>CM068384.1:23498459-23721251 GCA_034770075.1 Aralia elata
CAAACTAATTAAATTAATTAACTTTGATCAACGATTAATTTCACAACTTCATTTGACATAATATTAAATTATCATAACCATTATTCATATTACATATAATTATTGTAAATATAAAATAAAATTATCATCATTAACTAAATAAATTTTCTTGGTATTCAAATTTAATTAAAACAAATATTTTAACCCACTAATTTTTCGAATAGTGAATTAACTAACTCCGTATACGAAATTTAGTTCATAATAATTTTCTATTATCACCGTCCCAAGGCTAAATATTCAAATTATATTATTTCATAAATAATACAATATTTCAATTTATTACTCAAATTAAATTTAATATTAATTAATTAATTAATTATACCCAATATATGTATAATATTTTCACCATCTATATATACACATTTAATCCTTATTACACCAAAATCACATACTTCACATTATATGAAACACAATATTAATACATATATGTCCAAATCTACTTCATCCCTTAATAAGAATTTTAATTTATTAAATTCTTATTTTAAAATTTTTCGAAAATATCTGGGATATTAACACAAAAGGGTGCCCAAAGTGTAAAATTATCTTTCAACAAAAGTATAATATAACTAGAATATTAAGTACAGTTTATAACAAACACAAACTAAATAGATACTAGGAAATAACTCATTCAAAATCCAAATCATTAATAAGCCCAAGACATGATTTCTTGTAAGATTTAATCTAATAACCAAACCAATGAAGCATCACATTCAAGGTAGGACACAGCCTAGAAAATTACTAGCGATTCCAAACAAAGTTTAGAATTACACATGACTCGTATATTGGTAAACCCATAAACCAATCCTTAAACATATGTAACATATATTATATATTATATAATATGTATGTATACATACAAATGTATATTACGTATATAATCTAATATATAATATAACACATATCTAGATATACATGTATACATACATATGTATATTACATATATAATATAATATAATATAATATAATATAATATATTTATACCAGTTTTCTAAATATTTAGAAAGTATAAAATTAGCCCTCTCCTACGCCTACACCAACTTACCCCTCTCTTTCCCTCCCCAAATCTATCACAAAATTCAAATCCTACAACATTCTTACTACCTCCATCTTCTCTCCAAGAAGGCTGCTACTATTGTCAAAACTGTGTTCTCAAACAAAAATGTAAGTTAAAAAAATAATAATAAAAAAGAAAATATACCGATACATCCTCATGTTCCAAGAGAAGTAAAGACTTATAAATTGAGCACGCTTGCTAACAATCAATACAACCTGCAAAATATTTTGAGAGTCTCGTTCAACCTTAAATCACATTAGTACAATATCATTCAAACATAACAAACAACAATTTCTAATTTAAATAATACCTTTATTGCCAAAATTTCTTCATACTTGCAAATACCAAGATTGATCAAATTTCAAGAAGCTAAATCTCCTACCTTTTACCCATCTTCAGCTTACATAGTTATGAGTTGTACGTTACAAAAATTCACTCAACCTTTTCAAGCCACAACCTATGCCTTACATTTATAGTAAGTCCTACATTACAAAATTTTCACTTGGCACAACCATGTGGAGACATATAAAGTGATATCAATACATATTAATAAGGGTGCCCAAGTGTTCTCAACAAAAGTATAAAATAAACTAGAATTAGAATATTAAGTACAGTATAATAAACACACTTAAATAGATACATGAAAAAAACTCTCATTCAAAATCCATGTCACAATAAGCCTAAGACGTGATTCTTGGTAGTTTTATCAATAACCACCAACGAAGCATCACATTTAAGCAGGACCAATAAAAAAAATTCTATATTCCAAACAAAGTTTAGAATTAAACATGACTCATATATTGGTCTACCCATAAACCAATCCTTAAACATACGTAACATAATTTATATAATATATAATATATAATATATAATACGTATGTATATACGTACATACCTATGTATATTACGTATATAAAATAATATATAAGATAATACATATATAGATATACATTTATACATACATATGAGTATTACATATAAAGTATAATATAATATATATATTAACGCCACTTCCCTTAATATTTAGAACCTCTAAAATTAGCCTCTCTTGCGCCTATACCTACTTACCTCTTTCTTTCCCTCCCCAAATCTATCACAAAATCCAAATTCCACTACATTTTTACATCCTCCTCCTCTCCACCAAGAAAACTGCTACTCTTGTCAAACCTGTGTTCTCAAACAGAAATTTAAGTTAAACAAAATAAGAATAAAATAGAAAATATACCGATAAATAGTACCTCATGTTCCAAGGGAAGTAAAGACTTCTAAATTGAGCAAGCTTGCTAAGAATCAATACAACCTGAAAAATATTTTAAGAATCTCGTTCGAACTTAAATCGCATTAGTACAATATCATTCAAACAAAGCAAACAACAATTTCAAATTTCAATAAAACATTTGCTGTCGAGATTTTTTCATGCTTGCAAATAACAATATTGATCCAATTTGAAGAAGCTGAATCTCCTATCTTCTACCCATCTTCAGCTTACATAGTTGTGAGTTGTACGTTTCAAAAATTCACACAACCTTTCCAAGCCACACTCTACGCCTTACAGTTATAGTAAGTTCTACATTATAAATTTTTCACTTGGCACAACCATATAGAGAGACATACAAAGAGATATCAGTACATATTCAAAAGGGTGCCCCAAGTGTAAAATTATCTCTCAACAAAAGTATAAAATTAACTAGAATATTAAGTAAAGTATAACAAATACACTAAATAGATACAAGAAAGAACTCATTCAAAATCAATGTCACAATAAGCCTAAGACATGATTCTTGGTAGTTTAATCAATAACCACCAACAAAGCATCACATTCAAGCAGGACCAATCAAAAAAATGTTATATTCCAAACAAAGTTTAGAATTACACATGACTCGTATATTGGTAAACCCATAAACCAATCCTTAAACATATGTAAACATACTTTATATATTATATAATATTATATAATATTAAATATATAATATATAATATAATATATAATACGTATGTATATACATACATATGTATATTACGTATATAAAATAATATATAAGATAATACATATATAGATATACATATACATATGACTATTACATATATAATATAATATATATATTTATGCCACTTCCCAAAATATTTAGAACCTCTAAAATTAGCCTCTTTTGCGCCTATACCTGCTTACCCCTTTCTTTCCCTTCCCAAATCTATCACAAAATCCAAATCCCACACTACATTCTTTCTTCCTCCCTCTTCTCTCAACCAAGAAAGCTGCTACTCTTGTCAAACCTGTGTTCTCAAACAGAAATTTAAGTTAAACAAAATAGGAATAAAAAAGAAAATAAACCGATAAATAGTACCTCATGTTCCAAGGGAAGTAAAGACTTCTAAATTGAGCAAGCTTGCAAAGAATCAATACAACCTGAAAAATATTTTGTGAATCTCGTTCGAACTTAAATCGCGCTAGTACAATATCAATATATCATTCAAACATAGCAAACAACAATTTCTAATTTCAATAATACCTTTGCTGCCGAAATTTCTTCATGCCTGCAAATAACAATATTGATCCAATTTGAAGAAGCTGAATCTCCTATCTTTTACCCAACTTCAGCTTACATAGTTGTGAGTTGTACGTTACAAAAATTCACAAAACTTTTCCAAGCCACACTCTATGCCTTACATTTATAATAAGTTCTAAATTACAAAATTTTCACTTGACACAACCATATAGAGACATACAAAGAGATATCAATACATATTCAAAAGGGTGCCCTAAGTGTAAAATTATCTCTCAACAAAAGTATAAAATAAACTAGAATATTAAGTACAGTATAACAAATACACTAAATAGATACAAGAAATAACTCATTCAAAATCCATGTCACAATAAGTCTAAGACATGATTTTTGGTAGTTTAATCAATAACCACCAACGAAGCAACACATTCAAGCGGGACCAATCAAAAAAATACTATATTCCAAACAAAGTTTAGAATTATACATGACTCATATATTGGTCAACCCATAAACAAATCCTTAAAGGGGGCGCTTGAATGATATATCATATAATTTATATATGATATAATATATAATATATAATATATAATACGTACGTATATACGTACATACATATGTATATTACGTATATAAAATAATATTTAAGATAATACATATATAGATATACATGTATACATACATATGAGTATTACATATATAATATAATATAATATAATATATATATTTAGGCCACTTCCCTAAATATTTAGAACCTCTAAAATTAGCCTCTCCTACGCCTATACCTACTTACCGCTCTAAATCTCACTCCATTCTTACAACCTCCCTCTTGTCTCCACGAAGGCTGCTACGCTTGTCAAACCTGTTTTCTCCAACAGAAATATAAGTTAAAAAAATAAGAATAAAAAAGAAAATATACCGATAACTAGTACCTCATCTTCGAAGAGAAGTATAGACTTCCAAATTGAGCAAGCTTGCTAAGAATCAATACAACCTGCAAAATATTTTAAAAATCTCGTTTAAACTTAAATTGCGCTATAGTACAATATCATTCAAACATAGCAAACAATAATTTCAAATTTCAATAAAACATTTGCTGTCGAGATTTTTTCATGTTTGCAAATAACAATATTGATCCAATTTGAAGAAGCTGAATCTCCTATCTTCTACCCATCTTCAGCTTACATAGTTGTGAGTTGTACGTTTCAAAAATTCACACAACCTTTCCAAGCCACACTCTACGCCTTACAGTTATAGTAAGTTCTACATTATAAATTTTTCACTTGGCACAACCATATAGAGAGACATACAAAGAGATATCAGTACATATTCAAAAGGGTGCCCCAAGTGTAAAATTATCTCTCAACAAAAGTATAAAATAAACTAGAATATTAAGTACAGTATAACAAATACACTAAATAGATACAAGAAAGAACTCATTCAAATTCAATGTCAGAATAAGCTTAAGACATGATTCTTGGTAGTTTAATCAATAACCACCAACGAAGCATCACATTCAAGCAGGACCAATCAAAAAAATACTATATTCCAAACAAAGTTTAGAATTATACATGACTAGGTCAACCCATAAACCAATCCTTAAACATCCGTAACATAATTTATATATTATATAAAATATAATATATAATATATAATACGTATGTATATACGTACATACATATGTATATTACGTATATAATATATTGGTCAACCCATAAACCAATCCTTAAACATACGTAACATACTTTATATATTATATAATATTATATAATATTAAATATATAATATATAATATATAATATATAATACGTATATATATACATACATATGTATATTACGTATATAAATAAAATAATATATAAGATAATACATATATAGATATACATACATATGACTATTACATATATAATATAATATATATATTTATGCAACTTCCCTAAATATTTATAACCTCTAAAATTAGCCTCTCTTGCGCCTATACCTACTTACCCCTTTCTTTCCCTTCTCAAATCTATCACAAAATCCAAATCACACTCTACATTCTTACTTCCTCCCTCTTCTCTCCACCAAGAAAGCTGCTACTCTTGTCAAACCTGTGTTCTCAAACAGAAATTTAAGTTAAACAAAATAAGAATAAAAAAGAAAATATACCGATAAATAGTACCTCATGTTCCAAGGGAAGTAAAGACTTCTAAATTGAGCAAGCTTGCAAAGAATCAATACAACCTGAAAAATATTTTGAGAATCTCGTTCGAACTTAAATCGCGCTAGTACAATATCATTCAAACATAGCAAACAACAACTTCTAATTTCAATAATACCTTTGCTGCCGAAATTTCTTCATGCTTGCAAATAACAATATTGAAGGTAATTTGAAGAAGCCGAATCGCCTATCTTTTACCCAACTTCAGCTTACACTGTTGTGAGTTGTACGTTACAAAGATTCACACAACTTTTCCAAGCCACACTCTATGCCTTACATTTATAGTAAGTTCTACATTACAAAATTTTCACTTGGCACAATCATATAGAGACATACAATTAAATATCAATACATATTGAAAGGGGTGCCCCAAGTGTAAAATTATCTTTCAACAAAAGTAAAAAATAAACTAGAATATTAAGTACAATATAACAAATACACTAAATAGATACAAGAAAGAACTCATTCAAAATCCATGTCACAATAAGCCTAAGACATGATTCTTGGTAGTTTAATCAATAACCACCAACGAAGCATCACATTCAAGCAGGACCAATCAAAAAAATACCATATTACAAACAAAGTTTAGAATTATACATGACTCATATATTGGTCAACCCATAAACCAATCCTTAAACATACGTAACATACTTTATATATTATATAACATTATATAATATATAACGTATAATGTATAATATATAATACGTATGTATATACATACATATGTATATTACGTATATAAAATAATATATAAGATAGTACATATATAGATATACATGTATACATACATATGAGTATTACATATATAATATCATATATATATTTATGCCACTTCCCTAAATATTTAGAACCTCTAAAATTAGCCTCTCTTGCGCCTATACCTACTTACCCCTTTCTTTCCCTTCCCAAATCTATCACAAAATCCAATCTACATTCTTACTTCCTCCCTCTTCTCTCCACCAAGAAAGCTGCTACTCTTGTCAAACCTGTGTTCTCAAACAGAAATTTAAGTTAAACAAAATAAGAATAAAAAAGAAAATATACCGATAAATAGTACCTCATGTTCCAAGGGAAGTAAAGACTTCTAAATTGAGCAAGCTTGCAAAGAATCAATACAACCTGAAAAATATTTTGAGAATCTCGTTCGAACTTAAATCGCGCTAGTACAATATCATTCAAACATAGCAAAAAACAATTTCTAATTTCAATAATACCTTTGCTGCCGAAATTTCTTCATGCTTGCAAATAACAATATTGATCCAATTTGAAGAAGCTGAATCTCCTATCTTTTACCCAACTTCAGCTTACATAGTTGTGAGTTGTACGTTACAAAAATTCACAAAACCTTTCCAAGCCACACTCTATGCCTTAGATTTATAATAAGTTCTAAATTACAAAAATTTCACTTGACACAACCATATAGAGACTTACAAAGAGATATCAGTACATATTCAAAAGGGTGCCCTAAGTGTAAAATTATCTCTCAACAAAAGTATAAAATAAACTAGAATATTAAGTACAATATAACAAATACACTAAATAGATACAAGAAAGAACTCATTCAAAAACAATGTCACAATAAGCCTAAGACATGATTTTTGGTAGTTTAATCAATAACCACCAACGAAGCAACACATTCAAGCGGGACCAATCAAAAAAATACTATATTCCAAACAAAGTTTAGAATTATACATGACTAGGTCAACCCATAAACAAATCCTTAAACATCCGTAACATAATTTATATATGATATAATATATAATATATAATATATAATACGTACGTATATACGTACATACATATGTATATTACGTATATAAAATAATATTTAAGATAATACATATATAGATATACTTGTATACATACATATGAGTATTACATATATAATATAATATAATATAATATATTTAGGCCACTTCCCTAAATATTTAGAACCTCTAAAATTAGCCTCTCCTACGCCTATACCTACTTAACCCTTTCTTTCCCTTCCCAAATCTATCACAAAATTCAAATCCCACTACATTCTTACTTCCTCCCTCTTCTCTCCACCAAGAAAGTTGCTACTCTTGTTAAACCTGTTTTCTCAAACAGAAATTTAAGTTAAACAAAATAAGAATAAAAAGGAAAATATACCGATAAATAGTACCTCATGTTCCAAGAGAAGTAAAGACTTCTAAATTGAGCAAGCTTTCTAAGAATCAATACAACCTGAAAAATATTTTAAGAATCTCGTTCGAACTTAAATCGCATTATTAGTACAATATCATTCAAACAAAGCAAACAATAATTTCAAATTTCAATAAAACATTTGCTGTCGAGATTTTTTCATGCTTGCAAATAACAATATTGATCCAATTTGAAGAAGCTGAATCTCCTATCTTCTACCCATCTTCAGCTTACATAGTTGTGAGTTGTACGTTTCAAAAATTCACACAACCTTTCCAAGCCACACTCTACGCCTTACAGTTATAGTAAGTTCTACATTATAAATTTTTCACTTGGCACAACCATATAGAGAGACATACAAAGAGATATCAGTACATATTCAAAAGGGTGCCCCAAGTGTAAAATTATCTCTCAACAAAAGTATAAAATAAACTAGAATATTAAGTACAGTATAACAAATACACTAAATAGATACAAGAAAGAACTCATTCAAAATCAATGTCACAATAAGCCTAAGACATGATTCTTGGTAGTTTAATCAATAACCACCAACGAAGCATCACATTCAAGCAGGACCAATCAAAAAAATACTATATTCCAAACAAAGTTTAGAATTATACATGACTAGGTCAACCCATAAACCAATCCTTAAACATCCGTAACATAATTTATATATTATATAAAATACAATATATAATATATAATACGTATGTATATACGTACATACATATGTATATTACGTATATAATATATTGGTCAACCCATAAACCAATCCTTAAACATACGTAACATACTTTATATATTATATAATATTATATAATATTAAATATATAATATATAATATATAATACGTATGTATATACATACATATGTATATTACGTATATAAATAAAATAATATATAAGATAATACATATATAGATATACATACATATGACTATTACATATATAATATAATATATATATTTATGCCACTTCCCTAAATATTTAGAACCTCTAAAATTAGCCTCTCTTGCGCCTATACCTACTTACCCCTTTCTTTCCCTTCCCAAATCTATCACAAAATCCAAATCCCACTCTACATTCTTTCTTCCTCCCTCTTCTCTCAACCAAGAAAGCTGCTACTCTTGTCAAACCTGTGTTCTCAAACAGAAATTTAAGTTAAACAAAATAAGAATAAAAAAGAAAATAAACCGATAAATAGTACCTCATGTTCCAAGGGAAGTAAAGACTTCTAAATTGAGCAAGCTTGCAAAGAATCAATACAACCTGAAAAATATTTTGAGAATCTCGTTCGAACTTAAATCGCGCTAGTACAATATCATTCAAACATAGCAAACAACAATTTCTAATTTCAATAATACCTTTGCTGCCGAAATTTCTTCATGCTTGCAAATAACAATATTGATGCAATTTGAAGAAGCTGAATCGCCTATCTTTTACCCAACTTCAGCTTACACTGTTGTGAGTTGTACGTTACAAAGATTCACACAACCTTTCCAAGCCACACTCTATGCCTTACATTTATAGTAAGTTCTACATTACAAAATTTTCACTTGGCACAATCATATAGAGACATACAATGAAATATAAATATATATTCAAAGGGGTGCCCCAAGTGTAAAATTATCTTTCAACAAAAGTATAAAATAAACTAGAATATTAAGTACAATATAACAAATACACTAAATAGATACAAGAAAGAACTCATTCAAAATCCATGTCACAATAAGCCTAAGACATGATTCTTGGTAGTTTAATCAATAACCACCAACGAAGCATCACATTCAAGCAGGACCAATCAAAAAAATACCATATTACAAACAAAGTTTAGAATTATACATGACTCATATATTGGTCAACCCATAAACCAATCCTTAAACATACGTAACATACTTTATATATTATATAATATTATATAATATATAATGTATAATATATAATATATAATACGTATGTATATACATACATATGTATATTACGTATATAAAATAATATATAAGATAGTACATATATAGATATACATGTATACATACATATGAGTATTACATATATACAATAATATATATATTTATGCCACTTCCCTAAATATTTAGAACCTCTAAAATTAGACTCTCTTGCGCCTATACCTACTTACCCCTTTCTTTCCCTTCCCAAATCTATCACAAAATCCAATCTACATTCTTACTTCCTCCCTCTTCTCTCCACCAAGAAAGCTGCTACTACTCTTGTCAAACCTGTGTTCTCAAACAGAAATTTAAGTTAAACAAAATAAGAATAAAAAAGAAAATATACCGATAAATAGTACCTCATGTTCCAAGGGAAGTAAAGACTTCTAAATTGAGCAAGCTTGCAAAGAATCAATACAACCTGAAAAATATTTTGAGAATCTCGTTCGAACTTAAATCGCGCTAGTACAATATCATTCAAACATAGCAAAAAACAATTTCTAATTTCAATAATACCTTTGCTGCCGAAATTTCTTCATGCTTGCAAATAACAATATTGATCCAATTTGAAGAAGCTGAATCTCCTATCTTTTACCCAACTTCAGCTTACATAGTTGTGAGTTGTACGTTACAAAAATTCACAAAACCTTTCCAAGCCACACTCTATGCCTTACATTTATAATAAGTTCTAAATTACAAAATTTTTACATGACACAACCATATAGAGACATACAAAGAGATATCAGTACATATTCAAAAGGGTGCCCCAAGTGTAAAATTATCTCTCAACAAAAGTATAAAATAAACTAGAATATTAAGTACAGTATAACAAATACACTAAATAGATACAAGAAAGAACTCATTCAAAATCAATGTCACAATAAGCCTAAGACATGATTCTTGGTAGTTTAATCAATAACCACCAACGAAGCATCACATTCAAGCAGGACCAATCAAAAAAATGCTATATTCCAAACAAAGTTTAGAATTATACATGACTAGGTCAACCCATAAACCAATCCTTAAACATACGTAACATACTTTATATATTATATAATATTATATAATATTAAAGATATAATATATAATATATAATACGTATGTATATACATACATATGTATATTACGTATATAAAATAATATATAAGATAATACATATATAGATATACATACATATGACTATTACATATATAATATAATCTATATATTTATGCCACTTCCCTAAATATTTAGAACCTCTAAAATTAGCCTCTCTTGCGCCTATACCTACTTACCCCTTTCTTTCCCTTCCCAAATCTATCACAAAATCCAAATCCCACTCTACATTCTTTCTTCCTCCTCTTCTCTCAACCAAGAAAGCTGCTACTCTTGTCAAACCTGTGTTCTCAAACAGAAATTTAAGTTAAACAACATAAGAATAAAAAAGAAAATAAACCGATAAATAGTACCTCATGTTCCAAGGGAAGTAAAAACTTCTAAATTGAGCAAGCTTGCAAAAAATCAATACAACCTGAAAAATATTTTGAGAATCTCGTTCGAACTTAAATCGCGCTAGTACAATATCATTCAAACATAGCAAAAAACAATTTCTAATTTCAATAATACCTTTGCTGCCGAAATTTCTTCATGCTTGCAAATAACAATATTGATCCAATTTGAAGAAGCTGAATCTCCTATCTTTTACCCAACTTCAGCTTACATAGTTGTGAGTTGTACGTTACAAAAATTCACAAAACCTTTCCAAGCCACACTCTATGCCTTACATTTATAATAAGTTCTAAATTACAAAATTTTCACTTGACACAACCATATAAAGACATACAAAGAGATATCAGTACATATTCAAAAGGGTGCCCTAAGTATAAAATTATCTCTCAACAAAAGTATAAAATAAACTAGAATATTAAGTACAGTATAACAAATACACTAAATAGATACAAGAAAGAACTCATTCAAAAACAATGTCACAATAAGCCTAAGACATGATTTTTGGTAGTTTAATCAATAACCACCAACGAAGCAACACATTCAAGCGGGACCAATCAAAAAAATACTATATTCCAAACAAAGTTTAGAATTATACATGACTAGGTCAACCCATAAACAAATCCTTAAACATCCGTAACATAATTTATATATGATATAATATATAATATAATATATAATATATAATACGTACGTATATACGTACATACATATGTATATTACGTATATAAAATAATATTTAAGATAATACATATATAGATATACTTGTATACATACATATGAGTATTACATATATAATATAATATAATATAATATATTTAGGCCACTTCCCTAAATATTTAGAACCTCTAAAATTGGCCTCTCCTACGCCTATACCTACTTAACCCTTTCATTCCCTTCCCAAATCTATCACAAAATTCAAATCCCACTACATTCTTACTTCCTCCCTCTTCTCTCCACCAAGAAAGCTGCTACTCTTGTCAAACCTGTGTTCTCAAACAGAAATTTAAGTTAAACAAAATAAGAATAAAAAGGAAAATATACCGATAAATAGTACCTCATGTTCCAAGAGAAGTAAAGACTTCTAAATTGAGCAAGCTTTCTAAGAATCAATACAACCTGAAAAATATTTTAAGAATCTCGTTCGAACTTAAATCGCGTTAGTACAATATCATTCAAACAAAGCAAACAACAATTTCTAATTTCAATAATACATTTGCTGTCGAAATTTTTCATGTTTGCAAATAACAATATTGATCCAATTTGAAGAAGTTGAATCTCCTATCTTCTACCCATCTTCAGCTTACATAGTTGTGAGTTGTACGTTTCAAAAATTCACACAACCTTTCCAAGCCACACTCTGTGCCTTACATTTATAGTAAGTTCTATACATTAAAAAAATTTCACTTGGCACAACCATATAAAGACATAGAAAGAGATATCAATACATATTCAAAAGGGTGCCCCAAGTATAAAATTATCTTTCAACAAAAGTATAAAATAAACTAGAATATTAAGTACAATATAACAAATACACTAAATAGATACAAGAAAGAACTCATTCAAAATCCATGTCACAATAAGCCTAAGACATGATTCTTGGTAGTTTAATCAATAACCACCAACGAAGTATCACATTCAAGCAGAACCAATCAAAAAAAAATACTATTTTCCAAACAAAGTTTAGAATCATACATGACTAGGTCAACCCATAAACAAATCCTTAAACATCCGTAACATAATTTATATATTATATAATATATAATACGTATGTATGTACGTACATACATATGTATATTACGTATATAAAATAATATATAAGATAATACATATATAGATATACATGTATGCATACATGAGTATTACATATATAATATAATATAATATATATATTTAGGCCACTTCCCTAAATATTTAGAACCTCTAAAATTAGCCTCTCCTACGCCTATACCTACTTAACCCTTTCTTTCCCTTCCCAAATCTATCACAAAATCCAAATCTCACTCTACATTCTTACTTCCTCCCTCTTCTCTCCACCAAGAAAGCTGCTACTCTTGTCAAACTTGTGTTCTCAAACAGAAATTTAAATTAAACAAAATAAGAATAAAAAGGAAAATATAACGATAAATAGTACCTCATGTTCCAAGAGAAGTAAAGACGTCTAAATTGAGCAATCTTGCTAAGAATCAATACAACCTGAAAAATATTTTGAGAATCTTGTTCGAACTTAAATCGCATTAGTACAATATCATTCAAACAAAGCAAACAACAATTTCTAATTTCAATAATACATTTGCTGTCGAAATTTTTTCATGCTTGCAAATAACAATATTGATCCAAGTTGAAGAAGCTGAATCTCCTATCTTCTACCCATATTCAGCTTACATAGTTGTGAGTTGTACGTTCAAAAATTCACCCAACCTTTCCAAGCCACACACTATGCCTTACATTTATAGTAAGTTCTACATTACAAAATTTTCACTTGGCACAACCATATAAAGACATACAAAGAGATATCAATACATATTCAAAAGGGTGCCCCAAGTGTAAAATTATCTTTCAACAAAAGTATAAAATAAACTAGAATATTAAGTACAATAATACAAATACACTAAATAGATACAAGAAAGAACTCATTCAAAATCCATGTCACAATAAGCCTAAGACATGATTTTTGGTAGTTTAATCAATAACCACCAACGAAGCAACACATTCAAGCGGGACCAATCAAAAAAATACTATATTCCAAACAAAGTTTAGAATTATACATGACTAGGTCAACCCATAAACAAATCCTTAAACATCCGTAACATAATTTATATATGATATAATATATAATATATAATATATAATACGTACGTATATACGTACATACATATGTATATTACGTATATAAAATAATATCTAAGATAATACATATATAGATATACTTGTATACATACATATGAGTATTACATATATAATATAATATAATATAATATATTTAGGCCACTTCCCTAAATATTTAGAACCTCTAAAATTGGCCTCTCCTACGCCTATACCTACTTAACCCTTTCATTCCCTTCCCAAATCTATCACAAAATTCAAATCCCACTACATTCTTACTTCCTCCCTCTTCTCTCCACCAAGAAAGCTGTTACTCTTGTCAAACCTGTGTTCTCAAACAGAAATTTAAGTTAAACAAAATAAGAATAAAAAGGAAAATATACCGATAAATAGTACCTCATGTTCCAAGAGAAGTAAAGACTTCTAAATTGAGCAAGCTTTCTAAGAATCAATACAACCTGAAAAATATTTTAAGAATCTCGTTCGAACTTAAATCGCGTTAGTACAATATCATTCAAACAAAGCAAACAACAATTTCTAATTTCAATAATACATTTGCTGTCGAAATTTTTTCATGCTTGCAAATAACAATATTGATCCAATTTGAAGAAGCTGAATCTCCCATCTTCTACCCATATTCAGCTTACATAGTTGTGAGTTGTATATTTCAAAAATTCACCCAACCTTTCCAAGCCACACTCTATTGCCTTACATTTATAATAAGTTCTATACATTAAAAAAAAATTTCACTTGGCACAACCAAATAAAGACATACAAAGAGATATCAATACATATTCAAAAGGGTGCCCCAAGTGTAAAATTATCTTTCAACAAAAGTATAAAATAAACTAGAATATTAAGTACAATATAACAAATACACTAAATAGATACAAGAAAGAACTCATTCAAAATCCATGTCACAATAAGCCTAAGACATGATTCTTGGTATTTTAATCAATAACCACCAACGAAGCATCACATTCAAGCAGAACCAATCAAAAAAAAATACTATTTTCCAAACAAAGTTTAGAATTATACATAACTAGGTCAACCCATAAACAAATCCTTAAACATCCGCAATATAATTTATAAATTATATAATATATAATACGTATGTATATACGTACATACATATGTATATTACGTATATAAAATAATATTTAAGATAATACATATATAGATATACATGTATACATACATATGAGTATTACATATATAACATAATATAATATATATATTTAGGCCACTTCCCTAAATATTTAGAACCTCTAAAATTAGCCTCTCCTACGCCTATACCTACTTAACCCTTTTATTCCCATCCCAAATCTATCACAAAATCCAAATCCCACTCTACATTCTTACTTCCTCCCTCTTCTCTCCACCAAGAAAGCTGCTACTCTTGTCAAACCTGTGTTCTCAAACAGAAATTTAAGTTAAACAAAATAAAAATAAAAAGGAAAATATACCGATAAATAGTACCTCATGTTCCAAGAGAAGTAAAGACGTCTAAATTGAGCAATCTTGCTAAGAATCAATACAACCTGAAAAATATTTTGAGAATCTTGTTCGAACTTAAATCGCATTAGTACAATATCATTCAAACAAAGCAAACAACAATTTCTAATTTCAATAATACATTTGCTGTCGAAATTTTTTCATGCTTGCAAATAACAATATTGATCCAAGTTGAAGAAGCTGAATCTCCTATCTTCTACCCATATTCAGCTTACATAGTTGTGAGTTGTACGTTCAAAAATTCATCCAACCTTTCCAAGCCACACTCTATGCCTTACATTTATAGTAAGTTCTACATTACAAAATTTTCACTTGGCACAATCATATAGAGACATACAAAGAGATATCAGTACATATTCAAAAGGGTGCCCCAATTGTAAAATTATCTTTCAACAAAAGTATAAAATAAACTAGAATATTAAGTACAATATAACAAATACACTAAATAGATACAAGAAAGAACTCATTCAAAATCCATGTCACAATAAGCCTAAGACATGATTCTTGGTAGTTTAATCAATAACCACCAACGAAGCATCACATTCAAGCAGGACCAATCAAAAATATACAATATTCCAAACAAAGTTTAGAATTATACATGACTAGGTCAACCCATAAACAAATCCTTAAACATCCGTAACATAATTTATATATTATATAATATATAATACGTATGTATATACATACATATGTATATTATGTATATAAAATAATATATAAGATAATACATATATAGATATACATGTATACATACCTATGAGTATTACATATATAATATAATATATATATTTATGCCACTTCCCTAAATATTTAGAACCTCTAAAATTAGCCTCTCTTGCGCCTATACCTACTTACCCCTTTCTTTCCCTTCTCAAATCTATCACAAAATCCAAATCCTACTCTACATTCATACTTCCTCCCTCTTCTCTCCACCAAAAAAGCTGCTACTCTTGTCAAACCTGTGTTCTCAAACAGAAATTTAAGTTAAACAAAATAAGAATAAAAAAGAAAATATACCGATAAATAGTACCTCATGTTCCAAAGGAAGTAAAGACTTCTAAATTGAGCAAGCTTGCTAAGAATCAATACAACCTGAAAAATATTTTGGGAATCTCGTTTGAAGTTAAATCGCGCTAGTACAATATCATTCAAACATAGCAAACAACAATTTATAATTTCAATAATACCTTTGCTGCCGAAATTTCTTCATGCTTTCAAATAACAATATTAATCCAATATGAATAAGTTGAATCTCCTATCTTTTACCCAACTTCAGCTTACATAGTTGTGAGTTGTACGTTACAAAAATTCACACAACATTTCCAAGCCACACTCTATGCCTTACATTTATAGTAAGTTCTAAATTAAAAATTTTCACTTGGCACAGCCATATAGAGACATACAAAGAGATATCAGTACATATTCAAAAGGGTAACGTAAAATTATCTCTCAACAAAAGTATAAAATAAACTAGAATATTAAGTACAATATAACAAATACACTAAATAGATACAAGAAAGAACTCATTCAAAATCAATGTCACAATAAGCCTAAGACATGATTCTTGGTAGTTTAATCAATAACCACCAACGAAGCATCACATTCACGCAGGACCAATAAAAAAATACTATATTCCAAACAAAGTTTAGAATTATACATGAATCATATATTGGTCAACCCATAAACCAATCGTTAAACATACGTAACATAATTTATATATTATATAATATATAATATAAAATACGTATTTATACATAGATATGTATATTACGTATATAAAATAATATACAAGATAATACATATATAGATATACATGTATACATACATATGAGTATTACATATATAATATAATATAATATAATATATATATTTATGCCACTTCCCTAAATATTTAGAACCTCTAAAATTAGCCTCTCTTGCGCCTATACTACTTACCCCTTTCTTTCCCTTCCCAAATCTATCACGAAATCCAAATCCCACTCTACATTCTTACTTCCTCCCTCTTCTCTCCACCAAGAAAGCTTCTATTCTTGTCAAACCTGTGTTCTCAAACAGAAATTTAAGTTAAACAAAATAAGAATAAAAAAGAAAATATACCGATAAATAATACCTCATGTTCCAAGGGAAGTAAAGACTTCTAAATTGAGCAAGTTTGCTAAGAATCAATACAACCTTAAAAATATTTTGAGAATCTCGTTCGAACTCAAATCGCATTAGTACAATTTCTAATTTCAATAATACCTTTGCTGCCGAAATTTCTTCATGCTTGCAAATAACAATATTGATCCAATTTGAAGAAGTTGAATCTCCTATCTTTTACACATATTCAGCTTACATAGTTGTGAGTTGTACGTTACAAAAATTCACACAATCTTTCCAAGCCACACTCTATGCCTTACATTTATAGTTAGTTCTACATTATAAAATTTTCACTTGGCACAACCATATAGAGACATACAAAGAGATATCAATACATATTCGGAAGGGAGCAACAAAAGTTTAAAATAAACTAGAATATTAAGTACAGTAGAACAAATACACTAAATAGATACACGAAAGAACTCATTCAAAATCTATATCACAATAAGCCTAAGACATGATTCTTAGTAGTTTAATCATTAACCACCAACGAAGCATCACATTCAAGCAGGACCAATCATAATAATTACTCTAATTTAAACAAAGTTTAGAATCACGCATGACTCATATATTGGTCAACCCATAAACCAATCCTTAAACATATCCAACATATTTTATATAATATATAATATGTATATATACATACATATGTATATATATAATATAATACATATATAGATATACATGTATAGATACATATGTATATTACATAAATAATATATATATATATATATTTATAACACTTTCCTAAATATTTAGAACCAATAAAATTAGCCTTGTCCTACGCCAATACCTACTTACCCCTCTTTCCCTCCCCAAATCTCTCACAAAATCCAAATCCCACTACGTTCTTACTACCTCCCTCTTCTCCCCAAGAAGGCTGCTACTCGTCAAATCTGTGTTCTCAAACAGAAATTTAAGTTTAAAAAAAAGAACAAAAAAGAAAATATACCGATAAATAATACCTCATGTTCCAAAAGAAGTAAAGACTTCTAAATTGAGCAAGCTTGCTAAGAATCAATACAACCTGCAAAATATTTTGAATATCTCGGTCAAACTTAAATCGCATTAGTACAATATCATTCAAACATAGCAAACAACAATTTTTAATTTCAATAATACCTTTATTGCCGAAAACTTTTCATGCTTGCCAAATACCAAAATTGATCCAATTTCAAGAAGCTGAATCTCCTATCTTTTTACCCATCTTTAGCTTACATAGTTGTGAGTTGTACGTTACAAAAATTCACTCAACTTTTCCACAAGCCACACTCTATGCCTTACATTTATAGTAAGTTTACATTACAAAATTTTCACTTGGCACAACCTACAAAAAGATATCATATCAATACATATTCAAAAGGGTGCCCCAAGTGTAAAATTATCTCTCAACAAAAGTATAAAATAAACTAGAATATTAAGTACAGTATAACAAACACACTAAATAGATACACGAAAGAACTCATTCAAAAGCCATATCACAATAAGCCTAAGACATGATTCTTGGTAGTTTAATCAATTACCACCAACGAAGCATCACATTCAAGCAGGACCAATCAAAAAAATTACTATATTCCAAACAAAGTTTAGAATTACACAACTCATATATTGGTCAACCCATAAACCAATCCTTAAACATATGTAACATATTTTATATATTATATAATATGTATGTATACATACATGTGTATATTACGTATATAATATAATATATAATATACTACATATATAGAACCTATAAAATTAGCCCTTTCCTATACCTACTTTCCCTCCCCAAATCTATCACAAAATCCAAATCCCACTACATTCTTACTACCACCCTCTTCTCTCCAAGAAGGCTGCTACTATTGTCAAACCTGTGTTCTCAAACAGAAATTTAAGTTAAAAAAAATAAGAATAAACAAGAAAATATATCGATAAATAGTACCTCATGTTCTAAGAGAAGTAAGACTTCTAAATTGAGCAAGCTTACTAAGAATCAATACAACCTGAAAAATATTTTGAGAATCTCGTTCGAACTTAAATCGCATTAGTAAAATATCATTCAAACATAGAAAACAACAATTTCTAATTTCAATAATACCTTTGCTGCCGAATTTCTTCATGCTTGCAAATAACAATATTGATCCAATTTCAAGAAGTTGAATCTCCTATCTTTTACCCATCTTCAGCTTACATAGTTGTGAGTTGTATGTTACAAAAATTCACACAACCTTTCCAAGCCACACTCTATGCCTTACATTTATAGTAAGTTCTACATTACAAAATTTTCACTTGGCACAACCATGTAGAGACATACAAAGAGATATCAATACATATTGAAAGGGGTGCCCCAAGTGTAAAATTATCTTTCAACAAAAGTATAAAATAAACTAGAATATTAAGTACAATATAACAAATACACTAAATAGACACAAGAAAGAACTCATTCAAAATCCATGTCACAATAAGCCTAAGACATGATTCTTGGTAGTTTAATCAATAACCACCAACGAAGCATCACATTCAAGCAGGACCAATCAAAAAAATATTATATTACAAACAAAGTTTAGAATTATACATGACTCATATATTGGTCAACCCATAACTTCAGTTGCAACATTTGGCCATAGCAGTCCCTATTTAGGTGTAGTTTTAGCTATAAATTTACAAACAGTCCATAATGTAACTTTTTATCCTGATTCTTGTGTTTTTTAGTATCTTATAACGAAGAAGACGATTGGTAGAGGTCGTGTTGTGGAAGGCTTATATCTGTTCAACCAGGCTATTTCGCGGTCCCCTTGCTTGTTTTGGTGTTGCTTTCATTGTCGGTTGAGGCATCCTTTTCTAGCCAGCCAGAAGAGATTAATGCATAGTTTAAACTCTTTGTCTAGTTTAGATGAGTCTTGTCAATTTGGAAAACACCATCATTTGTCTTATCCCTCTAGAGTCGATAAACGTTCTGCAAACCCATTTGATTTGGTACATTCTGATGTTTGGGGGCCTTGTCCCATTGTGTCTAATCTTGGATTTCAGCACTTTGTTACATTTTTGGATGATTATTCTAGAGTTACTTGGCTTTTACTTGATGAAAAATGGTTCCGAGTTACTTTTTGTTTTCTTTAATTTTGTCATTGAGATAGAAACTCAATTTACTTTCGCAATTCGTATGTTCTGCAGTGACAATGTTTTAGAATACTTTTCATTTCCTTTCTCTACTCTTATATAACTCAAAAAGACATTATTCATCATTCTTCTTGCACAGATACACCACAACAAAATGGTGTTGCAGAACAAAAAAAATCGTCATCTTATGGAGGTTACCAGGTTTAATCTTCGATATGCATTTACCTTGGTCCTTTTGGGACGATGCACTCTTAACTGCATGCTATTTAATTAATCACATGCCTTCATCTATTTTGCGTGGTGATATTCCCTACACTACTTTATTTCCTTCTCAGGTTTTGTTCTCTTTGTCTCCAACCAAAAGTGATTGGTTGTGTTTGTTTTGTTCAAGATCACCGGCCCGGTTTGTCTAAATTAGATCCTAAAGCTATTAAATGTTTATTTCATAGTTATTCCCGTACTTAAAAGGGTTACGTTGTTGTTCAAGATCACCGGCCCGGTTTGTCTAAATTAGATCCTAAAGCTATTAAATGTTTATTTCATAGTTATTCCCGTACTCAAAAGGGTTACGTTGTTATTCCCCAGATCTTAAACGATATTTTGTTAGTTCTAATGTTACCTTTTTTGAAAGTACACCTTTCTCATCTCAGCCTCATTCTCAATCTGGCTTGGATGAGGAAATACCTACTTACATTGTTTAGACTATTGCTCCAGCTGTTCCTCAGACTCGACCAGTGCCAAATGTTTGTTATGTGTACAATCAGCGGCCTCAGACAGATATAACTCTTCCCACTGCTATAGCTTCTGATCCTTCACCTTCGTCAGATATCTTCATCTCTTGAGTTGTCTAATCTGGACAAACCAATTGTTCTTCACAAAGGTACATGGTTTTGTACTCACCATCCTCTTTCTGTTGCTATCTCTTACACTGGTATTTCTGTCAAACATCATAGTTGTCTTTCTACTATTTCAGCTCACCCCATTGCCAAAACTATGAAAGAGGCATTATCTAATCCTGGCTGAAAAATTGCCATGGGAGACGAAAATGGTAGCTTTAGAGAAAAATGGCACATGGGATCTTCTGATACCTCCCCCAAATGCATCCCTTGTTGGTTGTAAGTGGGTCTATACTGTGAAAGTGAATCCTAATGACTCTTTAGCTCGCCTCAAAGCACGCTTGGTTGCCAATGTCTGAAACTTTTTCTCCAGTTACTAAAATGTCTTTTGTTCGATTGCTCATTTCTATGGCAGCCTCTTATCATTGGCGTTTACATCAGCTTGATGTGAAAAATGCATTTTTACACGGTGATCTCAGTGAAGTGATTTATATGAATAAACCACCTGGTTTGCAAGCTAAAGAAGTCAATCACCTCGGGCGTGGTTCGAAAAATTTTCAGAGGCTATACTTGAGCTTGACTTACTACAGTGCACTAATGATCATTCTATGTTTCATTGTGAAACTCGTGCTGAGAGAATTTTATTACTTGTCTATGTCGATGACATTGTAATTACCAGAGATGATACACAGGGCATCAATGATCTCAAGTCTTTCTTAATGCAGCAGTTTGAGACCAAGCATTTAGGTCATTTAAAATATTTTTTGGGCATTCAGGTTGCTCAATCTAAGCAAGGGCATTTTTCTCTCCCAAAGGAAATATGTCTTGGACCTACTTGAGGAAACTGGCTTACTTGGCTCCCATCCGGTTGACACACCCATGGATTCCAATCAAAAATTAACTACCACAGGGACTATTAGAAAATTCGAAAAGGTATTGAAGATTAGTGGGAAAACTTAATTATCTTACTGTCACTAGTCCGGATATTGCATTTCCAATCAGTGCAGTAAGATAGTTCTTATCTACTCCTCGAACCTCCCGATAGGATGTGGTGGTGTGTATTTTAAGTATCTCAAGGGTGCACCTAGGAGAGGCTTAGTTTCTCGGGATCATGGTCAATTGCATATTGAGGGTTTTTCATATGCGGATTGGGCAAGTTGGGCAAGGGGGCCATCCGATAAACACTCCACTACTGGATATTGTTTTTCTTTGGAGGAATGGAAAAGTAAGAAGCAAACTGTTGTAACCAGATCTAGTGCAGAATCTGAATATAGAGCAATGGCTCATTTAACTTGTGAATTACTATGGTTACAACATTTCTAAACTGAACTGGGTTCACTGACATAGTTCCTATGCAATTATGGTGTGATAATCAAGCAGCTCTTCACATTGCTTCTAATACAGTGTTTCACAAACAAATTAAGCATATAGAAGTTGATTGCCATTTTATTCTCGTGAAAAGATTCAAGTAGGAATTATCCTTATTAATCATGTGAAGACCGGATATTAGCTTGTTGATGTGTTCACAAAAGCTTTGGGAGCTACTAGAACATATTTTATCTGTAACAAGTTGGGCATGATTGATATCCATGCTCCAACTTGAGGGGAAGTAGTAGAATATATTATTATTATTAGAGTATATGATTAGAACTTGGTTACCAACTATGCATGGTGTCCACATACTTGGAGACCACACCACTACGCACAAAATTTGGATATTGAGCCCCCCAGGTGCCACATGTGCGTTGACTTGCCTACGTGGCACACGTGGCACAAGTGGCACCTGTGACGTGTACTTTTACCAAATTAATTCCCAAAAACATGTTCCCTAGATTTGAACCCAAAACCTCAACTTTGAAATTTTGGCCATTAAACCAACAAAGCAACTAAGGCTTAGCTATTAAATTACCCAAAATTTTAAAAGACAAATGTACTATTATTATTAATGAACTATTGGTTTTCAATCAACTAATATTGGGACAACTATTGGTTTTCAATGTATTACTATTATTATTTATTCTTATTATTATTTATTAATATTATTATTGTTATTATTATTATTATTATTGTTATTATTCTTATTATTATTATTTATTAGTTATTATTATTATTGTTGTTATTATTATTATTATTTATTATTATTATTATTGTTATTATTATTATTCATTATTATTTATTATTATTATTATTTATTATTATTTTTATTTTTATTATTATTATTATTTTTTATTATTATTATTTATTTATTATTATTATTTCTTGTTATTATTATTATTATTGTTATTTAATAATAATAATAAGTGTTCTGTTGGTCTAATGGCCAAAATTTCAAAGTTGAGGTTTTGGGTTCAAATCTATGAAACAACATGTTTTTGGGAATTAATTTGGTAAAAGTACACGTCACAGGTGCACACGAATTTTGTGACAGAAAGGGGCATGATTTGCGTTGACCAAAAGAAAGAGGCTCAATACCCAAAAACACCTAAAGTTAAGTGGCCATATTTGCATTTTACCCTATATGAGTCTTTAGTACTCTTTGTAATAACATAACAACAATATTCAATACATCTATTTTATCTCTAACAAACGGCAAATCAAATAATGGTAATCAATAACCACCACCAATGCAACGCATCCAAGCAAAGCCAAGAAACAGGATTACCATATTCAAAACAAAAAAGAGAATTACACATTGCTCGTATGTTTGTCAGTCCATAAACCAATCTATAAATAGAAATAGCAGAGCATTTGTTGGGCTGTTGTTGCCATGTCACTCATTTGTTGCTTTTTGGTTCTACTAGTAATAAACCTATCCATAAATAGAAATAGAAGCTCATATGTCGCTTAGTGTTGTTATCAATCCATAAATAGAAATAGCTACTTCACTGGCTAGCTGTTTGGTACTAGCGTGGGAATGCTATTGACTGGTGTGTGGGTATGTCACGTTGCTTTATGTTGTTGCTCTCTTGGTTCTAGTGGCAAGCTTTGGTTTTTTATGTTGTTCCTTGGTAACTAATATGCTGCTGTGGTTCAGCAGCCAGTGTATCCTGCTATAATTTGGTGTGTCCCTCCTGTTGTTGCTTAATTAGTCTAGTTCAAACTACTCTTATTGTTCTACATATATATAATATATACCCACTTTCCTAAAACTTCAAAACATAATAAATATAGCACTCCTACCTCCATTACTTTCTTTCCTAAAACTTCAAAACATAAAACTCCCACTTTTGAAATCCTACCTCCATTACTTTCTTAATGCCTCCCACCTTTTTCTCACTCTATATTCTTCTCTATTTTGTTGTACTTATAGCTAAGATTATAGTTAGAAGATCATGGAATGATAAGATATTATTACCTTAGCAGACAAGTGTAGTAGTAGTGCTTCCGTGTTCCAGTCCAAAAAGGGTTCTTGTCAAACCTGCAACAGCATACAACAAGCAAACATTAGATGTATCAATAAACAAGTGCCTTGGTTTTTGCATACTCTTCCTTATATTCACAATAATCTTTCACACACAAATCCTCTGAAGTACCTTGGTATTATCTTACACCTGTTGCAACTTGCAAGTGCTTTTGCCACTAGCTAGTTGTGCACAAAAGATCCTGAAAAGATAAAAGCTTCATCAATTTATTATACATGAATGGTATATGTAACATATGTTGACTTACAAACTGCACCTTATAAACTGAAATTACACACTTAATTAAAGATGTTGGTAACAAAGTTTCCAAAATGTTAGATCAAAAAGCGAAATGAACATATGGAGAATACCTGATTTGAGCTAACACAGCGACAAAGAAAAAGTCTGGTGTACGTGCTTTTCTGATTAGGTCTCTCTTCTCCTTTGTCTCTACCTATCTATACATCTTCGCACACAGCATATCGTGCACAGATTCAAATTCTTTTAACAAATGAAGAAAACATATCTGTAAGCGTCCAATATCAGTAGCAGACTCCAAAATTGCATGACATAGTTGTCTTTGAACCAAAAATATATCAATCAAATCATGAGAATTAAGTATAACAAGTTTGAAATCCAGATAATAACTGCATTCTTCAAACTAGTGGTCAAACGGGATTGAAACTAGAAAGTAGAACTAGTGGTTCAAATCCATTGGACTGAAATTAGCAGGAAAAAAAAAAGCACAACAAGAAGAAAGAACGATGATGATGGAGACAATGATAATACTAGTGAAATTTATTACTTGGCAAAAAAAATTAATCATGAAATTTATAACTGCATTTTTCAAACTAGCGGACAAACAGAACTGAAACTAGAAAGTAGAACTTTTCAGTGTTGTCGGTTCAAATCCATTGGACTAAAATTACCAGGGGAAAAAAGTACAAGAAGAAGAAAGAAAGAAAGAAAGATGATGATTATAGAGACGATGATAAAAATAATGAAATTTATTACTTAGGAAAGAAATAAATCATGAAATTTATATTAAATGTGTAGAACAAAATCTCAAAGAAGAACGAAATTTATGAGTTATCAAAAAAAATAATGCTGAAATATATCTCAAATGTGCATTGACAAAACTTACGTATCTACAAGTAGATTAGGTCAATATAGTACTTACAAGAAAAAAGTTTAAGATTGCAAGTTTGACTAAGAAACAATAGCTACCATATAACATGCAAAAGTTAGACACAGCTAGGATCAAAACTTGATTAGAAGTCTCAGAAAATTATACAACATTATCCCCCCCCCCCAATTTCTTTCAAACCATTTTGAGGAATCCAAATGCATCAAAAAAATCACAAGCTCAAAATATGAGGTTAAATCCAGAATTTCCAATAGTTGTAGAATTTGCAAAATCTTCTCAACTTAGGTACAATGAATGAATGAACAATGTTTAAAGATGTTAAAGAACTTCTGTTAAAGTACAAAGGAACGAAGACAGCAGAAAAAAACGCATAAGAAATTACCTCTACGCAATAAATTTTCTTGGCCTCAACAAGTTTGTTGTTCTGCAATTTCTTGCTAAGATCAATATACATCCCGCATCTTCAATGTGCACAACCCTAAATGAGCAGAGATTGTTGAATGACTGAAAAAATGGTGCATGAAAATATATTAGTGATCCGCAGTTCTGCTGAGTTAGAAATCCAATGAATTGGGCCGAGGAAAGCAAATATATAGTTTTAATTACCCTTTCTTTCTACATTATCACAACAAGGAAAGAATACATATACATGAAATAAACGAAGGAGAAGGCCTGCCGGTGCAACCTTTTTACTGACCATGGTTAGAGAGTTGCAATCTAGTAAACTTTAATACTTTTATTCAAGCATCACTAAACCAAACATTTCTACTTTTCCAAATTTCCCTCGACTCCCAGTCAACATAGTTACTTCAACTTTTATTTTCTTAGTTTTTCTGATAGTAGTGATATAAATTGACTTCAATTAAGTTACTTGAACTTTTTAGTTAGATGAAACTATTGTCCTGCTTCAAAAGTGGTAACATAAACAGGAATAAAAATGGACATAAATCACCGTTTAACACAACAATTAGAAAATTAACTACTGGAGATCATTAGTTGAAGAATAAAATTTGATCAGGTGCAATTTAAGATGATTAACAGAAGTTATACAAAATATGGAACAAATATCAGGTTATCAGACACTTAACGGAAAAAACTAGAGCTTTTTTTAGATCAATTTACAATGGTTAGGCAAGTCCTCTTCATGAAAAAAACTGTAGTAAACCGAATATCCTGTTACTGTCAGGCAATGTGAAATCCATATTTCCAAAAAATTATTGCATGGCGATGAATTATTATTGACAATGACTTTGAGAATCTCCAAATAGAAAATTTTAGTAATGTCAGGAATTTGGATAGCTTCACGAGGGAGCTCAAATTTTGTTAAACCTTCATTCAACTATTATAACTTCAACAACTATGCAGAAAGGAATACATCCACCACCAAAAACATGTGTCAAGCTGCATTCAATTTGAAATACTTCTGTAGAGAACTAGCAATGCTTGCACATATGCCATACCTTATAGATCTTGTGATAGGAAACCTTAAGCAGGTGAAGTTCTGCACTCAGATGTGACAACTCAACCTGAAGATCACACACCACAAAAATGAACTTATCACTAGCTAGTGCACAAAATAAAATATTTTCAAGGAGTCAAGAAATGGAAAGGAAACACACCCTAAAAATATACGGCTATACGCATCAAATTCCAACAAGAAGATGTTGACCCAATATTAACATTGTAATATCCCAGATATTTCACAAATTTAAAATAAAAATTTAATAAATAAAATTCTTATTAAGAGATAAAGTAGATTTGAACATATATGTATATATGTGTTTCATATAATGTGAAGTATGTGATTTTGTGTAATAGATTAAATGTGTATATATAGATGTGAAATATATACATATATTGAGTAAAAATTAATTAATTAATTAATATTAATTAATTGAGATTAAATTAAATTATATTATGAAATAATATAATTTGAATATTTAGCCTTGGACGGTGATAGAATTATTATGAAGTAAATTTCGTATACGAGTTAGTTAATTCACTTCGAAAATTAGTGGGTTAAAATATTTGTTTTAATTAATTGAATAAAGAAATTTATTTAGTTAATGATGATAATTTTATTTATATTACAATAATTATATGTAATATAAATAATGATATGATATTTAATATTATGTCAAATGAATGTGAATTAATAGTTGGTTAAGAATAATTAATTTTATTCGTATGAACTAACTAAGAAAGCGAATAATTGCATATAAGACAAGAATAATGGTAGAAAACTCAAATTTAAGTTCGGAGTAGAATTTGGAGACGCGGACTGGACGGTTGAGTCCGAAACGTCGAAAATAGTAAGAATAGACTAAAAACACAAAATGTGTCGGGGTTGACTTTTTGGTCAAAAAGTTAACGGTTGATTTTTCGGTAAAAGTTTAATTCGAAATTTGGAGATGAATTTGAAGAAACGAATATTCCCATGACATTGAGAACGTCGAAATTAGTAGGAATCGACTATAAGTTCGAAAAAGTTGATTTTTAGAAGCCAAAATGGTCAAATGGGCGATTAAACGGACAAACGAGTAAATAAAAGAGGAGAGGGAATTAATTTCTTCTAGAAGCAGCCCATGTGGGTGGCTAAGCATGCTGATTTTTGGTGAAAATGCTGAACACATTTTTCATTTAGTCCAAGCATTTTGTTATTCCCCTCACCAAATTAGCCTATGATTGGTCCATTAAATGAGATGGGACATGGAAGGTTTAATTTATGAATTAGTCTTATACAATGCAATGATCAGCTCTCTCCTTTCTCTCATACACCCGTACTCCTCCAAATATTCAGAAGATAGAGGGAGAGAGAGAGAGGGGGCTGCCATAGAAAAGAAGAAAAGAAGAGAAATGAAGAAAATGAAAAAGGTAATTCCTAAATCTTAATTAAGCCTTTAATTTAGATGTTAATTTTTATGGAATTTTTGTAAGAAGAATATGTTGAAGTTGATATGTGATGGTTTAGCTATGGATTAGCAAGAATCCAACAAAAGAATTCAAGAAAAGAAATAAAATGAAAGAAGAACAAAACAGTTTTTAAGCCTAAAAGCACTAAATTTCAGTCCACTTTAGATTTTTATCATTTGAAATCTATAACTTCTTTTCGCGATCCGTCAAAGAGAGGTGTTAGATCTATGAGTTATCTGATGAACCCAAGTGGAATCACTCAAAAAGATTAGACGGATCAACCGTGGTGTTATTTTTAGTAAAACAGTTCCTGCTGCGAAAAAACTGGAAAATCCAGTGAGCCTACTGTCTAGTTTTTATAAAGATTGTTTCGGTCACTTTAATTACTCTAAAAATTCTGGTATTTTGTGATATGATAGTATATCAAGTTAACTAGATGCTGTCCAAAGATGAAAATTGTTCGATGTCCTGAGAGGGAGTTATGACTTTTATAAGAAAATACGATTTTAAAAGTAAATTGGTATAACTCACTGAATACAACCCAGAAAATTATGCAAATTTAACTGGGATGAGTATATGGTAACATGAGTCTACCGTATAAATTTCAGAATTTTTGAACGAACGGATAATTTATGATAAATGTAACCATTTTGGACTGTTTTTTAGAGCCTATTTAAAAATAGGAAACGAAATTGCAAAATTACAGAAAAATTATTATAGAACTAAAATGTTATATACTGATATTTCTCAAAAGATAAAAAAATAATAAGTTGTTTTGGTATTTTTCATACCTATGATTAAGTTAAGAATAAATGAGAAAATTAAGTTATATTAAGTTAAAAAATGTGTGAATGTTATTTTATTGCTTAATGACCTTTGATATGATATGTTAAGATTTTATATGGGTAATTTGGTCATTTTTAATAAAATATTATGTGTATGACCAAATATGTATGTTAACTAAATTAAATAGTAAGGATAAACAATTAAATTAAATTGTTCATGAGTCTAATAAATGATTTAAAATATTATTAAATAATTAATAATATTAGATTGAATTATTATTAGATGATTAAAATATTATTAAGTGGTTAATAATATTTTTAATGATTAAGACATTAATAAATGATATTAAGTGATCAAAATATTATTAAAGGGCTAATATTTGAAAGTGAATTAAAATATTATTAAATGATTAATAATATTAAAGTGTGATTAGAATATTATTAAATGATTAATAATATTTCTAAGTGCCTAAGATATTATTAAAATATTATTAAATGATTAATACTATTAGACGAGAGTTTTTAAGATGTTTGATAAAGTGATTGAAATATTATCAAAGGACAATAATAATATTGATGGTTTAAGGTCCTATCTAATATTTGATTAGGTGGCTAAATGTTAGATAATTATTATTTATAGAAGAAGTAAGTAGGTATTACTGAGGTATGATATGATATGCTGATTGAAAGATCAATCTTATAAATGATAGGTCTTTCATAAGAGATTAAATTAGATTGTGTAGCGGTAATCGACGAACAAGGCAAGTTCTTAACCCTAAACTTCTTACGTTATTGCAAGTTTTCTAACTCAAACTTGAGTTAATATTTTCAAGCATGCTAGTGGTTTAATTATTGGCAATTATTCCACATCAATGAAAGTTATTGTTTAATCGCACTTAGTGCAAGTTGCATATGTTTACCTGGTATGAAAGACTGATCACCTTGATTACCAAATTTGTTCATGGTCATTATTGCCCACTCAGCGTTATTGATTCAGTTATTCATTTATTGAAATTTGATTATCGTTCTTTCACAATTATTATATATTGTTGAAAATTCGAAAGCCTATTCTTTTTCAATCATGATATATCTTTCTTGTATTTAAACTTGCTGAGCAAAGTAGTTGCTCACTCTTGCTATATCATGATAATATTTCAGTTAAGCTCAAGTGCTTCAGGAAGGACAAAGACAAGAGGAAAAGTTCAAGAGTAAAATATGTGTTAACTATTATGATATGTTATGAAAGTGATTATGTAAACCTTTTGAATTATTAAGGTAGGTATTAAGTTAAAGGTTGTAGACCTTGGGAAATGTTGTAGAATTCTCTGAAATAAATATTGTATGTTTATATATATTCCGCGTTAATTGTATAATGTGCAAGAAGATGATGTATCGTGACGCACCAGGTCCGAGGATCAAGGTACCCGGATTTGGGGGCGTTACAGGTTGGTATCAGAGCTGTAGGTTATAGTTCTAAGGTAAGAGTATCTTAGGATATAACCTAAAAAGATTAAGCCGTATTTAAAAATCCTAGAGGCTAAGTAGGCCAATAGAGGGCACACGTGATGTAGGAGCCAACTATAGGCCGAATATAGGAGGCGAGAACTTTAGTAGACTTGTTGAAATTAATTCCCCAAAAAGCGGATCTTGTCCCCTTTCTTTAACTAATAAATCTTTGCTTTAACCTTATTAAATGAATAATTAGGGTTAGAGAAGATAATTTTGAGAACCTTGGTGGGATCGCCAATGGAAGGTAAAAGAACAGAGAATATTAATTGTGAGTCTGTGAAGTGGCCTATAAATAAGCCTTCATAGAATTGCGTATTTCTCCAAGTTAGAAGTAAGAAAAAGCAAGAGTAAGATAGAGAGAAAGATTAATAAAAAAAAAAGCAAGATGTCAGGAGATGAAGCGCCTAGAGATATCCTGGTAGTTTCGGAGGTGCCGATAACTGTAGAGCCTTTATCTACGGTAGCTCCTGAACCCGAGGATAGGGAGGAGTCAGTGGAGAATCTATTAACAGCAGTGGTAGATAGGAACATTGAGTTGGAAAATATGGTGCAAGAACTAAAGGCGGAAGTGGAAGAACTTCGATCAGACAATCAAGAACTAGAGGCAAAAATGGAAGAACTCCAAACAGACAAGCAAGCTATAGAAGCCCATTTAGAAGATGAGATTTTAGAAAAGTTGAGAGCGCAGGATCAGGCGCAAGATTTGGAAGAAGAGGTGAGAAGCAAGAACAGGAAGATGGATAGAATGAGGTACGCCTTTAACAAGTTGGTCGGGCGTATTCAGGACAGGGTATCCAATTACCCCAAGGAGGAAGATCATACTGGACCCGTCATTAGTAGGGATCAGGTCATGATCATTACCAAGGAAGAACAAGAAGAGGCCATTGAGCATGGTCTAGGAGGTTGAGATGTGAATGGCGTACTTATAATGTTATTAATATGTACTGCTAATTTTGTGTAAGTTAAGAGATATGTTTTTGTTATAAATCCCCATATGTATAGTATTAGAGGGATATGTTATGTAAGTGTTATAACATGTAAAGTATTATGTACTACGAAAAGTATGTTTAATAAACGTGCTTTGAAATGAATAGAGAAAGACTACTCGGTCTTAAATAAAAATAAATGATAAGAGATATCTTATGATAAGATTCTTGAAAAAGCAGAAAAAGAATAGTAGCAGATCATGAACAGATCTATAACAGATGTTTAAGATGAATCCATAAAGAAATGGAATAAGTTATAAACAAAAAGATTCAAAGAAGAATCTTGAAGAGTTATAAAAGATGAGTTACGAATTAAAGAAAAAGTTCGTATTAAGCAAAGAGTAAGCTAAAATTAGAATTATGTGGGATTTCAATTGAGGACTCATGTTAGTGGCTGAGTTGTACGATTCCTGGTATGGGACGGGAATTTGTGCTTGGTTTGAGAACCACTTAGCTTCCTATATCGATATAGTGGTTGAGTTGAACAATTTCTTGTATGGGCAAGAGATTTGTCCTTGGTCTAACAACCGCTTAGCTTCCTATATTGATTAGTAGCCGAGTTGACCAATTCTTTGTATGGGCAAGGGATTGTGTTTGGTTCGACAACCACTTAGCTTCCTATATTGATAATCATTGGAACCTAGTGTCGCGCTATTCGCTATATGTATGTTGAGAAGGTGATTCTTTTCTCATGTGTATAACGGATAGGTAGAGGATGTAAGATTAGGAGCGAGTTCTTAAAACTCATACTTATGGTAAGTTCGTGACTCATAATCATATGGTACGTTTTTGAACCCCTCAGCGAATGGACGTCTTTGGTCTGACTAGGATAAGTTCTTAAACTCATATGATTGTGGTAAGTTCCTGAACTCATAATGTATGGTATGTTTGATGAACTATACTAGGGTATAGAAAAGTTGTGCATGAAGAAGTGAGGTTTTTTAGTATAGTAAGCTTTAAGGATGATAGAAATAGATAGAATTATTGGGCAATGGATGATTATTAGAGAAATTAGAGTTGATGGAGGAAGCATAGGTATTCCAAATCCTCTAGCTATGCTAGTTTCGAATTTATTGACATCGTGCTGATATTTGTACTTTTGTGTTTTCGAAAAATATGTTGGATCAATTATTGAACCAATAAGTTTTAAAAAGGTCCTATGATTTATATGTCTATGCTATTTGCTTCGGCTAAGACAAAGATGATTTGAAAAATATCAAAATGTATTTTTTTTAATAGTCATCAATGCATCATTAAACCTGGTGTAGAATGACAAATGATGGAGTCATCAATGCAGAGTAACCTAGTGTTGGATGTGATCATAGTATCGTCAACCCACTATGGTATGATGTAGTATGACAAAATCACGAAATGACGGAATTCTAACACACTGATTGCAACAGTGCAGTATTATGACGTCATAAAATAATTTTCAGAATTTTTTTTAAACCAGTTAAAGATAAGTCAATGCCAACTAAAGTGGTTAGACAAATGTTTCGATTGATGTTCGGATTATTGGTATACGTCTAAGCTATTTGATTCAGCTAGACAAATGTTTATAAAATTCAAATATTCTTTGAGAATTTATGCCAAACCAAATTGTGTTGGTACGGAATCTTATGTTAAGTCTGAGGTGAACAACCCTAAAAAGGGGATTTCTCGGATTGGTTAACGTGGTTCAATCCAGGAAAAGCAGTAAGGGTTGGTTAACGTGGTTCAACCCCGGAAAGTCGCTGTGCACAACGCATTAGTATGACAGGCTGATCACCTGGCGTACAAATTTTGTCCGCGGAAACTGGTAGAAATACTTGAGAACTCAGGACAAGTTCACGGTCTTTATGACCCCTCAGACCGATATGAAAAGTTTTTTTGAATTAACTTTTCACATTATTGATGCTGCTTCACAGTTATTGTACAATTGTGAAGACTCCTGAAATATATTCCATGGTGTTGGAAAGTGAAAGTTTAGAAAATGTGAACTTCTTAGAGAGAAGTTGTCGTGGAATGCGATGATTAAAAGACTAGCTTTTAGAGAAGAAAAGAATAAAGGTTACTATAAAAACCTAGTTTTGATAAAGGGAATGAGCAGAATTAATCTGCTATAAATTTCGAGGACGAAATTCTTAGAAGAAGGGGTGAATGTGATAACCCGAAAATTTATGAGACTTGTAAATAAGATCTCAAATAATTAAATAAAGGTTTAAAGAATAAAACCTAGATTTAAAAATAGAAGAGTAGAATGAATAGAGATGACTATTGCCTTAATTTCGAGGACGAAATTCTTAGAAGAATGGGTGAATGTAATATCCCAGATATTTCACAAATTTAAAATAAAAAAAATTTTAATAAATAAAATTCTTATTAAGAGATAAAGTAGATTTGAACATATATGTATATATGTGTTTCATATAATGTGAAGTATGTGATTTTGTGTAATAGGTTAAATGTGTATATATAGATGTGAAATATATACACATATATTGGGTAAAATTAATTAATTAATTAATATTAATTAATTGAGATTAAATTAAATTATATTATGAAATAATATAATTTGAATATTTAGCCTTGGACGGTGATAGAATTATTATGAAGTAAATTTCGTATACGAGTTAGTTAATTCACTTCGAAAATTAGTGGGTTAAAATATTTGTTTTAATTAATTGAATAAAGAAATTTATTTAGTTAATGATGATAATTTTATTTATATTACAATAATTATATGTAATATAAATAATGATATGATATTTAATATTATGTCAAATGAATGTGAATTAATAGTTGGTTAAGAATAATTAATTTTATTAGTATGAACTAACTAAGAAAGCGAATAATTGCATATAAGACAAGAATAATGGTAAAAAAAACTCAAATTTAAGTTCGGAGTAGAATTTGGAGACGCGGACTGGACGGTTGAGTCCGAAACGTCGAAAATAGTAAGAATAGACTAAAAACACAAAATGTGTCGGGGTTGACTTTTTGGTCAAAAAGTTAACGGTTGATTTTTCGGTAAAAGTTTAATTCGAAATTTGGAGATGAATTTGAAGAAACGAATATTCCCATGACATTGAGAACGTCGAAATTAGTAGGAATCGACTATAAGTTCGAAAAAGTTGATTTTTAGAAGCCAAAATGGTCAAATGGGCGATTAAACGGACAAACGAGTAAATAAAAGAGGAGAGGGAATTAATTTCTTCTAGAAGCAGCCCATGTGGGTGGCTAAGCATGCTGATTTTTGGTGAAAATGCTGAACACATTTTTCATTTAGTCCAAGCATTTTGTTATTCCCCTCACCAAATTAGCCTATGATTGGTCCATTAAATGAGATGGGACATGGAAGGTTTAATTTATGAATTAGTCTTATACAATGCAATGATCAGCTCTCTCCTTTCTCTCATACACCCGTACTCCTCCAAATATTCAGAAGATAGAGGGAGAGAGAGAGAGGGGGCTGCCATAGAAAAGAAGAAAAGAAGAGAAATGAAGAAAATGAAAAAGGTAATTCCTAAATCTTAATTAAGCCTTTAATTTAGATGTTAATTTTTATGGAATTTTTGTAAGAAGAATATGTTGAAGTTGATATGTGATGGTTTAGCTATGGATTAGCAAGAATCCAACAAAAGAATTCAAGAAAAGAAATAAAATGAAAGAAGAACAAAACAGTTTTTAAGCCTAAAAGCACTAAATTTCAGTCCACTTTAGATTTTTATCATTTGAAATCTATAACTTCTTTTCGCGATCCGTCAAAGAGAGGTGTTAGATCTATGAGTTATCTGATGAACCCAAGTGGAATCACTCAAAAAGATTAGACGGATCAACCGTGGTGTTATTTTTAGTAAAACAGTTCCTGCTGCGAAAAAACTGGAAAATCCAGTGAGCCTACTGTCTAGTTTTTATAAAGATTGTTTCGGTCACTTTAATTACTCTAAAAATTCTGGTATTTTGTGATATGATAGTATATCAAGTTAACTAGATGCTGTCCAAAGATGAAAATTGTTCGATGTCCTGAGAGGGAGTTATGACTTTTATAAGAAAATGCGATTTTAAAAGTAAATTGGTATAACTCACTGAATACAACCCAGAAAATTATGCAAATTTAACTGGGATGAGTATATGGTAACATGAGTCTACCGTATAAATTTCAGAATTTTTGAACGAACGGATAATTTATGATAAATGTAACCATTTTGGACTGTTTTAGCCTATTTAAAAATAGGAAACGAAATTGCAAAATTACAGAAAAATTATTATAGAACTAAAATGTTATATACTGATATTTCTCAAAAGATAAAAAAATAATAAGTTGTTTTGGTATTTTTCATACCTATGATTAAGTTAAGAATAAATGAGAAAATTAAGTTATATTAAGTTGAAAAATGTGTGAATGTTATTTTATTGCTTAATGACCTTTGATATGATATGTTAAGATTTTATATGGGTAATTTGGTCATTTTTAATAAAATATTATGTGTATGACCAAATATGTATGTTAACTAAATTAAATAGTAAGGATAAACAATTAAATTAAATTGTTCATGAGTCTAATAAATGATTTAAAAATATTATTAAATAATTAATAATATTAGATTGAATTATTATTAGATGATTAAAATATTATTAAGTGGTTAATAATATTTTTAATGATTAAGACATTAATAAATGATATTAAGTGATCAAAATATTATTAAAGGGCTAATATTTGAAAGTGAATTAAAATATTATTAAATGATTAATAATATTAAAGTGTGATTAGAATATTATTAAATGATTAATAATATTTCTAAGTGCCTAAGATATTATTAAAATATTATTAAATGATTAATACTATTAGACGAGAGTTTTAAGATGTTGATAAAGTGATTGAAATATTATCAAAGGACAATAATAATATTGATGGTTTAAGGTCCTATCTAATATTTGATTAGGTGGCTAAATGTTAGATAATTTATTTATAGAAGAAGTAGTATTATGAGGTATGATATGATATGCTGATTGAAAGATCAATCTTATAAATGATAGGTCTTTCATAAGAGATTAAATTAGATTGTGTAGCGGTAATCGACGAACAAGGCAAGTTCTTAACCCTAAACTTCTTACGTTATTGCAAGTTTTCTAACTCAAACTTGAGTTAATATTTTCAAGCATGCTAGTGGTTTAATTATTGGCAATTATTCCACATCAATGAAAGTTATTGTTTAATCGCACTTAGTGCAAGTTGCATATGTTTACCTGGTATGAAAGACTGATCACCTTGATTACCAAATTTGTTCATGGTCATTATTGCCCACTCAGCGTTATTGATTCAGTTATTCATTTATTGAAATTTGATTATCGTTCTTTCACAATTATTATATATTGTTGAAAATTCGAAAGCCTATTCTTTTTCAATCATGATATATCTTTCTTGTATTTAAACTTGCTGAGCAAAGTAGTTGCTCACTCTTGCTATATCATGATAATATTTCAGTTAAGCTCAAGTGCTTCAGGAAGGACAAAGACAAGAGGAAAAGTTCAAGAGTAAAATATGTGTTAACTATTATGATATGTTATGAAAGTGATTATGTAAACCTTTTGAATTATTAAGGTAGGTATTAAGTTAAAGGTTGTAGACCTTGGGAAATGTTGTAGAATTCTCTGAAATAAATATTGTATGTTTATATATATTCCGCGTTAATTGTATAATGTGCAAGAAGATGATGTATCGTGACGCACCAGGTCCGAGGATCAAGGTACCCGGATTTGGGGGCGTTACAAACATATATCTCCATTTGAAGCAATAGAACCACAACTCACTCTGAATATTAAGAGATGATTACTAAAAGCAGAAGTTGCTGGAGTTACCTTTGTCTTAAGATCATTAATAACATCCCCTACAGTACTTTTTTTTGGCAATCTAATAGTATGAATGACGACCTGAAAATAGTTGAATAGGTTTAAATTACAGAAAGAGAGGAAAGGGGACAGGTTGGAGAAATGGACAACAATAAATCATCACGTACTTCATCATTAGTAGCATGATGGAGAGCAACTTTTAAAGTTTTCAGGCCTTGCAGTTCTGGCAGAGGTATATCTAGTACTCATAATACAGAATATCCGAACTCTATCCACAAAAAGGAAAAAACATGGTGTTATTCTGCAGATTTAAACATAGAACAATAAATTTTGATCAGCAGCAACCATCCGATGAATTACCCGATTGTAGTGGACCATCATGTCTGACAGATGTTATGCTCCTCCGTACGTGATTGGTTGGGGTTTAGGTTGCTGAGAGTAGCAGTTATGAGATGTAAGCCTGATTTTAGAACCACCGTTAATTCAGAAACACAACCGCACAGACACACAAAGACGGTCAACCTTGTGATCAGGAAAAATTTTCAAAGAACACATCAAGTATAAAAATAGAAACAACCCATACAAGGAATCCACAAATAAAAACCAAGATATGAAGATTTTCGAAACAGACTCCACAGAAAAGGAAAACTCAAATAATATAACACAGATTTAATAAAATAACCCTTATACATAACACAAAAACTAGGGTTTACAGAACACAAAATGGATAGAAAAGATGTAATTGGAGAATGAACAAAAGAAATCGAAGACCCAATATGACAATTATCATAAGAAATAAATAATAAAAAACATGTAAAAGACGATCATATATTAATAACACACACTCCACAGAGAAAAGTTATTCAAATAAATTACTCTCTCTTGAAATCAAAATTAAAGCATCGATATACACAAAAAACTTACAGAACACAAAATGCATAGAAAAAAAAATCAAACCTAACCTCTGATTTGTTGAATACATTGAATCAGCGGAAGAACTCCTTCCTTCTTCTCTCTGTAAGTAGGATCTCTCTCACACACATGAAATTCAAATAATGTGAATACATTGAATCAGCGGAATAACTCCTTCCTTCTCTCTCTAAGTAGGATCTCTCTCTCTCACACACACATGAAATTCAAATAATGTGAATTGAAAGCCTCTGCATATAACACGCGCATCTTAAAGCCCTTCAGACAGAGCCTCATATATAACGGTAACTCCCTTCAACATATAGCCGTAGGATCTTTGCCCCCAATTTCTCCAATTTAATGTGCAACACTAAGGCCACGTTATGCAAGTTTATAATCTCAAGACTACTACTACCGGGATTTAATAAGTTTAATCACATATTTATTTAGAGTGAAATTATTTATAGATAATTTAAAATAATTTTATTTATGTTTGTTTTATTCAAAATTATTTAAAGTGTCGAATAAAAATTATTCTGTAAGACTAGTATAGTCTTACTAGTAATAACAAAGTAATCTTATTCTCAGTAGCATGAATATAAATTGATAGCATATTTCGTCCATTTAAAAAAAAGTTATTTTTGTTCATAAATTTTAAATCACAAATGGTAGGAATTATGATATTTGATTGGACATAATAGTAAATAGTCCCCTATTTCAAGTTATTTTGTCATCCATATCCCAAGTCCAATTTTTTAACACAAACAAGGGACTTAAGATAAATAGTTTAATCCCGAGTTTTTTCCTTTTTCTTACCAGGTTGGGGTTCCTTTTGAATACCTTATAAATTTGAATAGTAGTTATACTAATTTGAATAGGAAAGAAAAAGGTAAACCAAAAATTAGTACAACCATGTTTGTGCTTTTAATTATATAGTTGATTGAGCAGAAACAGTTAAAATCGAGTAACGAAATTCAATTGTATTTTTTTAAACAAAATAATTTGGGTATTCAGTGATTCGGTCATTCTGTAAAATTGGAATAATATTCTAATATTCGGGTACACTAACAATTTGTAAATTGACTTACTCGGTTAACTTGAATAATGATTTAAGAAATAAAAATTTTTGCTTTAAATTTTCATTTAAAATTTTCCAATTTAAATTTTCATTTAGTTTCGTTATTTCCTGAAATAGCTGGATAGTAAATCAAGTATTTCGGTATTTGGTATTTTTGATATTTTAGTATTTTTATTTTTGTTTGGTTACCTAAAACAGCTTAATTTTGATATCCGGTTGTAATTGAATTGACAAATTCAATTCGGTTATAATTGAATGCTTAATCCTAATATTATCTACCTTTATTATAAAAGTAAAGAGAATGAAAAGCAGCTAAGATGTAATACATTATAATTACAATTTTTAATTATTAACAGTTATTTCAATCCTTTTTATCTCTACCACTGTCCCTCCTTATTTTCCCTTTTCAGCCTTCATATTCCAGTTCTTATTAATAGTTAAAATTTAAATTTCAAACATACTGAGTTGTCATTTATTGAATCACATAGGACATTCTCTCATTTTGCTAGAAACGGTAGATTCTTTGTTGACCATTCATTATCTCCATATACAACTTATTATACCCAAGCATACCATTTGATATACCCTAAGGGTCTTAAGGAACATGTCAAAGTATAACTCATCATACACAAGATACTATGATAATCTCAAGTCCAAGGATCACTTGTACTACTATCACTAAAGGAATTCCTATTGACAGATAAGTAAAACTCCATTATGTATTCCTTTAGCAAGTCACGTTCAGTGAACTTATTCTCCAATAAGCATCTACATTCTTGTTTTAGTGTCTCCACACAAACGATTATGAGATCAATCATCCTCTTTCTAAGAGCAAGCAAAGTATGTACCAATCTATTCGGATTCACTAATCCCCTTTTAGTAATCCAACGATTAGGAACGATTTTAGTTTTAAGCTTTCTAAGAATTTAGATCTCATTAGCATGATCATCATCATGATTCTAAAAGTATTGCTTAAAACTACGAGTTTATCACATATAAAATAACAACACCATGTAGATAAAGTAAAATGCCTTTAACATATTAATTCTTTTATTAATAAATGAATAAGATTACAAAATATATGTTACATCATATCAAATATAATTGGCTTGTGAGCATACTACTTTCATTATGCACACACAAAAGAACCACTCATGTTCCTAAGAAAAGCTTTTCTAACCGCTCATGTTAGTTCTATCTTGGCTTGTCAAGTCCCTGTGAAGTATAAGGACTCCGATTGTCTTACTATTTCATGCATCATAGGTGATACCTTAATTGAAAAAGCTTTACTTGATTTAGGAGCTAGTGTGAACCTGTTACCATTTTCTGTGGGGAGTTGAAAAAAACAAATGTCACACTCCAACTAGCTGATAGTTCATTTAAAGTGCCAAGGGGAATAGTTGATGATGTACTCATTAAGGTTGGCGATTTTTGTGTTCCATGTTGACTTTGTTGTCCTTGAAACTTAGCATGTTGCCAATCCCAATGGTCAAATTCCTGTCATTTTAGGTAGACCATTTTTAGCAACCTCTAATACGTTAATCAATTGTAGAAATGGACTAATGAAATTGACATTTGGGAACATAACAATTGACTTAAATGTGTATAATGTGGGAAAGCAACCTAGTGATTTTTCTGACCAGCCTGTTGAGGTGAATATAATTCAGGAAATGTTTGAAAATGAACTTATGGGAAATGATAAAATTCTTAATTTTTGTCTAAATCATTTTGGTCAAAATTGGGATGAGACAGAATATGTAAATGAGGTGAATGAAATGTTAGAGTCATCTACATCAATGTCTTACTCTAAATAGGAACCTGTGACTGAGCCAATCTTGCAATCTTCAGAACCTCTTGAAAAAAGTGCACCAGAGTTACAATTCATACCTCTTCCCGATAATCTTAAATATGCCTATCTAAGTCCTTCCAAAACTCTTTTCTGTGATCATTGCTTCTGATTTAACAAACACACAGGAGGAAAAGTTATTGACCATCCTTAGAGAAAACAAGGAAGCCAGAGGATGGAGCATAACTGATATTAAGGGGATCAGTCCAGCCATTGTCCAACATAGGATCCACTTAATAAATAATGATAAACCAGTGAAAGACCCACATAGGCAGTTGAACCTAGTTCTAAAAGAGGTTGTTAGGAAGAAAATTCTTAAGTGTCTAAATAATTGGATCATCTATCCCATTTCTGATAGCTCTTGGGTAAGTCTTGTTCAGGTGGTACCTAAAAAGTCTGGTTTAACTGTGATTCAAAATGAAGATAATGAGTTAGTTCCCACTCATGTCTAATCTGGTTTGAGGGTTTGCATAGACTATAGAAAACTCAATGCTGCCACAAGAAAGGATCATTTTCCTTTACCCTTCATATACTAAATTCTAGAAAGGTTAGCTGGTCATGCTTACTATTGTTTCCTTGATGGATACTCGGGCTACTTTCAAATTCCTATAGTCCCAGAAGACTAAGAAAATACCACATTCACTTGTCCTTATGGAACCTTTGCATATCGTCGTCTACCCTTTGGGCTATGTAGTGCCCCTGCCACCTTTCAAAGATGTATGATGAGCCTTTTTTTTGACATGGTGAAAAAATTCCTAGAAATTTTCATAGATGATTTTTCCATATTTGGGTCTATATTTCATGAGTGCCTTCACCACCTTGACTTAGTTCTAAGGAGATGTAAGGAAACAAACTTAATTCTAAATTGGGAAAAATGTCATTTCATGGTAAAAAAGGAACTATTCTTGGTCATATCATATCTGAAAAAGGAATTGAAGTAGACAAAGCCAAAATCGACCTCATTGTCAATCTTCCACCACCTAGGACAGTCAAAGAAATTCGTTCGTTCCTAGGACATGAAGGCTTTTATAGGCAAATCATTGAAGATTTCAGTAAGAAAGCAAGACCCTTGACCAATCTTCTAGGTAAAGATGCAAAATTTAAATTTAATGAAAAATGTCTCCAATCCTTTGAACAACTCAAAAATGAGTTGACTTCAGCTCCTATCATCAAATCACCTGATTAGAGTCAACCATTTGAGTTAATGTCTGATGCATCTGACTATGTAGTTGGTGTTATTCTAGGGCAAAGAATCAACAAGATTCCCTATGTCATATACTATGCTAGTAGGACTTTGAATGATGCACAATTGAATTATTCCACTACTGAAAAAGAACTACTAGCTGTAGTTTTTGCCCTAGAAAAGTTTCAATCTTATCTTATTGGGTCTAAAATCATTGTTTACACTGACCACGCTGCATGTTGTCCGATTTATATAACGATAAATTCGCGCAAGTATATACGGTCAATCAAGTAAATATAGAAGTAAGAAGGTTGTTGAACCCACAGAGAACAAGTACTAATAATTATTCTATTTATCAAATCACTACCAACTCAATTAAATTTAAACGGTCGCCAATGTTGATTTTGAGAATAATTTAAATTTAAAACTAAAATTAAAGTAAACTAACAAAAACTGATTACCAGATGAATAAAGTCTAGGAATATAATTTTCCCAATTGCGTTACAATAATCGCTTTACCCTATTTTCACTTTATTAACCCAATGAGTTATTAACTAGGATTGTCTATCAATTTATTAACATATTTCAACGATTAACAAAAAGATCTATTTCAGTTATATTGCTATTTTCATACAAGACACTTAAAATAGATTCATTAAGCACAAACTCCTAATCAAGTTATGCATGACACATATGTATTTTCATCCTATACACTGTTATGTTATTAAAGAAAGAATCAACAAATTCATACGTTATCGCATCCAGATCTAATCATAGATTTCCTCTTTCAATTCCATCTAAGATATCAGATTAATTGCTAGCTAGACAATTAATAATTAAGCACGAGATATGATAAACAACTCAATAGGATCAATAAGTGTAAATAGAGATAAATAAATTAATGTATAGCAAAAGGTTCCATTGTATCCCTAATTAACAGTTTAGTTCATAATCTTACTGAAAACCATCATCTCAAATAGGAAGAACATTCAAAGTTTCAAATAATGAAAATAAAGAGAAGAATATGAAACTCTATCAAGCTTGCTAATCTTCTTAATCTTCAAATTTGATCTTCTACTCTTCTCCAATTTAATCTTCAAGTTCTTCAGATATGATCTCCCAATCTTATTATCTTTTTCTTCCTCCCTTCTATATGTCATCTCCTCTGAATATAAGGCTATTGCTGATAAGAATTCTTTTTGGAATCAAAAACCACTCAAAATACGCGTCTAGGTCAACTTGGATCCGCCAACGAGGCCCCAGCCTCAAAATGAACTAGAAAACTAGGCCTTGGCCTCGTTTCTGATACTAAAATTACAATTTTGCCACTGCTTTCTGAAAAATACCTGATTCATCCCTGATTCACCTTTTCCTATAAAATACACATAAAATCCAATAAAATTCACTAAAAAGACTTAAAAGCCAACAAGATAATAAGCCTAAACATATCCAAATCATGGGTATAAAACCTACTCATTACTACCCTTAGACATCTTCTCTCCAAAAAAGATTCAAATGCCCGTTTAATTCGTTAGGTCTTATTGCTCCAAGAATTTGACCTAGAGATAAGGGCCAAATTAAAAAGGGTCTGGAAATGTGGCAGCTGATCATTTCTCCCATTTAGTTGTGGAGTCCAACTCTGACCTGCCCCTAAATGAATCTTTTCCATATGAGTAACTTTTTTCCATATCTGCTACACCTTGGTTTGCTGATATTGTGAACTACCTAGTTACTAGTGGGATTTCTTCCCATTGGTCCAAACAAGACTGGTCCAAATTTCTTTCAGAAGTCAAACACTTTTATTGGGATGTCCGCTATTTGTTTAAATATTGCCCTGATCAAATCATTAGAAGGTGTGTACCCGACTATGAGTTTAGGAGTGTCTTATCATTTTGTCACGACCAATCTTGTAGAGGACATTTTGGAGGCAAAAAGACGGCATCCAAGGTCCTCCAGTGTGGTTTCTATTGGCCTAGTCTATTCAAGGATGCCACATAATTTTGTACCACTTACAATAGGTGTCAAAAATTAGGGAGGATCACTAGGAGAAATATGATGCCGATGCAACCCATTCTAGTCATTGAGTTATTTGATGTGTGGAGAATAGATTTTATGGGCTCATTTCTAAATTCTTTTGAAAATTTATACATTTTACTCGCGGTGGATTACTTGTCTAAGTGGGTAGAAGCTATACCAACCAAGACCAATGACAACAAGGTTGTTGTCAAATTTTTGAAAGATAACATTTTCTCTCGCTTTAGTACCCCTAGGGCCATAATTAGTGATCAAGGAAAATATTTTCGCAATCAGACTTTTGGAATCCTTGTTGAAAAAGTATTTCATCACCCACAAGCTTGCAACACCATATCACCCTCAAATAAGTGGTCAAGTAGAAGTCTCGAATAGACAAATAAAACAAATACTGGAAAAAACGGTGAATTCCAATAGAAAAGACTGGTCTCTAAAATTGCCAGATGCATTGTGGGCTTACCGTACTGCCTTTAAGACTAACTTAGGAATGTCACCGTATAGGCTTGTGTTTGGAAAAGCTTGTCACTTACCAGTTGAACTTGAACATCGTGCTTTGTTGGTCATATAACAGTTGAATTTTGATATGTCCACTGGTGGGAGTCATAGACAATTGTAATTAGCTGAGTTAGATGAGATTAGGAATGATGTTTATGAAAATGCTAAAATTTACAAGGAAAGAACAAAAGTGTTTCATGATAAATCAATTTTGAGAAAATAATTTTCACATGGCCAAAAAGTTCTCTTGTATAATTTTAGGCTACTTCTATTTCCTGGCAAATTGCGTTCTAGATAGGATGGACCTTTTGTAGTAAAGATAGTTTACTCTCATAGGGCAGTCGATATTGAAAATTCAAAGAGTGAAAAAAATTTCAAAGTGAATGGTCAACGACTCAAACCCTTTTTAGAAATGCAGAATGAACCAGAGGAGGTGGTGTACCTTGTTGACCCACACTAGTCCAAATGACTAGCATTCCGCTTGTATTTGTAAGTTTGTATGTATATTTTTCTTTTGTACAGTATTGTTATCTGATTTCTGCCCCACCATACGAGGTACAATTCTTTCATTTCTTTATTCTCTTTCCTCATTTGCATACATTGAGGACAATACGTGATTTAGGTATGGAGGGAGAATTTTGTATTTTTATTATTAGATTTTTTATGTATTTATTTTTCTTCTTTTTAGGAAACTAATTTTTTTTATTCAATAAAAAAAAATAAAAAAATAAAAAAATAAAAAAATTTGTTTGACTTTTTATGGATTGAATTTATTCTAATAAGTGTCCATGAAGCAAAAACTTTAACTAGAATTAAAAGATTTAGAATTCTTGAACCTTTGATAAAATATGAAATCTTAGTTTGAAATACCATCTGGAATAAAATTGATTTTATAAGCATTTTTGCACTACACATTTGTACGAATTCTTAGTTGTGGGGTATAAACTATGATTCAAGCTAATTTCAAAAAAAATGAAAAAAAAAGTTGAAAAAAGAAATAAATAACTACTTCAATGTCCATTGAACGAAATAACTGGGTATCCAAGCCTCAGGAAGCATCGATATTCACGCTGAAAAGTGTATTGAATATATATAAGCAGCTTGACTAGTCTAGTTTTGTGGTCTTTGTTACTCGAGTAAGTAAGCCTTTAGGGGTGTCTTTACACCTAGTGCCCTAAAGTCAACTGGTTTGGGAGTTATTGGTTCAACGCTCGCTACATGGGTAACTCTGAAAAATTTAAGAAAACGAGACATTGTACAAGTCAAGAAAAGAAAGAAAAAAAGAAAAAAAAATGAGTTTGCTTGATTTTCATGGTAAAAATCCCTACTAAGAGTTACATCACATACACAATGCATGCATCACATAAAATTAATTTTATGAAGGACGATGTCTAGAATTAAGATTGAGTATTTTTGATAAGGTGAAAGTATAATTTTGAATTTAATCTTGCTTATGTATAATGCCCATGAATAATTAGAAGTTTTCTTTCGATTTTATAATTTGTTAAACTCAAAAAGATTTTATTTTATTTTGAATTTTGTGGGTATATTCACTACAAACTCTCACGAGACACAACTCGTCTACTTGGGGTAACCTTGGGGGTTAAAGGCTTGTTGCACGTGCTAAGTGCAATCATGTTTCCTACGAAAATGGGGCAGTTTTAGTTTTAGTTTTTATTTTATTTTTTTTTATTTTACTCGAGGACGAACAAAAGCTAGGTATAGGGGTATTTGATATACATATTTTTTTATACATTTTAATATTTCTATTTTTGTTATTTTATATGTTTATTTTATTTAACTAATACATTTTATTTAGTTTTGTAGTATTTACCTTATTTATCTTGGTGAATAAGTAAAGATAATTGTTCCAGCTTTTAAAGATGAAAAAGGACTATTGGGAGATTACCATTGTAACGACCCCAAAATCAGGACTATTTTCAATCCCGATCTTGTGCGTTAAATACTATCTCGTTCCAGCTTTACATCATTAATCGATGTTATAATCAATAAAATGCGGATAAATTTAAAATTTCCTTTTTGTCTTTTTTTCATTCCCTGAATCGCAACCTTTATGATTCGTATTTACTTTTTAGAATCATATGTTTTATGATTTATTTTTAATACATTAATTGTGAATATAAAACTTCAACTATATCATTATACTATTTCTTTTATACATTTTGTTATAACCCAGACAGTTTAAATATAATAAACTGAATTCTCAAAACAGCAACCCACATCCTTTAATACACAAGCCATATACAAGTATATCATTCATATAGTATTTCAATTTATTTAACCTTATAAAGTAAGTATAAGCTACAACTTAATTTTATTTTATTTTTTTGCAACCAATCACTTTTATTCGTTATCTCAGAATTAATACAGCGAGTACAATTTGGATATAATAAGCTATTTTGACTGAGTACAATTTAACTAAAGAAAACAACAACGGTTCGCTTTGTAACCAGCTGCAATGCCTCGATCTATAACTGCAAAATTAATTGCAAGAATGAGCGCGACGGCTCAGCAAGTCTAACAAACAACACCTTTCATGCTTCACATAGCATACATGTTTGCATTTATTTATGCATCATGTATCTTATACCATACATCTCTATATGCACCATATCATTCATGTAATGTATTTTTTTATGTTATATATCCAATGCATACTTTTTATTTTCATACTTTGTATATAATCACGTATCATTTAATACATGCTCAACACGTATCATACTCATTGTGATCACATTATAGTACATTCAAAAATTCACATGTTTCATATAAAACAAATATCAACAACATCACATAACAAATATATCTAAAAAACTTGCCTTCGCGATTCAACGTTTCCTGGTTTCTACGCGTTTGCAAACTCAAAAGGTTAATTCTTTGAGCCTTTATACCAAATATAATTCGCTGAAATTTTAACTTTAGTAAGCAGTTTATAAACTTCCTTTACTGATGTTGTCCGAATTTTCCTTCCCAATTCAACGCACTAGTTTAATTCTCTGCCAAACCTGCTGGGTTTTAGCCGAAACTTAGAGAAATTTGATGAGCCTTCGGGTGGTTTGGAACTTGACAGGTAGAGGGAATAAGGGAATGGAACGGAAGTTACATGCACCTGGTAATTTAGAGAGGAAAAGAAATGGAATGGGACGAACAGGAGAAGAGAGAAAAGGACTGAGAATGCTTTTCTCTAATCACTTAGCTCTCTTATCATATATCAGTGTAATGTCTAGTAACCGTTAGTGTTTTATTAAATTAACAGCTCTTGCTTAATACTCAGCTTAGTGGACAGTTGTTACGTAACCTTTTGCTACCTCCTGCATATCTCTTTAATGCCTTAGCTTCATTATTCCCCTTACTTTATAACTTCAGCGTGCATACTTATAATATGTATAACACTACATATACCCATTATATTTATTAATCTTCCATCACATACTTACTAACTTATATACTATATTTATATGTAACCCCATAATTATTCAAAATTGAAGAATTATACATTTACCATATATATAAAATTATTTCACTAATTATGAAATTTAATTTCATAACTAAAATAAACACTTGAATTGGGAACGAATGAATTGTATAATTATTATTTATACTAATAATCGATTAAATAACTCATATAAGCTCTATAATTATATTTCATTACTTGCTTCCATAAATTACTTTCTTCCATAAATTGTTCTTAAACAATTTATGTAATATATATATTAATCAAGTAATTAACTCGACATATTTAAAAACATTCATACACAATATGATTTCCTTTCTTATATAATTAAATAATTATTTATTTAATTATTACATTAACTATTAAGTTATTTTATAAACTTTATATTTCACGTACATTTTATATTAAATGATTAACTTATTATAAGTTAATCTCTTCTCACTAATTCTATTTTTCATTTCATTTTTATTTCTCAATCTCAAATAATCTCATAACACTAATATTGCCACATCTCATATATATATATATATATATATATATATAGTTATATTTAACTATAATTTATTCATAAAACATATTTTGTAATAAAATTTTATTTTATTCACAAATATGCATAATACAATATTCTCGGATATCACATTTTAATTTCCTCCATATCTCACCTCGCAATTAACTCAAATTAACTAATTCAATAGTTAAATCCACTATTAAATCTTACTTTTCAATAAATATATATATTTCATACTTATATATACATTTTTAGTCTACCACATAAATATATATAGCATATATATATATATTTATACCTTTAACCCTACACGTCTCATAATAAGAATTTTATTATTAAATTCTTATTTTAATAATTTCTGAAAATCCGGGTTATCACAACCATGTAGAGGTTGAAGCCAAGAAGGAAAGAACGGGATAAAAGGGAACAAAAGAGGCCAAGTCAATGAATCTAAATTAGGGCACAAATTTATTTTTCCTATAAATAAGTCTCTTGTTAGAGAGAGAGGGGTACCACTTTTTATTTTATTTTATTTTCTTTTCCTTCGGTACTTCTGGTTGGACAAGGGGGGAGAATTTGAGTTTCTTTTACTTTTTCTTTTCCACGGGTGGTCCATTGTGAAGTGGTTGAGTATATTCTTAATTGAAAGTAGGAACATGATTGTAGGTTAGATCATTATTTAATTTAATATATTGATTTCAATTCTCTTGTCTCTCATCCATTTCGATTAAGCAGTTTAGTGCATAATAATGTTAGATTTTGTTTATTTCTTTTTAGTACGCATGTTTTAATGTTTAATATTTATAAAATTAGTCTTATTTTGTTTCATGCAATTAGTAGTATTAATTTTTAATTTCACGGCTAACTAAATTTTTAATACCTAGGATGATGATGAAACTAGGTATTTCATAATAATATTTTCCTTCCGTTCCGAAATTAGTGCCTAATTATTTTTGCCTTCATATTTTCCTTCGCACAAATTGCATATGATTCTTATATTGATTGCGAGATTTTGATAAGTTATAGTTAATCTGTGAATTTTTCATAATTTATGCTTGCCCATATTAATTATATGAATCATTATTTTTAAAGGGAAGGAAAAATAATTTGGGAATTAATTTGAAAAATAAGAAATTATTTATTATGTTAATATTTAGTGGATTCGGATTCCTAGGTAGTTTTTCCCATTACTAGTTTTCATTATTAATTTTTAATTTGTAGTATTTAGTTAATTAATCATCTCCACTATATTTATTTCTAATTTGCCTGAAATATTAATTAAGGATATATTAAAGAATTGATCTAGTCTCTGTGCGTTCGACCTGCACTTGTCAGTTCTTCAATTTGACACTGTGCACTTGCAGTTACATATTTTTATCATATCATAAGACTTAAATGTTATGCATAACATATGATATGACAAGCTGATCCCCTAGAGTACTTGTAGAGAATATTTTTAATCTTTATGATTGATAAACATTCTGAGGGTTCTCAGTTGAATAACTGTTAAACCTTATTAGAAAGAGTTCATGGTCTTTATGACCACTCAACATGATGATTAAAATATTTTACATAAAGGAATCTTTTATTTCCTGTTTATTCAAGCTATTTCACAATTATTGTTAAATTATTGAAAATTCTAGAAAGTTATTTCTTCTATTCATGATTTGTTATTCATTGAATTGTTTTATACTTACTGAGCAAAATAGTTGCTCACCCTTGCTATGTTTTAAAGTTTTCAGCTAAGACTGAGGGTTCCACTAGAACAAGTAAGGATAAGGGCAAAGGAAAAGTTCATGATTAGAAATAACGGATGTATTAAAATATTATAAATGATGTAATATTTAATAGTATTATGTTTTGTATATGTAAGGTTTAGAAACCTAGGGGTAGCATAAGGCATGTATTGTAAATAATTGTATTTACTTTAATGTCTTTAAATTATGTCTATAGATATGTGTGTGGATGGAGTAGTACCGTGAGCACCATATCTAATGTTTAAAGTACATGGATGTGGGGGCGTCATAGGCACGTTGTATCCTGATCCACTACGAACGTTGTACCTAAACCCACTATATATGTGGTGCCCTAACCCACTACGTACGTGGTGCCCTAACCCACTATGTATGTGGTATCCTAACCCACTACATATGTGGTGCACGGATCTAATGGTGATGTAGTGCTCGAACTCAAGACACCGGAGTCTAGCTCACAAGAGAGTGTATAATTACACAAACAACCAAAGATTACTCCTCACGAAAATAGATTTTTATCTAAATATATCTAGTGATATTTGGGCTTATCGCTAGCAAATTACATCTGTAAATGGCGGGAACAAGTGACCTAAATATCATTATAAATATAACCTTTGGTACGTACATACGCTCTTATATTCCTAAAAGCTCATATTCAGTGATTTTACCATCGGAGGCGGATCTAAAGGAAACCCTTATGCGTATTCGTTCATTTCAAATCACTCGGAGCACCCAACATCCGGTGCTAGAGGCGGTGAAATATAGCATGCGCAAACAATTCAAGGGACAGAGCTTTTTGTTTTCGGGTATATATATTCCTCTCCATCTCCTGCCCCCTCTTCCCCAATCCCCATCCCCATCCCCGTCTCCCATCCCCCGTCCTCCCCTTCCCTCTGTTCCCGTCTTCCTATAAGGAATCAGTGGGATTTCAGTGGTACGATTGTGATTTAGTGAGTGTCTGTATGGATTTAAGAGAAAAGTAACATAGATATGCAGAAAAGTAACATAGAAATGCAGATAGTAGAGGAAAAGGGAGAAAGATTTCAGAAGAAATAGGGAGCAAGGAAGCAAATCAATTCATTCATGTCCCCCACTGAGCAAGTGATTCCATACATATATTATTCTCAGCTCCTAATCTAGAAGGAACAAAAGCAAATGAGATCCTACAGCTCAACAATTAAGCGCAACAAACTAGTAACAGCTGTAAGCTGGAACAAAAATACTAAAATGACCGTGACTAAGCGAAGGAAAAGACAAGGCTAACCCCACGCTATTATGATGATTAAATGAGATAACTTTTACAATCCCTTCCCCTTAAAATGGCCCTTGTCCTCAATGGTGAAAATGAGGGAACTTCTGGTGGAGTTGCTCCCAATTCTCCCACGTGGCCTCTTCTGGTAAGGTATTAGCCCACTGAACAAGCACTTCTACAATGGGAGCGTTGTTTTGCTTAATCAATTGTCTGTTAAGTATGGCCATTGGTTCTACTAAAAAATACACTTCTGAGTTCATTGGAGGTAATATAGGAGAAACAGTGTATTGGGCGCCCAATTTCTTTTTAAGCAAGGATACATGAAAACATGAAAAGTTGGATGGATTTTAGCTCGTTCTGGCAGCTTAAGTTTGTATGCCACTGTCCCCACTTTCTGTTCTACTGAGAAAGGACCACAGTACTTGGGAGATAATTTTCCATAGTTGAAGTGCTTTATGGTCAGTTGCTTGTATGGTCTCACCTTTAGATATACTTGATCTCCAGGTTCAAAAGTTCTCTCAGTTCTATTCTTGTCTGCATAAGTTTTAATTCTTGATTGTGCTGCCAGCAACTGGTGTCTTAGCATCTGCATAAATTTAGCCCTCTCCTTGTAGAATTGCTTTACTGTAGGATCTAAGATCTTCCCAAACTATTGGAAGTTGAGATGAGGTGGCTGGTACCCATATAAAGCCTCAAATAGTGATGTTTTTAGGCCCACATGGAAGTGGGTATTGTACCACCATTCAGTAAAGAGGTAGCCATGACACCCAGTTGTGTGGTTCTTGAGTAGTAATACATCGAAGGAAGCATTCAACTACCTGATTCACCCTTTCAGTTTGGCCATCTGACTAGGGGTGATAAGCTATACTCATCTGCAACTTAGTACCTATTATATTGAATAAGGATTGCCAGAACAAGCTCAAGAATACCTTATCTCTATCAGAAACTACAGTGGTTGGCAGTCCATGGAGTTTGTAAACTTGTGAGACATAGATATGAGTCAGCTGTGCTGCTGAAAAGGGGTGCTTCAAGGCAATGAAATGAGCATATTTGGTGAACCTATCCACGATGACCCAAATCACAGTCATGCCTTTGGATGTGGGTAATCCTTCTATAAAATCCATAGATAGATCAGTCCATGGCTTATGTGGAACTGGTAGGGGTTGTAGCAGGCCTGGGCTAGCTAGGGTCTCATGTTTCTGTTGCTGACATGTGTCACATTCTCTAACAAATATAATCACATCTTGTCTCATAGTGGACCACCAAAAGAATTTACTCATTCTCTCATAAGTACCCATGATACCTGAGTGACCACCTATGGGGGAATTATGAAATTCATTGAGAAACTTCTTTCTCAATTGCATATCAGTACCAATTATTAGTTTATCTTGGAATTTGAGTCTACCATTTCTGAAGGTATATCCCGGCAAGGAATCTGGTTTAACCTGTAGTTGAGCAATGAGATCCCTTAACCCTGCATCCTCTTCCCAAGAGTGAGCCACCTCTTGAATCCATGCCGACACCACCTCAGTGATCATATTGAACTGATTTAGCTCTTCAGTTGGGATTTCTGTCGGTACACTGGTTTCTAAGCCTTCCACTACTCTTGAGAGGCTGTCAGCCACCACATTCTCCTTACCCTTTTTGTAGGATGTTTCATAATCTAACCCCATTAGCTTGGTGACCCATTTTTGTTGATTGGTGGTGGTTATCCTCTGATCCAGCAGGTACTTGAGGCTTTGATGGTCAGTTTTGATATACACGTTATTGCCTAGAAGATAGTGTCTCCACTTGTTAACAACAAACACCACTGCCATCAATTCTTTTTCATAAGTGGACAGACCCAAATGTTGGTTAGGTATTGCCTTGCTAAGGTAGGAAATTGGTCTGTTTTGTTGCAACAGTACTGCACCAATGCCATAATGAGAGGAGGCATCAGTTTCTAACACAAAGGGTTCCTTGAAGTTTGGCATGGCTAACACTGGTGCCTGAGTCATTGCCCTTTTTAGATTATGAAAAGATTCTGTGGCCTTGTCATTCTAGGTGAAATTATCTTTCTTGAGCAAATCTGTTAATGGTCTGCTGATTACCCCATAATTTCTCACAAACTTTGTATAATACCCAGTCAATCCCATAAATCCTCTTAACCCCTTTAGTTTGTAGGGACATGCCATTATAGCATGCATTCTATTTTGTCCTTATCAGTAGAAACTCCCTCCAAGTTGATGATATGACCCAAGTATTGGACCTGTCTAGTACCAGATGTGCACTTGCTCCTTTTGGCAAATAAGCAGTGATCCTTTAGGGACTGAAGCACTAATTGCAGTGTGCTAAATGTTCAGAGAGTGTCTTGTTGTAAACCAAAATATCATCAAAGAAAACTAACACAAATTTCCTCAAATAGGGCTGAAATACCTCATTCATCAAGGATTGGAAAGTAGCAGGTGCATTGGTCAGTCCAAATGGCATGAACAAGAATTCAAAGTGGCCAAAGTGGGTCCTGAAAACAGTCTTTTGTATGTTTTCATGCCTCACCCTAATTTGATGGTATTTTGACCTTAAATCTAGTTTAGAGAACCATTGTGAACCATGTAACTCATCCACTAACTCATCAATAGCTGGAATTGGGAACTTATCTTTGACAGTCTGATTGTTCAATGCCTATAATCCACACAAAGCCTCCATGTTCCATCTTACTTCTTTACTAACAATACTGGAAAAGCATAAGAGCTATTACTAGGTTGGATAATACCATTTCGCAACATTTCTTGTACTATTTTTTTTATTTCTTTTTTCTGCACATAAGGATATCTATAAGGCCTGAGATTCATGGGTTGGCTGCCCTCCTTTAATTTGATGTGGTGGTCTTTACTTCTGGTTGGGGGGGACCCCTTTTGGTTCCTGGAAGACTTCTGAGAATTGTTGTAGAAGTTCTTCTAACATTCTACTCTTTTCTGAACTCAGATCAGAATTCAAGTTCTTATGGCTGGTAGTACCTTCATTTGATTGACACATTCCAAACAAGTAACCAGAATAGCCATGGGTAGCACCATTCACCACTCTTTGGAACTCTCCTGAATCCATTAGCTGGATGGATGGAGACACTTTGTCAGACTCCCCTTGTAATAGTATAATCTTTCCAGCCTTGGATAGAGTCAAGTGTAAGTTGTGGAAGTCAAATGTTACTGAATCAAACAACTTCAGCCATTGCACACCAAGCACTACGTCAATACCCCCCAATGGTAGTATCCTAAAGTCAGTGTGAAACTCCTCTCCTTGAATAGTCCATTGTAAGTTGGGGCAATTTTGATGGCTTTCAACCTTAAAATCATCTGCTACTGTGATTGATACAGAATTTGTATTTAACAAAGCAGCTTTGACCCTTTTTGCTGCTTGAAGATCCAGAAAGTTGTTAGTGCTACCACTATCCACCAAAACTCTTATAAATTTCCCATTGGCCATCCCCAACAATCTGATGGTTTTGTTAGTACTGTGCCCTGACAAGGTATGGAGAGTAATCTGTGGATCTTCTTCACCAGCTGTGACTCGAGTACCTTCTATTTCTTCATCTATACAACACTCCTCTTCAATGACTTCTGCAGGAACTAAAGGTATTATCATAAACAAGTGTGGTCTCTTGCAAATGTGTTCCCTGCTGTATGGTTCATCACAGGAGAAACATAATCCCTTCCTTCTCTTTTCATTGATCTGATCCCTTGTTAACCCTCTTACTGGTAAGGATCTCATAGAGTCAGTGGTGTTATGAACTACTAGTTTATTATGTGGCGTATATCTATATGAAGGCATACCTGGACTGGCTACAGGTTTATTAACCACCTTACTTCTCTTAAGCCAGGCTTCTAGTTTAGCTTCCTCTACCCTTGATAGTCTTATGAGTTCCTTTAGACTTTTAGGTTTCAGCTCCTGCACCCCCAATTGTATTTCCAGCCTCAGCCCTTCCACAAAACAATCTATGAAGAACTCTTCATTAAGAGTAGGATTCCTGCCTAATGCCCAACCCCTCAGTTCTTCAATTTTTTTTTCTATATTCATCTACTGTCCCCAACTGTTGCAACTTCTTCAGCTCTCCAATAGGATTGTCACTGGACTCAGGACTGAACCTAGCCACTATCTCCTCTTTCAAGCATTCCCAGGATAACTCCTGTCCCTCCTGAACATAGCTGGAGTACCATTCCTCAGCCTCTCCTTCCAAACTCATTGTTGCTAAGTAAACCTTCTGTGAGTCAGGTGCCAAGTGGTGGGTAAACAACTTGTTGCATTTCCTTATCCAGGATCTAGGATTTTCCCACATAAACCTTGGGAATTCAAATTTAATAGTTCTAAAAATACTATGCAAATTTATCCACCTTAGCGTGTTGATCAAATGAACCTAGTACATAGTTTGTAGGTGGTTCCGTATTACCTGCTTGAGTCGCATCCCTCTGTTGTCTTTGTATTGCCATGAGGGCCTCGAAGTTCTGCATCATCACCTCCATCTTTGCATCCAGTCCTTGTTGCATTGAAGTCAATACTTCTAACTAAGTTTGCATCTAATGCATGGTGCTATGTTGCTCCTGAGCCTGGTTTTCCAAATTGCTCAATCTTTGGTTGTTGGTGGCCATGTTGCCAAGGCCATGAATACAGGAAAGTGGGCTTTGATACCAATTTGTAAGGAATCAGTGGGATTTTCAGTGGTACGATTGTGATTTAGTGAGTGTCTGTATGGATTTAAGAGAAAAGTAACATAGATATGCAGAAAAGTAACATAGAAATGCAGATAGTAGAGGAAAAGGGAGAGAGATTTCAGAAGAAATAGGGAGCAAGGAAGCAAATCAATTCATTCATGTCCCCTACTGAGCAAGTGATTCCATACATATATTATTCTCAGCTCCTAATCTAGAAGAAACGAAAGCAAATGACATCCTACAGCTCAGCAATTGAGCGTAACAAACTAGTAACAACAAGCTGGAACAAAAATACTAAAATGACCATGACTAAGCGAAGGAAAAGACAAGGCTAACCCCATGCTATTATGATGATTAACTGAGATAACTCTTACATTTCCCTTTCCCCCCGTCTTACCTTTCCTCCGTCCCCCTGTCCTTCGTTCCCTTTCCTTTCATCCCCGTTCCCCGGCCCCTCTCTTCCTTGATTATATTTCTTAAAGAAATACTATTAATCTATTACAATCTAGACTAAAAATAAGAACTAAACCAAAAATTAGTGTCTAGATCTGCACATTTTGTGGAATTTATGGTTATATTATTTATCAGGATGTGGGGCAATGGTGAGTTTGGTAGTTTTTTGGGTGATTAGTTGTCGACCCATGGTGTTTTATTTCTAGATCAGAGTTTAGAGTTAGATTGAGTGGTGAAGTATAATTTTTCTATGATGATGACAGTCGGCGGCCGGCATGGTGATTGTGTGAAGGTGGTGATTGGAGATGGGGATCGGACATGGTGCCCATGGATGGTGTTGGGTTCAAGTTCTTTACTATTGATCATTATGAATAGATGGTGGATAGAGATGGTGGTGTACTCACAGAGGAAGTAAATTAAAAATAGTGGGCACTTTAAGATTTTGCATGAATTATATTGGACTATAATACTGAAGCCTAAAGTGTACATTAATATCACTCACTCTAACACATAAAATATACTTCTTGACAATAAATCTTAACATGATTAAACATAAATTAGTAGTACTTTTTAATATGATTAACATGACTAACCTCATTAACATTAACATAAAGTCAATTTCAAACATTTTCAACTTTAAAATTAACATAATTTATTTAAATTTTGAAAACAATAAACATTATCACTACTAATATGTTTTAAGTAGTTTATAATTTTTATAATTATATTGACATAAACTAAATAAATTCATGTCAATTTTGGATTTGAAAATGTTTGAAATTAATTTTAAAAAAGTTAATATATTAATCTTATATTTCGAAACAAAATGAAATTCAAGAATAATCGGCAGTACTGCTACACATGTTGCCAAACCTCGATAGATGAGGCTAATCGATTGCTCACAATTTCTACAAGCAATTGCTGAGTCCTTGGCCTAGCAGGGACACTAAAGTTGCATTACGCTAATAATATAATTATAGGTCCCATAATAGTTTCTATATACTATACCCATCATATGGACAAACAAAAAAAATAGTACTCCATTTTTGTAGACTCTTTTTGAAAAATATTTAAGATTTGGATATATAAGGCACATTTACACAATCTTTTTCGGTGATTTGCTAACAACATAAAATTTTAAAGAGTAAAATAGTAAAAATTGTTATTGGAAAAAATTATACCCAAATGCATGTCTCATTCAAACCCTCATAATTAAAGATACTTTTGTAAATAAAAAATTAAAAAACAGCAAAAGAGGTAAAACTCCCTTTTATGAACAAAGATAGTATATGATTTTATTCTTCAAAGAAAAAAGACAAACCAAGATGCAATAATAGTACAACAGATCAAAATAAATATTTCAGGCATCCGATTAAGATATCAATCAAGCTATCTAAATTAAGCAGAAAATAATTATACATAAGAGTTGCAGAAAATTAAACTTATAAGAACAAATTGATTGTGTAACTCAACTTTTTTTCATTGATCAATTGGATAATACATGCAGTTGATAATTGGTTTGCTCCCAATATTTCCTATATAATAGCAAAAATTAATTCATACACTTGAAGAATACATATATAGAATCAACAAAAATCTGGCAGTTAGTATTGAGGAATAGCAATAGGGTGATGAAACTTGTAACACTTTTTGCCGCCGAGACAATTCTTCTTCATACTTCCCATCGCCTTTGCCTTTGGCTTTGGGTTTTGCATGGGATTTTGAAACTCAATGAGTTGAATCTTTTTTTGTTTCTTGGCGTCCTCGATTCGTTGATAAGAGTCATGGAGTTTCCTCTTCGTAGACTCAAATTTCAGTTGAATGGAGGATTCATCCAACACCTTCTTATTCCAATATTCTTGTCCCTTTGTCAGATTGGCCTCCCCTTTTCCTTTTCGCTCCGCAGTCTTGATTGGCTTAATGTTGATCTTCTTGTTGACAATAGGATCATCATCATCATCATCAGCTTCGGCTTGGGCTTCTTGATCATCTTCTTTTAAGCACTTAGCAATCCAATTCAACTGATCTTGACTTGGCTTCAATACTTCTATAACTCTCTTCAATTCCTTGCCTTTTCTTGGTTGTTGTTGTTGCCGCTTCAAACGAATAGGAAGAACATGATCTTCTTCTTCTTCAATTTGATCTTCGAAAAAGATGTCGGCATCGAGATTCATAGCAGCATCATCACTCACAAAGTTAAAAGCAAAATCTTCCAACGGTGGACATGCAAGTCCGTTGAACATCTCCTCACCATAAACCTCCATAATAATAATCTCTCAAACTGTTCTCTGATCAGTATTAGCAATAGGTTTATATAGAGTTAGTACTTATATATACAGTATAAACTTGGAGCACAAGTACTTAGTATATATACATGATAAGTAGATACACATTTCAAGTCGGTGTATCACGAATATATGTTCAGATTTCGTGAGGTCTTTCTAATTTTGCATGAGTTCATTAATTAATTGCGTATCTAATTTATACAATTAATGCGTAAGTAGATGACTGCGTAAGAAAATCAAGTCGGTGTATTTGATTTGTACACTTAATTAATGCGTAACTAATCTGAGACAGAAGTCTTTCTAATATTGGGAGCATATCTTCTACAAATAAATTTCATAATAGCTAGATATTTATACTAGCTAGTATAAGTGTAGTACGAAGTATTCCAAAAACAAACTTACCATTAAAGTTCCTCAATTTAGGTTTTCTATTTCTTTTTTTACTCATTTAAACCCTTCATGACTACAATTTAGCAAAAGAAAAAAAAATAATTTAGTTACTTGAATTTATACATATATAGTTACTTAAGAATTGTTTTAATGATAAAGAGAAAATATATGCTTATGATTTTTTATTTTTGAAACACTACGATCTCCCTCTTATGGAATTAAAATTTAACGGAATTGTTATTGGCAATCAATTTTAGTTAAATTATAGTTGCAACTTTTTAAAGTTACGGTCAAAATAAGTCAACAAAAAAATATTATTGTACTAATTAGGGAACTAGGAATCCCTCCATCCTCCATAATACTTATCCCGCAACTTCTCCTAATAAACATTCAGCTACACAAATATTACATTTACCAACATATTAAAATTCGTCACATATAATTAGTGATACAATAAAATTTGTGCTAACTAATATTAACTTATTATAATTAATTTAAATTTTATTATTAATTAATTTCATTTAAATAATATAATTATAAAAATTGCTAAAATATTTAAATAGGATTTCTAATTAAATAATTTATTGTTTTCAAAAGTTACATTAATCACATCAATTTTGAGTTCAAAATTTTTTTAATTTGACTAATTTATAAAGTTAAACTTGATTCTATATTTTTAAAATGAATAGAGTACATTTATACTACTCCTATGTCCCACACAAAGTGTTTCATTTGAGGTAGTTAATTTATGAAATTTTTTAAAACAATATTTTGATGTGAATATGTTTTCGTTTTAAAATATTATTTATGTTTTTTAACTTCTTTCGTTTCGAACTTATGGATACGTTTTGTTTTTTTTCCTTTATCATAAATTCAATATCAATACGTATTTATTTAATTTTAGTACATACCGTAAGAACTATTATAAACTAACTAAAATGTAATATTAACTATCATGTTTATACGTGTCAAAACTTAAATTTATATTGATTTTTAATTTATTTAAGATGTTACAAATTGACTCTAATACAATAAAATGTATCTTTAATAAAGAAATGACAGGAGTACTTGGTAATACTTTTTAAGAAATTTATAATATTAACTCTTGAATGGAAACGTCAGAGTGTGTAAGGAGAGAAAATGAGAACCACCTTATATAAATCTACAACAAATAAACAGACAATTCACGGAAACACGCCTATAGAATCCAATGTACTATTTATAAGGTCTAATACACTAAAGTAAAAATTATTCGATACTCTCTACTTTATTTTAAGTTTGTTGATTTGTATAAAAAATATATACAATCGCGGTTAATTAATTAGTCACAAAGTATTGACAATATTAATAAGCGTCTTAACCATAAGTCTTAAGACTTCATTGACAATTATAAGGGTTATACAATCTCGTCTAAGACAAAATAGAATAGTGCATTTTATGTCCATTTAATTTATAAAAGAAATAGGAAAAACAAATTTCTCTATTCTTTTCGTTTTTTTTCTTGAGGAATTCTCGGTCACTAACCCTCTCTAAGTTGGTGTGCTTTAAAAACCTTCTTTCTCTATGGAAAGTATTCATCATGAATTCCCCCACCAAGTAAAAACAGATATTTGGACTTTTCCCCTATTTCTAAATTAAAATTTCTGACCATAGGAGTCCTATAGACTTGCATATGGCAATCTAATAAGCCCAGCTCAGCCCAGCCCAATTGTTTGTGTACTAGTGTTTTTAAAATTAGCCCCACTGCGTGGGCCCGCATGTTGTACATTCTCAGCTAAACGACATTCCCCATTTACCGTCACCACAGTACCCAAGGTGATTCCCGCCAAAAGGCCAATCTCGTCTACCTCTGTCTTGTGCACCAACTGTTATCATACGCCCTCCCTTACGAAATTCCAAATTGTACCCTAAACTTTAACCTTAAAATTAATTTGCACCCCTAAATTTTATTTTAAATTAAATGTACCATAAACTTTGAGTTTCAATATAATTTTCACCCTCTACACTAAAGTTTATAGTGCAAATTATTTTGATGTAAAAAGTGCGGAAGTGCATATTATTTTGAAACTTAAAATTTAGGGTGCATAACTGCATATAATTCAGAATAAAATTTAGAGTGAAAATTAATTTTAAATTAAAGTTTTGAATTTAGGAGATTAGTCCTCTTTTAATTATACGCAAATGCAAAACCTATCTCATTGTCCTCTTTCCAGAATTCGGTATAGCTATAACTACAACAATTGTGTAATTGTGACTTTTTTTTAATTGTATCATACGCCCTCCTTTACCTGTTTTTTTTTTAACAAATTATCATTATGTTATTTATTTATTTAATTTTTTTGTGTTATCAATACAAATTTAAAACACAAGTAATTCCATGATACTTTTAAGTAGATACACATATCAAGTCGGTGTATTATACAATTAATTGCGTTAACATCACGAACATATGTTCCGATGAGTAATTTGAAAAAAGAGATCTTTTTAATTTTGCATGTATGCATATCTTCTAATAGATTTCATAATATCAAATCAATTATCATAATAGATTTCAAATCTTTTAAATTTTTCATAATTTTTAACTTTATTACTTGAACTTATTCAGAGTTACTTGATAAATGTTTTTACGATAAAAAGAAAATATGTTCTTATGACATTTTATTTTTCAAACACTATTATGTCCCTCTAATGAAATTAAATTTATAGAAAACACTAATTATTTGTTATTGACTGTCAACCAGCTAATTATAGCGGGTCCATTTATAGGATTATTATACTTAGTTTGTTGATTGTAGAATTATTCTATTAGATAGAGTAATATATTTTATTTTTAAAATTCTATAATTAAATCATATGATTACTTAATGAATATTAAAGTGTAATTATGGTATAATTAGAAGCAAGACCAGTGGATTTATTACAAGACTCGATTCCAAAAAAAAAAAATGTGAAACTCTCCCCCGTGTTTGTGTATGTGCGATATTTTTATCCTTAAGTTTGAAAAATTAACAAACATCTCCCTTAATTATTAATATTAAAAAATATCTTGTAAGTTATTACGATCGAAATAGTGATTTTTTATATTGTATATTAATTCATGAATCATATCTCCACAAAGTTATATATTCAAGGCATAATTTTACATTTTAATCTTACAAAAAAAAAAAAAAAAGGATCACAATGCCTATTGAAAATCATAACTTCACACTCGCTAGAGTTTCAGTAAATTCTTAACTTTTTCAATTGAGACCAATTTTAAACCCCTTTTATAAAGAACCAATGAAGTTAATTCCACTACCAAGAGTTGGTGACCGGCCGATGGCTGAAACAATTAATTATTGGTACTCATGGTTGTTCTCTCAAATATTTTAAATATAAATTCACAACATGTGCATGCATTACTATAATATAAGATCATTATTAACTTTTTAAAATTAATTTAAAATATTTTTAGAATTAAAATTTAGATGAATAATAATAAATTTTATAATAAGTAATAATTTTTAAATAATTTACAATACTTATAATTATATTGACTAAAAATAAAAAGAATTTATGTCAAATTTAAATTTAAAAATATTTTAAATTATTTTTAAAAAGTTTATTTTTGTACTAAAAATTGTTGTATGCAGAGGAAACTCCAAAAACTTTAAGTTAGAAAATAGAGACTCCATATGGCTTCGAAGTAAACATTGTCAAAAAAATTGCAGTTTAAAATTATACAAGGAAAATTGAATATTAAAGTGTAATTGTGGTATAATTAGAAGCAAGGCCGGTGGATTTATTACAAGACTCGATTCAAAAAAAAATAAAAATTGAAACTCTCCCATAATGCAACGCAAAAATAACAACAATATTATTGCAGTCATCCGATCAAGTAATAATTCTCATCGATGCAAGAAGAACAAATTGATTGTGTAATTGATCAATTAATTCAACACCGCAATACACTTGAAGAATACATACATATATATTCTTCATACACATACACACACATATATATATATATATAGAATCAACAAAAATCTGGCAATTAGTATTGAGGAATAGCAATAGGGTGATGAAACTTGTAACACTTTTTGCCGTCGAGACAATTCTTCTTCATACTTCCCATCGTCTTTGGCTTTGGCTTTTGCATGGGATTTTGAACATCAATGAGTTGAATCTTTTTTTGTTTCTTGGCGTCCTCGATTCGTTGATAAGAATCGTGGAGTTTACTCTTGGTAGACTCGAATTTGAGTTGAATGGAGGATTCATCCAATACCACCTTCTTATCACAATATTCTTCTAATTGTCCCTTTATTTGATTAATCTTTGAAACAACGTCCTCTTTTCTTTTTTGTTCCGCAGCCTTGATTGGCTTAACTGATCTTGAGTTGGCTTCAATACTTCTATAACTCTCTTCAATTCCTTGCCTTTTCTTGGTTGTTGTTGTTGCCGCTTCAAACGAATAGGAAGAACATGATCACTCGCATCTTCTTCTTCTTCTTCAATTTGATCATCGAAAAATATATGGGCATCGAGATTCATAGCGCCATCATCATGACTTACAAAGCTAAAATCTTCCAATGGTGGACATGCAAGTCCGTTGTACATCTCCTCACCATAAACCTCCATAATAATAATCTCTCAAACTGTTCTCTGATCAGTATTATAAGCAATAGGTTTATATAGTGATAGAATATATGTAATTATTTTTATTATTGTAAATATTTTATATTTAATTTAGGAGATTATTCTGTTGTAAATATTATCTCTTTCCTCATTCTTAGCCTAACTTGTAGGCATAATATTTGTACATACTCTGTATATATTACCAACGGATGAATAGGAAAAGGTCACGGGATTATATTCTTTTATGGTATCAAGAGCCCAGGTTCTCTTCCTCCCTACACTCTGTCATCTTCTTCCTCCTTGTATCAATGGCTGACTCAAAAATCCATCCTGCCACCACCGTCACCAATATCAAAACAGCCATCCCCATCATTCTCAATCTCGAAAGCGGCCAATACAACAACTGGGCAACCCTCTTCAAGCTCCATGCCCGAGCCAACCTTGTACTTGACCACCTCATCCCTCCTACGACAGCTGCCGCCGCCAAGACGGATGCCGAAACAGCGACTTGGAAGAGAATCGATGCCATTGTCACGCAATGGATTTATAGCACGGTTTCTTTGGATATTCTCAACACTATCATTGATCCGGATGATGAAGCAAAAGATGTTTGGAACCGTGTAGCAGTTCCAAGACAACAAGAATACGAGGGTCGTTCACCTTGAAACCCAATTCACCAACACTTACCTTCGAGACTTTCCCAATGTTGCTGCATATTGCCAACGACTTAAAGTGTTGGCTGATCAATTGGCCAACGTGGGAGCAAAAGTATCCGACGAGCGCATGGTTCTCAAAATGATTCGTGGCTTGACAGAAGCTTACGCGGGGTTCGTCACCATCATTCAACACCGCAGTCCTCTTCCGACCTTTGCACAAGCCCGTTCGATGCTTTCATTAGAAGAGGAAAGCATGAAACAACGCGCCGCTCTTGAAACAGGTTCGGATTCCGCTTTGCTTATGAATTCAACTAATGATAATGTTTCTGGTGGCAATAATTCCAAACAGCAGCAAGAAAATGCAAATGGGCATAATAATTCCGCTAGTCGAAATTATGGTGGCCGTAGTGGGCGGCGCGACAACTACCGCGGTGGTCGTGGTGGCCGTAGTAGCAACCGTGGTGGATTTCGTGGCGGAGGACAGCAACGACCTTCAGCACCGTTATGGCCGCAACAATGGGCTTCCATGCCTCCTTGGTCTCCCTGGTCACCTCACACTTGGGCCAACCCACCTTGCCCATTTCCCACTACAGGCTGGCAGATCCGTCCATCATCTACAAAAGGAATTCTTGGAACTAAACCTTCCCAAGCCCACTACACAGCAGCAGCCCCAAGTGTGGACTACGAACCTACAGACATTGATGCGGCTATGCACACTCTCTCACTCCATCAACCAGATGCAAATTGGTACATGGATACTGGTGCCACCTCCCACATGACTGCTAATCATGGTACTCTCTCGTCTTATTTTAATTTGAGCAAAGATAATGGCATTATTGTTGGTAATGGTCATACAATTCCTATTCTTGGTTATGGCAGTGCCTCACTAACCCAAACAAATCCACCTTTGAACCTTAAAAATGTGTTGCATGCACCTAAACTTATTAAAAACCTCATCTCAGTTCGCAAATTTACTAATGATAATCTGGTGTCTGTTGAATTTGATCCATTTGGATTTTCTGTGAAGGATTTACAGACGGGGAAGCACGTAATGAGATGTGATAGCTCGGGTGATCTCTATCCCTTTACCAAGCTTCGGGGCCCACCACCTTCAGCTTTACCTTCTGCTTTTCCTGTTATTTCTTTTGATTTATGGCATTCTCGCTTAGGGCATCCTGGAAATGTTGTTTTGAATTCTCTTCGTAGTAGCAATTTTATTAAATATAATAAAGCTCCCAATTTCTTTTGTGAATCTTGTCCTCTTGGAAAACACATTAAGTTGCCAGTTAATGATTCTCGTTCTTCTACTATTATGCCATTTGATATAATTCATAGTGATTTGTGGACATCTCTTATAATAAGTTCATCCGGTCATCGTTACTATGCTCTTTTTCTTGATAATTATAGTAATTTCTTGTGGACTTTTCCTATGTCTAGAAAATCACAAGTTTATTCCATTTTTTTTTATCATTTAGAGCATATATCAAAACTCAATTCGAAAAAGAAATTAAACAATTTCAATGTGATAATGGCCGCGAGTATGACAATGGTTCCTTTAGGAAATTTTGTGAACTAAATGGTATGTATTTTCGCTTATCATGTCCCCATACCTCTCCTCAAAATGGTAAAGACGAACGAAAAATAAAAACTATCAATAACATGGTTCGTACTTTACTTGCTCATGCTTCCATGCCACCCTCCTTTTGGCCTCATGCTCTCGAAATAGCAACATACCTTCTAAATATTCTTCCTTCAAAGACATTAAGCTACTTCTCTCCTACTCAAATTCTTTATGGAAAAACTCCCGATTATACCCATCTTCGAGTGTTTGGATGCTTGTGTTACCCTTTATTTCCTTCCACCACCATCAATAAATTACAAGCCCGTTCCACTCCATGTGTCTTCTTAGGCTATCCGTCAAACCATCGGGGTTATAAATGCTATGATATTTCGAATCGAAAAATTATTATTTCTCGACATGTTCTTTTTGATGAATCAACATTTCGTTTTTCGAACCTTCATACTCCCTCTCCTATCTCCTATGAATTTTTAGATGATGGTCTGCATCCCCAAATCCTTCATCAATTGCATGCACCTACCTCATTAGATCTACAGACTCAGTCGCCCACTTCACCTGTCGAGCCTCCCTCTTCGCCCACACAAACACCACCCCCTTCCTCCCCAGCCCGCGTTGCAGCACAACCCATTCCCCAGCCCACTCGCTCCCCTTTTCCCACACTCACGTCAACCACAACTTCAATTCCACCCACTCCAATTTCCCCTACATCCATTCGACCTCCTCCTCAAGCCCATCGAATGGAAACTAGAAGTCAGCATGGTATACACAAGCCCAACCCTAAATACCATAACTTAAGTACCCTCTCGACCATTCATTCTATCTCTCCTATACCCCGCAACCCCATGATTGCACTTAATGACCCAAATTGGAAATTGGCCATGCAGGATGAATATGATGCTCTTATTAAAAATAAGACGTGGAAATTAGTACCTCGTCCCTCTGATGTTAATGTTATTCGTTCACTGTGGATTTTTAGACATAAAAAGAAATCTGATGGTTCTTTTGAGAGGCATAAAGCCCGTCTTGTAGGAGATGGCAGGTCTCAACAAGCTGGAGTAGACTGTGATGAAACGTTCAGCCCGGTTGTTAAACCGGCCACTATTCGTACTGTTTTGAGCATTGCATTATCAAAATCTTGGGCCATTCATCAGTTGGATGTTAAAAATGCGTTTCTTCATGGTCATCTAACTGAAACTGTTTATATGTATCAACCTTTGGGTTCAAGGATGCAGTTCATCCTGACTATGTCTGCTTGTTGAAGAAATCACTCTATGGTCTTAAGCAAGCCCCTCGTGCCTGGTATCAACGCTTTGCAGACTATGTGGTCACTATTGGTTTCTCTCACAGTGTGTCAGATCATTCCTTGTTCATCTACCAACATGGATCTGACATTGCCTATATTTTATTATATGTTGATGATATAATTCTCACGGCCTCTTCCGATACTCTTCGATTATCTATCATGTCTCTTCTCAGTTCCGAGTTCGCAATGAAGGATTTGGGACAGTTGAGTTATTTTTTGGGTATTGCAGTAACTAGGACTGCCCATGGCCTTTTTCTCTCACAGACAAAATATGCCAAGGAAATACTTGAATGAGCTGGTATGGCAGGTTGCAAGCCATGTCCTACTCCTGTTGACACAAAGGGAAAACTCAGTGTTTCTAATGGCAAGCCTTATGAGGATCCAACTAAATATCGTCGTCTAGCTGGTGCTTTGCAATATCTTACTTTTACTAGGCCAGATATCTCCTATGCGGTTCAACAGGTATGCTTACATATGCATGATCCGAAAGTCGATCACATGGATGCTCTCAAGCGTATACTACGCTATATTCATGGAACGCTTAATTATGGTTTACATCTGTATAAGTCTAAACTTGACTCTCTCCTTTCTTATACGGATGCTGATTGGGGTGGTTGTCCTGACACGCGTCGCTCCACATCTGGTTATTGTCTATTCATCGGTGACAACTTGATTTCATGGTCCTCTAAACGGCAAACCACACTATCTAAATCGAGTGCCGAAGCTGAATATCGAGGGGTTGCCAATGTTGTCTCTGAATCTTGCTGGATCCGAAATTTACTCCTGGAACTTCATTGTCCGGTCCACAAGGCAACACTTGTCTACTGTGATAATGTGAGTGCGATATACCTCTCCGGCAATCCAATACAACATCAACGCACTAAACATATTGAGATGGACATTCATTTTGTTCGTGAAAAGGTTAAACGTGGCGAAGTGTGTGTCCTTCATGTTCCGTCCCGTTATTAGATTGCCGACATATTTACCAAAGGGCTCCCACGCATACTTTTTGATGACTTTCGGAACAGTCTAAGCGTTCGACAACCTCCTACTTCGACTGCGGGGGTGTGATAGAATATATGTAATTATTTTTATTATTGTAAATATTTTATATTTAATTTAGGAGATTATTCTGTTGTAAATATTATCTCTTTCCTCATTCTTAGCCTAACTTGTAGGCATAATATTTGTACATACTCTGTATATATATTACCAACGGATGAATAGGAAAAGGTCACGGGATTATATTCTTTTATATAGAGTTAGTAACTTATATATATACACACACACAATATAAACTTGGAGCACAAGTACTTAGTTAAGTAACTGTAATTAAGTGGATACATCACGAATATATATATATATATATATATATATATATATATATATATATATATGTATGTTCAGATTTCGCGATGAGCAATCTGGAAAAAAAAATCAAAAATCTTCCTTAATTAATTCCGTATCTAATTAATTTGTAACAATTAATGCGTGAGTACTATATGTGTTATACTCTATTCCAGTATTTAATTATCTCCTTCATTCTGTTATTAATGTTATCGACTCCTTTATGTCAATTTAATATTAATTAAAAAATAATGCAAAAATAAAATGTATTATTTCAATTTTAAATTTAAAAATATTTACTTTGAATAGTCAATATTCTTGATTTTATATTTTGAAAGCTGAAATGATACGTTTTTTTTTAAGAACAGAGGGAATAATTTCTTGAACATTTTCAATTTTCATATCAAAACTTGGAGACATGTTTTTCCCATGTTATAAGACAAATTCCTTTGGTACATTATTTAGGTTCGCGTAATAAGATTAAAATTGGGTTAATGGACAACTTCAAATTGGTTATAATAAAAACAAAAATAATTAATACATCATATATATTTAATATCAATTTGAAACTACTTAATTAGAATATGTACATTAATCCAAAAGTATTTACCTCAGAAACCATAATTTTATCATTTAAATTTATGAAACGATGTTATCCCTAATGCTTTAAATTAAGGATATGCGTTTTTTACGTTTAGTTCACCAATTAAGTAATATTTTTCGTGACTTATTTCGCCCTTAATGTTAAAAACTTGCAATTAAGTCTAATTAATTTAATTAGGTAATGAAAACAAAATAAAAATGAAAAGTAATAAAGCTGTATTAAAAAAATAGGAAACCGATTTTTGTGATTTTTTAATGATAGCAAATTTTTGTCCACTAAGACCGAATTCGAAGTAAAAAAAAAAGGAAAGGAGGGCGTATGATACAATAATAATAAAAAAAGAGTCACAATTAGACACAATTGTTGTAATTACAGCTATAGCGAATTCTGGAAAGAGGTCACTTCGCATATCAGATAGTAAGAATCTGCCCATTGAGCCCGATGATGGTAGCCGAATGGCCATGTCTGAACTGCTCCTGTTAGTGTCAGCCACGGTATCCAACCTGCTAGTACTTAAGGAATCTCTTTTAGTGCCAATTTTCTGGATTACGGAAGCTTCATGTGGGAGATCACCGATATTAACCTCTGTAGTATCAGTTTCTGACAGCAGCACGCTCTTCTTTTCATTGACCTCATTACAACATTTGGAGCTGTCATCAATGATATGAACATCCAGCTCCTTGTCAAACACTATGTTTGACAGAACTTTGCTTCCCAGAGATACATCTTTTCCATGTCCCTCCAAATCTTGACCATCATTTAGAATATATATCCCACTTTCATTTTGAGTCTTAACATCGTTTGCTGCTCCTTCACATGAATTCACAGAACCATTCTTTTCTTCTTCTTCCCCTACAATGGGAATGGTTTTCTCGAGCAAATTATATTCTTGAGATCTACTGACCTCATAAGACTGCAAGTATGTCCTCAATTTCTGCCCTTCCTTTTTTGAGCTAGGTTGCTTGATTATTGGCTTTGTTTTGGTCTGAAATAGGGGATGTTCAGAGATTGAGTTTTGTTTTGAATCTCTGCCAATTTTCTGGATTACTGAAGCTTCATGTGGGAGATCACCGATATTAACCTCTGTAGTATCAGTTTCTGACAGCAGCTCGCTCTTCTTTTCGTTGACCTCATTACAACATTTGGAGCTGTCATCAAAGATATGCATGAACATCCAGCTCCTTGTCAAACATTATGTATAACCGAACATTGCTTCCAAGAGATACATCTTTTTCATGTCCCTCCAAATCTTGACCATCATTTAGAATATATATCCCACTTTCATTTTGAGTCTAAACATTGTTTGCTGCTCCTTCACATGAATTTACACAGAACCATTCTTTTCTTCTTCTTCTTCCCCTACAATGGGAATGGTTTTCTCGAGCAAATTATATTCTTGAGGTCTACTTACCTCATAAGACTGCAAGTATGTCTTCAATTTCTGCCCTTCATTTGGTCAAGCATGTTGACTATTATTTGAGGTTACCATCTCCTTCTCCTGAAGCTCCTTGTTGCCGTCATTAATGTATTTTGAGGAAAACGGTTTGCCTATTGGTCCCACTGTTGTGAAAAGTCAGCATTTTTGTCCCACTCTTGAATTCCCAATTGAACAAGAGAATATTTTTGCATATCAATAGATGTCACCTCAAGATTTGAACTTCTACTTTTTACCATTTCCTTCTTTTCAATGGATTCGCTAAGCTCGTGTAGCATCGGATCTGTATACTCAGTCAGGTGAACTAAAGAAGCATGCTCTCGTCTCTGGTTATCCTCCATATCCAGAACATGACCTCCACATCCTGTTCATTCCCAAGATTTATTATCTGCCTATATGCCTCAACTTCCTTTTCCAAGAAAAGTTTTTCCCTCTCTCTCCTCAAAAGGATTTCTTTAAGAATGTTCATTTCTTCTGCATCGTAAGCAGATTTTTCTTCTTTTATCCTTTGATATTGTCGTGCTTGCATTTCTATGGATGCTTTCTCCTCTTGCAAATGCAGAATCATAGCCATAGCTTCATCTGCAAAAGTAGCAGCATCGTTTCTCTTCTTCTCAAGCTCGAGATAGAGGAAGCACGACCAGTATGCTCCTCTTCAAGTGCTTGCTCTAAAACTCTAATTGTATTTATGTCATCACCATCAACAAGAGTCCCTCGAGCATCACTTAACTCTACATCAAATGATTCATTCTTCTCTCTGGCTTTGTTTTCATCAATAGTTTGATTCAAGTCAATGTCATGCAAACCTCTATTCCCTATAAACATGACAGTATGATCGAGCCTCCCCGTCATCTAAATTTAGATACCACCCACAGAAACATTAGTACTGTTTTATTCAAACAATAAGGTACACAAAATTTCAGCTATACATTGATTTATACATATATTATCCGTGTCATATATGCTTATAACCGTGAGGATTTCAACTATACATCGTGAATTCAAGTTTAAAACATGATTCTGACAGTTCATATTGTGAGTTTGAGGTGGAAAGTTATGTATTTTTAAAGGTATCTCCATGGAAGGGAAATATAAGGTTTGGGAAGAAGGGAAAATTGAGTCCAAGATTTATTGGTCCTTTTGAAGTTTTAAGGAGAGTAGGAGAGGTAGCATATGAAGTTGCGTTACCTCCAGAGTTAGAACACATACATAATGTGTTTCATGTATCTGTATTATGTCCTTATAAGTCTGACTATAAGCATGTTATAGATTATGAACCTATACAGATCGAGAAAGATTTAAGCTACGAAGAAGTTCCTGTGCAGATTATGGATAGAAAAGAGCAGGTACTGAGGAACAAGGTAATACCTTCGGTGAAGGTAATATGGAGGAATCAGCAACGAGAAGAAGCTACATGGGAACTTGAAGAAAAGATGAAGCGGAATTATTCTTATCTATTTGAATAGACTGTAATGATGATCTCGAGGATGGAATCCCTATAAGGAAGAAAAATGTAACATTCGAGACATTCAGTCAATATAAATAAAGTTTATAAATGGATATTTATTTTTAATGAGTTGAATTTGTAGTTTATAGTAATTTAATATATTAAAAAAAAGATTCAAAAGTTAGGCATGCACGTTTTTTTGAATTTTCTTTCTTTCCCCATTTGATCACCAATCATATATCTATATATATATATATATATATAGGGGTGAGCATGGTGCGGTTTGAAGCTCAAACTACACCCGAAACCGCTTAGGTTCGGTTTCACAAATCCAAAACCGCACATGAAACCGCATGGTGCGGTTTGGTGCGGTTTTAAAATGTGCGGTGCGGTTTTATTTGGTGCGGTTTCAGTTACAAAACTAATTGAGGCAACAAATTTTTATACAATTTAAATTAACAATGAAAAACAAATTCCTCAATCTTTTAAAGTATTTCTAGTATTCCTTATTTGAAATTAAATAACCATTTCCTTGGTATGGGCTTAGACAAATGGACAAACCAATTCTAAATGTATAGCCCACCACCCAATTCCTTGGTATAGTTCAACTCTTTTATTAATCTACCACCTTGAGTTTACTAACTTATAAATTCTGCCCCATTGAGTTTATCTATAAAAAAAAGTGAGCATAGGCTGCCCTTATATTCCATCTACCCCTGCATACATATATAAACACACATGGTGCGGTTTCGATTTTATGCGTGCGGTTTTGACCAGTAACCAAAACCGAACCGTAAATTTGGTTTTTAACTCACCTAAAACCGCAACATACGCCGGAACCGTTGGTGCGGTTTTAATTGGTGCGGTTTGTGCGGTTTTTGGTGCGGTTTCGGAGGCGATTTGGTTACTTGCTCAGCCCTATATATATATATAGCCTTACACGTACGTACACTAAGTTTTCCTCCTACTCATTCAATTAATGAGCTAGTTAGTATATTATATATATGTAGCATACATGTTTCCTCCTTAACTAGACAAGTATATATCTATATATAATAAATAATGAGCTAGTTGTTCAATTATAAAGCTAGTAGAATATATATTAAATGATGAGCTAGCTAGCTACATATATATACACACACACACACACACACACACACACGTTTCCCTTCCAACTATATAAATAGATACAAATCTCTCATACTGACAAGAAGGGAAAACAGAGAAAGGACAGAGACGTGAAAATAGAGAAAGTAAAAAAAGGGTCACAGTTCAAATTAGGAGGAGAAGAAATAGAAAGAAAAAGGGTATGGTTTGTTAATATATATTATTTATTGAGATATATATATATATATATATATATATATATGTATATGTATATATATATATATATATATATATAGTAGTATTTTTGGCCTTTATGAATAATGATGTAGGTCAATTGCAGGAAATATTTATTGAGCTAGAAAATAGTCAACGGAAAACATGCAAGTTTCCTAACTTACACAAACTTTGTATATTGTGCAAGTTCTCTCATTTTAAGCAAGTTCCTAATTTGTGCAAATTTATTATTCTGTGCAAGTTTCTGAATTATTGTTAGTTTTTCTAACTTGTACAAGTTTATTCTTTTGTACAAGTTTCTTAAGCATCTATTTGCTTTTGATAAAAGTTTCCTAAATTTTGAATATTTCGTTCAAGTTAATTGTTATCTTGTGATATTAAATTTCAGAATATATTTGCAAGAATTGTTGAACTCTAAATTATTTTAAATATTCCTGATTTATTTGTAGAGAAAGTGATTATTTCGACTTACTCTAAAAGTAAGAAATTATATTATCTATCCTCCAAACCAATTATTTTGGGTAGAATCTTAGACTGAGTTGAACAACTCTATTTTATAAAGGGGATATTATTGTCCAAAAATTCAACTTATGAAGATAATGTTGTGCATAACATAGGGTACGATAGGTTGGTCCCTTAAAGTGTCTGTGAAGATGGAGAGTCAGCAATTTATATAATTGTGAGACATTTACGTTCTTGGTCCTTATGACCACTCAGTTCAGAAAAGAAAATTTATTTGATGCTCGTCAATTTGAATCTGTTCATCATTGTATTAATCATTATTTTTCATTTATTATTTTGATTTAATTTGCATTCAATTATTCAAATTTCTTATCGTTCAGTTTTTGATATTTTATATACTTGTTAAGCAAATTAGTTGCTTACCCTTTCATTAAATTTTCATGTTTTCAGCTAAGTTTGAGGTACCTGAAGGATCGGGTGTAAAAGATAAAGGGAAGGGTAAAGCCAACAAGGAAGAATAAATAATTAATTTTGTATTGTTTAATTAAATAATTAACAAGGTAGTATTATAGATCTATTGTATTAGTTCGTATTGTGTAAGAAAGACTTGAGTTGTACTATTGTACTTGATGTAAATCAGTGAATGTGTAATAATATATAATAAATTTTAAATAAGTGGATAGTAATCACCATACCTATAGTAGCAAGTACTCAAGTATAGGGACGTCACAATAGCAATTAATGGCTATCATTAGAATACGTCTTTCTGTATGCACTTTTATTTTTTACTTTGCTTTTATTATGAAATTTACATTGCCATGTCATTCTCCTCGCTACATTTTTTTTTGGTTCACCACTCAGTCTATCTATATGAGTTCCACCAAAAACAGAATGTGATTCCATCTCGCATGCAGGCTTGTTTATATATGGTGACAAAGGTTTTGCAATTTTAATTTCCCCATAAAATGAGGAATGACTCTTCTCGTTATTTGTATTTACTATTTAGGGGTTCATTTTATGTAAATCATGCCAATACTCTATTATGACCTTAAGATTTATGAACAAATTCTCTTACCAAAAAAAATGATATATTGTTAAAAATTTCATTCATAACAAATATATAAATATAAAGATAATACTATGTGCATCAATTGTATACAAAAAGTTATGCATGTAAAATATTCAATTGTAAGTTCCGTTTCTTATTTTTTCTTTTTTTATATTATATGTGTACAATTTTTTATGTATAATTGGTGTCCCTAACGTCACTTTAAATACAAATATAAGGGCAAACATAAAATATATAAAAAAAATTACCGAGACATTGATTAACTTATTGACGCACATTTCGTTACATTAGTTAGTATCACTAAAGGCAAAAAAATAAAAAATAAATAAATAAAAGGTAACTCTCATAACTACTGATCTAGCGCCATAAGGGCAAAACACATAAGTAAAAACCTTTTTTTAAAACGAAGAAAGTACGTGCATCATTTTATCCTTTAAAGAAAAAGCAAATTAGACCAACATGCAATATTAGTACAACAGAATATATATCAAAATATATCCTTAAAAGAATCAATCTATATCAACATCAATTTTAAATAAAAACAAAAATAAATAAAAAAATAAAAATACATACATCAAGCAGTAAGTAACCAACAGTAATATATATAACAACAGTAAGTAAACCTTGTACCTAGGCAATAATAACAATCCTTTACCAACATTAAGAATTACTTGCTGCTTGATGACCAACATTAAGAGTTACTCCATAACTAACGCAAATCAAAAAATAATAACAATATTGCATTCATCACTAATAACTCTAATCAGCAGGGTATCTAAATTAAGCAGAAAATATTATAACATTAGAGTTACTGGGGATTAAAGGCTAGAAGACCAAATTGATTGCGTAACTCAACTTTTCATTGATCAATTCGACAATACATGCAGTTTATAATTCATCACCGTAATACACGTTAAGAATACATAGAAACAACAAAAAATTACTAGTATTACTGAATGGCAATAGACCGATTAAACTTGTAACACTTTTTACCGCCGAGACAATTCTTCTTAATACTACTCATCATCATTGGCTTTGGCTTTGGCTTTGGCATGGGATTTTGAAACTCAATGAGTTGAATCTTTCTCTGTTTCTTGGCGTCCTCGATTCGTTGATAAGAGTCATGGAGTTTTCTCTGGGTAGACTCGAATTTCACTTGAACGGAGGATTCATCCAGCACCTTATAATATTCTTGTCCCTTTGTTACATTAATCTTTGTAACTGCGTCCCCTTTTCCTTTTCGCTCAGCGTTTTTGATTGGCTTAATCTGGACAATAGGATCATCACCATCATCGGCTTCGGCTTCGGCTTGTTGATCATCTTCTTTTAAGCACTTAGCAATCCAATTCAATTGATCTTGGGTTGGCTTCAAAACTTGAATAACTCTCTTCAATTCCTTGCCTTTGCCTTTTCTTGGTGGTTGTTGCTTCAAACGAGTAGGAACATGATCACTGACATCTTCAACTTGATCATCGAAAAAGATATCGGCATCGAGATTCATAGCGGCATCATCATCACTCACAAAGTTAAAAGCAAAATCTTCCAATGGTGGACATGCAAGTCCATCGAACATCTCCTCACCATAAACCTCCATTATAACCCCTAATGTCTCTCTCTTGAATCTCTGAATTAAACTGTTTAATTTCTCAAACATGTATTAGCTTTGCTCTAAGATTATATAGTAGCGGAAGTAATTATCACGAGGATACTTGGAACGCAAGTAGTTGGTCTATATAAACATGATGCTTTTAATTGTAAGTAGATACACAAATCAAGTCGGTGTATTGTATAATTAATTGCGTTAACATTACGAAGAGCAGTAATCTTCAAGTAGATTTCATATTGTTACTCATCTACTTGCGTCAGTTTATGTATATAAACTTGGAACACAAGTGGATGAGTAACAAAATCCAAAATCCAGTCGGTCTGTACAACTGATTGCGTTAACATCAATCAAGAACATACATTTATATACATATATATATATATATATATATATGTGTGTGTATACATATATATATATATATATGTGTGTATACATATATATATATATATATATATATATATGTTCGGATATAAATCCTAACAGGCTGGATTGGGCTTCTTATGTTGGGCTCGGCCCAAAGGCCAATCACACCTAGCGGAATATATGAGGACTCTCCAGTCCGAAAAGGCTTGGGCCAGTATTCTAAGCCCTTGTGGTTCCTTACTGGATTATACTTCTATCGGATCAAGGTAGTTGAATCCGGGTCTAATAAGGATTCTGGGCAGAGCACTCCTAATAGGAGTAGAAAGTAGCCAAGTGAATCCTTATAAATACCCAAATAACAATGAAGGCAAGGTACAACACTTTTACCCTACTAAATATTTGACCTCCATTGTTAGCGTACCTTGAGCTTGTTACTTACTCTTACACCCGAGGAGTCTCCACACGGCCCAAGCCGTTGGGACTTTTGTGCAGGTACACGCGCGGAGAGTGGATTGGACGCGCGGACAAAATCAAGCGTTAACATTGGCGCTAGAAGGAGGGCCTTTTAGTAGTAAATTGCTTTCGTGATCAAAACAAATCCACATGGAAAATTCACAGCGAAGCAACCATGGTTCACACGGACCGGTGCAATCTCGACCACATCGGGAGACGTCAGTCGAACGGGGACAACGCCTTCAGCAGATCCTTGATCGAAAGAAAGCTCTGGACATCCAGCAAGAAGAGCTTGACAGGCAGTACATAGAACTGAACGAAGCTGGGCAACAGTTGCTGAGCGAGAGAGGCTCGGCCTCCCGCTCCGCCCCCCGCCGACGAAGAGATGACCGACCCCAAAGGCGGCATCGAGATAACAACCAGGCCCAGTCTGAATCCATCTTTACGAGGGACTTGAGAAAGAGAGACCGGTCCCCATCTGGGCGAGATCATCGCGAGGGTCCTCGACGAAGCCCTGAAAAAAGTCATACTAGGGAGTCATTCCCCCGAAGGGCTGTGGAACAACCGTCAGGGACCAAGAAGCCTCGGGCCACTCCTTTCACCCGAGACTTGGCTAATGCGAAGATCGATAGAAGGAATAAGGTTCCCTCAAACTTGGAGATGTATGATGGAACTGGAGACCCCCATGACCACACCTTCACTTTCGAGCAGGCTATGTTTTTTCATGGTCATAACGAGGCAGCTATGTGCCATCTATTCCTGTCCACCCTGAAGAAAACTGCTCGAGAATGGGTCATATCCCTTCCTTCTGCATCTGTACGCTCATGGGATGATTTGCAAGAACAATTTCACACTCGCTTCGGCAGTAATAAGAGACGGGCCAAGATGATCACGTCCCTCATGCAGGTTAAACAGAGGCCGAACGAGACACTTCGGCAATATATTAAGAGATTCCGGGAGGCTGTATCCGAAGTCAACGACATAGATCCGAAGCAGGTTATCCACTTTTTAACTATGGGATTAAACGTGGACAAATCCAGTAGATTGATCGAAGAAATCATCTCTAAAGCGCCCGAGTCTTTGCCCGAAGCCTATGATAAGGTTGATAAGTTTGTTGAGTTGAAAGAGGCGCTTGCTAATCTTCGGGGTACCGCGAAAAATACAGGTGATTTTCACCAGAGTGAGTCCCGAGGCGAAGCCGCCGATAAAAAGTATACCAACAACAAAGGGAGTGGCAAGAAAGATTCTCATGACAATCAGGCAACGAGTCCCCGTTATTCCACTTCAGGAACAACCCAGTTCGAATAGTAGGGACGATTGAATTACCAGTGATCTTCGGCACAGCTCCGAAACATTGCCCCCGAACGACAAAAGGTTATTGATGAAGAAATTTAAAAATTATTGGCTGCTAACTTTATTTATGAAATAACTTATCCAGAAGGGCTCGCCAATGTGGTGTTGGTGAAGAAGCATAACGGGAAGTGGAGGATGTGTGTAGACTACACGGATCTGAACAAAGCTTGCCCGAAAGATTACTATCCTCTCCCGAACATCGATCAACTAATCGATTCCACTTCGGGACACACTTTAATGAGCTTCCTTGATGCTTTCTCCGGATACAACCAAATTGCCATGCATAAACCGGATATCCCGAAGACATCCTTCATCACACATCGAGCAATCTACGCATATAAAGTTATGTCATTTGGTCTCATCAATGCCGGGGCAACCTATCAACGGACGATGAACAGTGTGTTTAGAGATCAGATTGGAAGAAACATGGAAGCCTATGTGGACGATATGATTGTCCGAAGCATGGGGGATCAGAGAAACCCGATATCGTGACCAGGTTCTCCATCCTCGGGACAACATTTCTAGGGATCCCAAGAGGCATTATCCTCGGTTCTCATGCTTTCGTGCACCCGAGGGGCATTATCCTTGGTCTGACGCCCTCGAGAGTCCCTATCTTCGGGCTAACACTTGAAGACACCTGGAGGAGAGATATCCTCGGTCTGACGCCTCCGGGTTCCCGAGAGCATCTATCCTCTTTCCTTGTTATAAATCTGATCAAATCCTCTGACTCACTCCCCCAGTACATATCATATACTAAGGGAGTAGGGGGCAATGTTCGGATATAAATCCTAACAGGCTGGATTGGGCTTCTTATGTTGGGCTCGGCCCAAAGGCCAATCACACCTAGCGGAATATATGAGGACTCTCCAGTCCGAAAAGGCTTGGGCCAGTATTCTAAGCCCTTGTGGTTCCTTACTGGATTATACTTCTATCGGATCAAGGTAGTTGAATCCGGATCTAATAAGGATTCTGGGCAGAGCACTCCTAATAGGAGTAGAAAGTAGCCAAGTGAATCCTTATAAATACCCAAATAACAATGAAGGCAAGGTACAACACTTTTACCCTACTAAATATTTGACCTCCATTGTTAGCGTACCTTGAGCTTGTTACTTACTCTTACACCCGAGGAGTCTCCACACGGCCCAAGCCGTTGGGACTTTTGTGCAGGTACACGCGCGGAGAGTGGATTGGACGCGCGGACAAAATCAAGCGTTAACAATATATATATATATATATTAACGGATTTGTTACTGACCGTCAATTTTAATTAGTTAAATTAGACTTTAACTGCAACTTTAACCTAAGGGCGAAATAAGTTAACAAAAAAAAATTAATATCACTTCGTCCCAAATTAATTGCTCAATTTTGACCTTTTTAAGTCAAATTGACTATTTTTAGAATTAATAATTAAGCATATATAAATATATTTCTAAAATTATAAAAATTGGAGTTAGTAATAAATTGTATATATTTTCTTTTGGTTATAATCTCTTCACCTATATTTTAGTAAAAATAGTAAAAAAATTAGTTCTAAAAATAGTCAATTTGACTTAAAATAGTCAAAATTGAGTAATTAATTTGAGACGGAAAGAGTATTAGTCAGAGAACTAAAGGTGAAAAATGCCAATAGTTAAGAGACCAATGAGGGATAGTTCCTTAAATTAAAGCATTAGGGATAGGGATAACCTTGTTTAATAAATTTAAATTAGGAAACTATTGTTACTGAAGTAACCTTTCTACTTTTGGATTAATTTATACATACAGCGGACAGGAGCACAAATATAAATTAATAAATTCAAGAGAATAGATTTATGAAAACAAACTGCAGATCATACATACACCCACGCTCTTTTTTCTTTTTCTTTCCTGTTATTCCATATGTTCTCCCTCCCTTAAGGAACCAAACACAATTTTTTTCATTTCAATCGCAACCAAACACAATTTTTTTCATTTCATAGGAATGAGTCATTCTATTCTCCCTTCTATTCCACCAATCCAAACGCAGCATTAGTCCTTTACATTCACGGCTACAAGCCACAACATCTATTCTCCGCCAAGTCAACGGAAAAATCTATTCTCTGCCCCTGCACATATCAAATGCCAAAAAGACTAAACACCATCCTTTAATTTGATTTTTCAGACTTAAGAGGTAATTAAATTATGATTTTTTTTGTTTGATAATTTAAAATTTGTAGTTTTTTCTTTTGAATTTATTGTTAGTTGGGGATTTAAACCCTTCATGACTTCAATTAAATTTAGTTACTTGAATTTATACATATATTGCTAATTACTTCAGAATTGATTTTATGATAAAGAGAAAATATATACTTATTACTTTTTATTTTTGAAACACTATAGTGTCCCTCTCATGGAATTATAATTTAACTGATTTTTTATTGACAGTCAATTTTACTTAAATTAGACTTAATTGCAACTTTTTAACATTAAGGGTGAAATAAGTAACAAAAAATATTACTTACTTAGTGAACTAAACCTAAAAAACGCCTATCCTTAATTTAAAGCAACAGGGATAACATCGTTTCATAAATTCAAATGAGAAAATTATTGTTTCTGAGGTAATACTTTTGGATTAATGTACATATATATTCTAATTAAGTAGTTTCAAATTGATATTAAATATATATGATATATTAATTGTTTTTGATTTTATTATAACCAATTTTAAGTTGTCCATTAACACAATTTTAATCTTAATAGGTGAACCTAAATAATGTAGCAAAGGAAGTAGTCTTATAACATGGGAAAAGCATGTGTCCAAGTTTTGATATGAAAATGTTCAAGAAATTACTCCCTCTGTTCTTAAAAAAATGTATCATTTCAGCTTTCAAAATATAGAATCAAGAATATTATAAAAAAAATCAATAACATTAATAACAAAACGAAGGAGATAATTAAATACTGGAATAGAGTATAATAGCTGATCAAGGATTTTTCAACACCATTTCAAAGATCCAAGAAACTTAAAATATGAATCTTGTATTGCCTATTCTCAGCAATACTGTTGTTTAGTTTTAGGGTGATATTAGGGGTCTTAAATTTTTGCTCTCAAAGAATAATTCAAATGATGTATCATCATAATATTGGTTGGGTAGATCTCAAGTGATTGGTTATGTCATAAATTATCAATAAGATATTCAATACCATGTCATTTGAGACTCATTTGAGACTCCTAATACTACTCTTAGTTTTATGTATTGTATTTCAACTGTGGTGATTTCCAAAAATTTTGGAATTGTGACATGATATACTTTCAAGTTTTAATGAAAATTTTCTTTTGTCGATTAAAAGGAAGAATATGTATAACATTGTTGCCGGAATTTGTGTGAAGTTGCAATCTTTAACATGGGAAGAAGCAAATCACAGTTTCCTAAGAATTACAAAATAGTGACTTAATTACCGAAAAAATCAATAACTCTCGTTAAATTACCAAAAAAACATATAAATTATTTCATTAATACCAATAACATTGAATTTCCAAACAATCATCAATATTATCCAAAAATTGACCAAGGACTCAACTGTGGTTAACTATGAGTGATGTTACATCAAACATGACATCTAATGTGTAAACTAGTGTTCACGTGGCATGTGATGTGGTATCTAGTGTGTAAAAAAATTAATATTGCATTTAAAAACTCTAAATTTCTATTTTTTTCATAAATGAGATTATATTAATTTTTTATTCCCACCATTTAATGAAAAGAGTCTCATTTAATTTTTATCCAAATCAATTTACCAAATCTTAAAGATGAAAATTAACTTTAATTATGATTAATTTAATAATTAATATTATAAATTTATATAAATATTACAAAATACAAATTTATGTTTTAAAAAATTTATATCATAATTTATAATTTGGTGCTTAAATTAATTTGGCTTACAAATCGCTACATAAAGTACCGAATTGCATACAATGTCGACTCCAAAATAATTTTTTAACGAAAATTGACCGAAATACTCCATTTATTGACAAATCATTCGGTTTTATAAGATCTGACTGTATTTAGATACGGTTGACTTCATTAACATAAAAATATTAATTTAAAGAATTATTTCTATAATAATTAATTTAAAAACTTAATAATGTTAAAAAAATCAAAAATAAAATAAAAACTCACCACTACCACCAACATTACCAGCACCATTACCATCATCAACTCCTCCATCACTGTCATCAATCAAGATAATTCTGAAAATCCAAACCCAGAAAACTACAAATGTATATCAAACTTGAAAATTAAATACTCCCTCCGTCTCAAATTAATTACTCAATTTTGATTTTTTAAAGTTAAATTGATCATTTTTAAAACTAATCTTTTTACTATTTTTGCTAAAATATAGGTGAAAATATTATAACCAAAAGAAAGTATATACAATTTATTACTAACCCCAATTTTTATAATTTTAGAAATATATTTATATGTGCTTAATTATTAATTCTAAAAATAGTTAATTTGGCTTAAAAAAATCAAAACTGAATAATTAATTTGGGACGGAGGGAGTACCTTTTTTGTATTAAAATAGATCATTAAAAAATTACTAAAAAAAAAGGAAAAAGAGACCCTGCTGCTCTGCCTCTTCCACTTATCCTCTCCATCTCCTGCCCCCTCTTCCCCAATCCCCATCCCCATCCCCCGTCTTCCCCTTCCCTCCGTTCTCGTCTTCCCTGTCCCCCCGTCCCCCGTCCCCCGTCTTACCCTTTCCTCCGTCCCCCCATCCTTCGTTCCCTTTCCTTTCATCCCCGTTCCCAAACCCCTCTCTTCCTTGATTCTATTTCTTAAAGAAATACTATTAATCTATTACGATCCAGACTAAAAAATAAGAATTAAACCAAAAATTAGTGTCTAGATTTGCACATTTTGTGAAATCTATCAAGTTGTGGGGCAGTGGTGATGGCTAGGGTTTTGTTTTTGGCCTTGAACTGTTGATCTGATTTGAGATGGTGAGTTTGGTAATTTTTTGAGTGATTATTTGTCGACCCATGGTGTTTTGTTTCTAGATCAGAGTTTAGAGTTAGATTGAGTAGTGAAGTATAATTTTTCTATGATGATGACACTCGGCGGCATGGTGATTGTGAGAACGTGGTGATTGGAGATGGGGATCAGACATGGTGGCCATGGATGCTGTTGGGTTCAAGTTCTTTACTATTGATCATTATGATGTTGGTGTTACTAATAGATGGTGGATAGAGATGGTGGTGTGGAATCTGACGAGGTAGTGGCAATAAACCCGTAGTGGTGTGGAAGATGAATAGTGGCAGAGCTAGGTGGATTAGGATTTTTTTTTGAAATTATTCTTTTTTGTTTTAGTTTCAAATTTATTTAAAAATGTATAAATAATCATGCAGTTGGAATTGTACTTCTGTACTCATTTTTTAAGTAAAAAAAAAGTGTTATTTAATTATTTTATTCCTTTTAATATTCAAGCTTTTAAAAAATTAAATATGAGTAAGCAAAATCAGTTGATAAGTAATGACAAAAAAAACAATTATAGTATTAAAAAATTAAATTTTAAATATAGCAACATGTGATTTAAAAAAATTAAGTTTTTAAACTATAGATGCTACGTCATATGTTATGTCACCGTTAGTTTACACGTCACATGCCACATCATTCATTCTTAACCACAGTTAGAATTTTAGTTAAATTTTGGGTAATCTTGATAATTATTTGAAAGTTTAATGTTATTAGTGTTAAAATAATGATTTGTTTTTTTTTTTTTGGATAGTTTAACAAAATTTATTGATTTTTTGGGTAATTAAGTTACAATACAGTAGACCGCCTCAACGATCCATATGATTGACCGCTGCAAATTTAAAAATTCTTGACAATAAATCTTAACATGATTAGCATAAATTAGTAGTACTTTTTAACATGATTAACATGACTAACATCATCAACATTAACATAAGGTCGATTTCAAATATTTTCAACTTCAAAATTAATATAATTCATTTAAGTTTTGAAAATAATAAATATTACAACTAGTAGTATTTTTAAGTAGTTTATGATTTTCATAATTATATTGACATAAACTAAATAAATTCATGTTATTTTTAAATTTGAAAATGTTTAAAATTAATTTTTAAAAAATCAATATATTAATTTTATAATTTGAAACAAAACGAGTATTAAAATTCAAGGAATAATCGGCAGTAATGCTACTCATGTTGCCAAACCACGATAGATGAGGCTAATCGATTGCTCACATTTTCTACAAGCAATAGCCGAGTCCTTGGCCCAGCAGAGACACTAAAGTTGCATTATGCTAATAATATAATTATAGGTCCATAATAGTTTCTATATATATACTATACCCATCATTTTGACAAACAAAATAGTACTACATTTTTGTAGACTCTTTTTGAAAAATATTTAAGATTTGGATATATAGGGCACATTTTACACAATCTTTTTCGGTGATTTGCTAACAACATAAAATTTTAAAGAGTAAAATAGTAAAAATTGTTATTGGAAAAAATTATACCCAAATGCATGTCTCATTCAAACCCTCATAATTAAAGATACTTTTGTAAATAAAATAAAAAAAAACAGCAAAAGAGGTAAAACTCCCTTTTATGAACGAAGATAGTATATGATTTTATTCTTCAAAGAAAAAAGACAAACCAAGATGCAATAATAGTACAACAGATCAAAATAAATTTTTCAGGCATCCGATTAAGATATCAATCAAGCTATCTAAATAAAGCAGAAAATAATTATACATAAGAGTTACAGAAAATTAAACTTATAAGAACAAATTGATTGTGTAACTCAACTTTTTTTCATTGATCAATTGGATAATACATGCAGTTGATAATTGGTTTGCTCCCAATATTTCCTATATAATAGCAAAAATTAATTCATACACTTGAAGAATACATATATAGAATCAACAAAAATCTGGCAGTTAGTATTGAGGAATAGCAATAGGGTGATGAAACTTGTAACACTTTTTGCCGCCGAGACAATTCTTCTTCATACTTCCCATCGCCTTTGCCTTTGGCTTTGGGTTTTGCATGGGATTTTGAAACTCAATGAGTTGAATCTTTTTTTGTTTCTTGGCGTCCTCGATTCGTTGATAAGAGTCATGGAGTTTCCTCTTCGTAGACTCAAATTTCAGTTGAATGGAGGATTCATCCAACACCTTCTTATTCCAATATTCTTGTCCCTTTGTCAGATTGGCCTCCCCTTTTCCTTTTCGCTCCGCAGTCTTGATTGGCTTAATATTGATCTTCTTGTTGACAATAGGATCATCATCATCATCAGCTTCGGCTTGGGCTTCTTGATCATCTTCTTTTAAGCACTTAGCAATCCAATTCAACTGATCTTGAGTTGGCTTCAATACTTCTATTACTCTCTTCAATTCCTTGCCTTTTCTTGGTTGTTGTTGTTGCCGCTTCAAACGAATAGGAAGAACATGATCACTCGCATCTTCTTCTTCTTCAATTTGATCATCGAAGAAGATGTCGGCATCGAGATTCATAGCAGCATGATCACTCACAAAGTTAAAAGCAAAATCTTCCAACGGTGGACATGCAAGTCCGTTGAACATCTCCTCACCATAAACCTCCATAATAATAATCTCTCAAACTGTTCTCTGATCAGTATTAGCAATAGGTTTATATAGAGTTAGTACTTATATATACAATATAAACTTGGAGCACAAGTACTTAGTATATATACATGATAAGTAGATACACATTTCAAGTCGGTGTATCACCAATATATGTTCAGATTTCGTGAGATCTTTCTAATTTTGCATGAGTTCATTAATTAATTGCGTATCTAATTTATACAATTAATGCGTAAGTAGATGAGTGCGTAAGAAAATCAAGTCGGTGTATTTGATTTGTACACTTAATTAATGCGTAACTAATCTGAGACAGAAGTCTTTCTAATATTGGGAGCATATTTATACTAGCTAGTATAAGTGTAGTACGAAGTATTCCAAAAACAAACTTACCATTAAAGTTCCTCAATTTAGGTTTTCTATTTCTTTTTTTACTGATTTAAACCCTTCATGACTTCAATTTAGCAAAAGAAAAAAAAATTAATTTAGTTACTTGAATTTATACATATATAGTTACTTAAGAATTGTTTTAATGATAAAGAGAAAATATATGCTTATGATTTTTTATTTTTGAAACACTACGATCTCCCTCTTATGGAATTAAAATTTAACGGAATTGTTATTGACAATCAATTTTAGTTAAATTATACTTTAGTTGCAACTTTTTAAAGTTACGGGCAAAATAAGTCAACAAAAAAATATTATTGTACTAATTAGGGAACTAGGAATCCCTCCATCCTCCATAATACTTATCCCGTAACTTCTCCTAATAAACATTCAGCTACACAAATATTACATTTACCAACATATTAAAATTCGTCACATATAATTAGTGACACAATAAAATTTGTGCTAACTAATATTAATTTATTATAATTAATTTAAATTTTATTATTAATTAATTTCATTTAAATAATATAATTATAAAAATTGCTAAAATATTTAAATAGGATTTCTAATTAAATAATTTATTGTTTTCAAAAGTTACATTAATCACATCAATTTTGAGTTCAAAAAAATTTTAATTTGACTAATTTATAAAGTTAAACTTGATTCTATATTTTTAAAATGAATAGAGTACATTTATACTACTCCTATGTCCCACACAAAGTGTTTCATTTGAGGTAGTTAATTTATGAAATTTTTTAAAACAATATTTTGATGTGAATATGTTTTCGTTTTAAAATATTATTTATGTTTTTTTAACTTCTTTCGTTTCGAACTTATGGATACGTTTTGTTTTTTTTTTTCCTTTCAAAATCATAAATTCAATATCAATAAGTATTTATTTAATTTTAGTACATACCGTAAGAACTATTATAAACTAACTAAAATGTAATATTAACTATCATGTTTATACGTTTCAAAACTTAAATTTATATTAATTTTTAATTTATTTAAGATGTTACAAATTGTCTCTAATATAATAAAATGTATCTTTAATAAAGAAATGACAGGAGTACTTGGTAATATTTTTTAAGAAATTTATAATATTAACTCTTGAATGGAAAGAGTGTGTAAGGAGAGAAAATGAGAACTACCTATAAATCTACAACAAATAAACAGATAATTCGCGGAAACACACCTATAGAATCAAGTGTACTATTTATAAGGTCTAATACAAGTAAAAGTAAAAATTATTCGATACTCTCTACTTTATTTTAAGTTTGCTGATTTGTACAAAAAAATAAACAATCGCGGTTAATTAATTAGTCACAAAGTATTGACAATATTAATAAGCGTCTTAACCATAAGTCTTAAGACTTCATTGACAATTATAAGCAAATCAGTATGCTCCTCTTCAAGTGCTTGCTCTAAAACTCTAATTGTATTATGTCATCACCATCAACAAGAGTCCCTCGAGCATCACTTAACTCTACATCAAATGATTCATTCTTCTCTCTGGCTTTGTTTTCATCAATAGTTTGATTCAAGTCAATGTCATGCAAACCTCTATTCCCTATAAACATGACAGTATGATCGAGCCTCCCCGTCATCTAAATTTAGATACCACCCACAGAAACATTAGCACTGTTTTATTCAAACAATAAGGTACACAAAATTTCAGCTATACATTGATTTATACATATATTATCCGTGTCATATATGCTTATAACCGTGAGGATTTCAACTATACATCGTGAATTCAAGTTTAAAACATGATTCTGACAGTTCATATTGTGAGTTTACCGAAGGAATAACCATGAGGATTGGTGCATGACGACTTATAAAGTAGAAGGCAAAAGGAGGGCCAACAATTACTTGCCATTTACCAACAACTTTCAGATGTACAGGTTGAAGTTTATTTATAGAAACACGGGTTTGCTCTTCAACACCTCTCTCTGTCTTTTCTCTCGGCTTAAAGCAGAATTAACTATTAGCCTAGCAATCGTGGAACAAAGCATCAACTGAAACAATGATATTGAACTCAAAACACTTATTTAAAATGCAATTTACACTCACCAAGAAAGCAGTTAGCTCCACCTCCAAAATCAGCAGGAACTGACCTGCCTCCAACTGTCTCATTCTGCCCCTTATTAATGCTAGGGGGGAGACCAAGGAACACCTAGCTGATCATAAGACGACGCGGAAGAAAATTTTCCATAACCAAATCCAACTTTTCTAACCATAACCAAATCCAACTTTTCTACGACGGATACCAATCGTCGGTTTGTGAATCGGGATCCCCTTACCCTTCATATCAACCTTCCGCCAACAAGTCACACCAAACTCAACACCATCTTCATTCCTTGGAATTGACTCTCTATCAACCACATTTTGTGACTTTTTTGCATCTGAAATCGAACTACACGATGCCTCACCTTCCAATTCATCAAACCCCATTACCATAACAATTTCCATCCTCAACCATCTTCATACTCCAAGTTTTGATCTTTTGCCAAAACCGAATCGAAAGGGAGCTTACTTCTAACAGACATTTTGAACAGGAGGCTTTCTCAGTCGGAAAATCAACTAATAGCCTCTGCAAGCAGTAATTGCTATTGCGGTTGATGAATAGTCCATCACAAGGACAAGGTAAGCTCAATCCAAACAAAGCCAGAAATTTTGAGACAAAAAATACAATACTAGATGCACAGAGTAAGAAAAAAGCTATAGCAAGATCAAGAAAAGCACCCACTAGCCCATTAAAAGTCCAAAAATCCATAGCCTTGCAAGACATTTTCCCTGATATCACTAATTTCTATTTAATCCCCAAGAAACTAATCAGAAAAGGAAATCAACTAAACCCTTTTCTGTTTACTTTTTTTAAGAAAAACCCCAAACAAAGAACTGAACTTTAATTAAAAGGGGAGAGCACGGGATCAACGGAGAATTCGAGAGATAATGGTAAGAGATTTTCTTCTTCTTGATTGCTGTTTGTGAATTTAGAAACCCTAAAATTGAAATGATAATGGGTATATTTTGAAATTTGCTGAGAAAAGTTCATACTAGTGTTTCGTACAATTGTTCTTGAAAGTTCATAGGAAATTGTGCATGTTTTGACTAGAAGTTTAACGCGGTACGACGTCGTCGCTGACTGGTTTGTCCGTTATTAGATTTCAAATTTGTCGTGTTGAGCCCACAGAATTTCTATGGCGGTGCCACGTAGGTATGGTGCTTTATACCACTTTTTAAATCATGTAACTAGATATGATTAGGATTATTTCAAAAAATAAATAAAATAAACTATGGTTAGTTTTTTTTTTCTTCCCACAAATAGTTTTGTGCATGCAAGATGTTTGAAATTTTAACAAAGGAAAATATATTTTCACATTCACTATAAGAAAATGGTCTACTAGCAATCAAGATTATCTGCGACCGCATTATTCGGTCGCTACTATTAGTAATAGCGACCGCTATTAGCGGCTGCACGTACAAGTAGTCGTTATTTCAATTAGCGACTGAAATGTGGTCGCTAAACAGTCGTTATTATAATTTTCCGCCATAAATTTTGCGAAAATATTGGTGGGGAAGACTTATTGCGACCAATCCCTAACTGCGACCGCATATCGGTCGCTAATGCATCCACGTCAATAAAAAACAGCGACCGCAGGAAGTCGCTAATCCTTTTAAACTCCATCGGCACCAGACAGTCGGGCAGAAGACGAAGAAAGATAAAGAAGAAGAAAAAGAATAGAAGGAGAAAAGGGAGAAAAGGGAGCGACACCGGTGATTCCACGCCGCCCCACGTCGCCAGTATGCATTCGCCGGTACTGATTCTCGACCTCCTCATTTGGCTCCTTTATTTGATCTCTCTATTCCAATTTTAAACTTCCTTTTATCTATAAATTTAAAAATCCTCCTTTGTTTGTGTGATAGTAGAGAATTAGTAGTGCCTTAAGTTATGTTGTATGTCTATATATTCTGTTGTATGTCATAAAGTATTATTAGATGGAAATGACTTCAGTTATGTTGGAAGTATTTTTTTAAATGAGTGTAATATATGAGTTAAATTTGTTGAGGTATTGCGTGATAAACCCTCCTTTGTTTATGTGATAGTAGAGAAACCCAATTATAGTAAGGAAAATTGATCCAAAATCTTAATTTGGACATACAATGAGGAAACTTGATTACTTTGGTTTGTTGAATTTGTTGAGGTAGTGCTCATTGCTATTAAAGAACGATTTACTCCTCGAGTTTCAATATTTTAGACCTGATATGCTCAATATGCAGACACACCTACGAGTCGTTATAAAGAAATTATCGATTATTGATGAGCCATATATGATATGGAGTAGAACATTAAGCTTAAACCTTGTCAGAAAAGAAAAAAACATATAGAGATTAAGCTAAAGAAAAACTCACATGGAATAAAAAACTAATGAATTAGCAGGCAAGTTATTTATGTGGCCAATCACTTTTAAAAAGGAGGACTTACCTACTTTTTTAGTTTGCCCGAATTTGTTTGATTTTACCTTATTACTACCTTTTCTTTAATTTCTAAGTTTCACTATAATGTGTTCCTTGAGTCAGATAAAGCTATGAGTAAAAAATATCTTCGATCAGTTGGCAACCCTTCACTCTATGGCAGTTGCTTTTGTAAAAACAGGAGCACTATATGAAATGCCTAGGGCTTTAAAGCCGAGGATGTTTCTCGATTTCATGGAGAGGTGGGGCAAAACTAGCTTACATTTCTCAAGGAGTATTGGGGACAAACTTTATCGACGACGACCGACCTGCGGAGTTAGCTTTTGCAGTGGCGAGAGCAGCACAGCAGCAGGATGACGCCGAAGTAATCTTGTCATTAGCTTTACATGTTTAGTTTAGTTTATGTTTAGTTTTTTGTTATTGTAATACAAAATAAATGGTCGTTTTTTGCTTTGCATAAGTCATACCAGTATCAACATATATATTATATATTTAACATGTTTTATTCTTTTCTTACAGTCCCATTTGGATAATATTTGATGCGCGCGTGAAGACATTTGCATTCTCCTTTTCTCATGTTCTACATTTGTATTATTTTTTTTTACCGATTGAATGTACAGAGTTTATATTGTACGTCTGATGTTATATTTGTATATAAATTTTAGGCGGACAGTACTTGTTTATGTTTATACATGTGTGGATGTTTATATATATTTTGTTGGTTTTAATTATTTGTATATCGATGGATTTGTATGGATGTTGGTTTATTTATAGATATTGTTGCGTGTGGGGATATAAAGCAGGTACAAACAGGTATAATTTTTTTGAAAAATCCACAAATCTGATCATTTTTTTTAAAAATTAAATATCATGCGGTCGCTAACACCTATCTGCAACCGAGTATGGCTTGAGGGTATTAGCGACCGCTGTGGTGGCTAATGTTGGTCGCTGTAATGTGGCCACATCACTCTTGAGACCTGACTCACGGTGACTCAGCTTAGCGACGGAATCGGTCGCTATAAGGCGGTCGCTGATATGACGGCCGTTAATAGTGGTCGCTGAGGTCCACATAGCGACCAGATTATGTGCGACCACTATCAACTACCATATTCGGTCGCGGATACGTATCGACAACCGAGTGCGGTCGCAGATAAGCCATTTTCTTGTAGTGATTTTAGTTAGATATTTTAATACAATCTCATTCTTATGTTAATTTGTAAAAATATTAAAAATGAATTAAACGTATCAAAATAATACGTCTTTAATTATACATAAATAAATATTTAAGCTTATATTATTAAGATTTTGTGTTAAAAACTTTCATTGGATCATAAAAAACTTAATAAAAGACGAATTATTTGAGTCAGCATATAGTCAGTAGACATAAGTAATACAATTTTGAATATTATTAATTTTATATACATTTATCATTTGTGTCATATATAGATTATATGCAGAGGCGGATCTGTTCAAGGGCAGCATAGGCAACTGCCCTTACTGGATTTTTTTTTATAAGTATAGGGTAAGGGCAGATATGTAAGTTAATAAACTCAAGGGGACAGATTAATGGAAGAGTTAAATTTGGAGTGGGCAAAAAATATATATACATAAGTACCAAGCTTCGTAAAGGGCATAGTGATAACTTATAATTATATTTTGTTGCACATTTATTTGTGTACCTGGTTATAAATATATATACATAGGTACCAAGCTCTCATCTTTTATCATTTTAATAATATTTCTCATTTAATTAGGGCATTGATATTTGCACGCACAAGTAAAATTTTATATTTTTACAAGTTTCTTCTCACATAAGTGGGGCACATTTACTATTCATGTGAGACAGAAATCTTGTGGAACTATAACTTTTACTTGTGGAATCGCTTCTTAAATTTTTTTGTCAGTTTAATCTTTTGTCATATTCTTTTCATTCAAATATTTAAAGTTAAGTTTTGGTGTTTTTTTTTCTTTGGCATGCTGAAGTTTACAAGACCAACCTTGCGTTGAAGAAAATTATGATAATGAAGAGAGGACTTAAGATGACAAAGCTACAAAGTTTTTATAGCATATTTTTCTTACCACTTTACTTTTATTAATGATTAAATATTTTAGGTACTATTGCCTTCGGGGCACTTACATTTGTTTTGATTACAAGTTTTGTACGTTTTGTTACTTAATTATTACATATTTAGTTGTGGATTATACAATTGGTTATTTATATAATATAATGTTTTATTTGATGTTGATTACAAATTAATAAATAATTTTAAAAATATTTTTAATTTGCAATGATTTGATTATTTAATAGCAACATTGTCGAAGAAATTTCTTCTCGATAAATTAAAAAAAATCACAATATGTAATTAGTGAAGGAAATCTAACTTTTCTAAAGTAAATGGTGGGGGCTAGTTGTACCCCTTACTTTCCCATTCACACCCCATAGTTCACCAAAAAATCCTAGGCTAATAAACACTCCATGGCGCGAGCATTTGCTCAACTCCTCCTTCCCCACAATTCTTCTCTCTTGCTCTCTGTTTCCTCTCTCTACCCCACTATCACCACATTGTATCAATGGACGACGAGGATTACCAGGTCGATCCAGACTATAGAGACTTCATCGACGAAGAGATGGAGTATCCACAAGAGATGGAGTACCCAAAAGACTTGGTAAGTTCCATCCTTCATCTTCGTCTTCTAAGAACTGGATGATTATGCCATATATGGGTAACATGATATCAACATGTTATAATGTGGTAGTTCTACTGATTTCACAGGAACAATGTCTATCCTTTTTCCCTCTAAGGGGTGTACCAGTGGAGATCAACTAGAGGATGTTGGTATTTGGCTACATAAACGGGTCACACTTTGTAAGGATGGAGCTTATTCCAGATTTTTCAATCCTTCCGGTCTCGAAAATGTGGTCTGATCATCACCATGCAAGTGCCTCAGGATGGAGAGAGTTGTTTTCTTCAAGGATGAAAAAGTTCAAGATGTTTACCTCTTCCACCAATTATGAAACAACAACTGTTGAGTTCATCGATTGATGCAAGTGTTTAGTTCTTAGTTATTTAGCTTACTTTTATTGTTGAATGCTTAGGCTTTAATGCCCAGTTCATGTAAAAACTTAATTCCTAGTTCATGTAAAGGGTTTTTGCTCTGTTTTTGTAGTTCTACTGTGTTCTTCTTTGGCTTTTTTTTTGAAAAAAATATGAAAAAGGAGTGTACTCAGAATCATATGATTTTTAATGTAGTTTTTTAATTATGGGGTGTGAATGGGAAAATGAGGGGTGCAACTAGCCCCCACCAAAGTAAAGATGTTCTTCACAAATTGTTATTTATGAAAGAAGACATTTTTACTAGTTATTTCAAAATGTTGATTGTGAGGAAATCATCTCCTCGCCAAACAAAAATATCTTTTACAATATATAATTTGTGAAGAACATATTCTTCACAATATATCCTTCACAAAAAAAATTTAGTCACTAACTTAGCGAAGGATACTTTTAACGAAGAGCTCTAATGCGAGAAATTACGCGAAGGAAAGTTTTCTTCACAATAAATCTCTTGTGAGTGATATACTATTTTTTGTGAAGGATTTGTCCTCATTGCAAGTCCTTTTTCTTGTAGTGAAAATCTGTCCCTACTGAGAAATATTCCTAGATCCGCCCTTGATTATATGTTAATTAACTCAATATATGAAACATTTCTCCTAATAAATTATGAAAAAAAGTTGAAAACTATTACTAGGGATACTAACTATAATGCATTTCTCAAATTTCATGTTAGTCTATTAAACTCCTATAAATGTTGTGTCCTTTAGGTCTTCTTTATGTGAGACGTATTTGTGAGTTTGTTTTTCTCTTCTACTGATATTTGATTGATTTTTGATATTGTAATAGTAAATGATATACTTAATTATGAGATTATATTATACTTGTCAAAAAGTGGGGTTTCAAAAAAAAAGGACTCTTATAGATAATGAATAATGCTAGGGTTTTAAATTTTTGTTCTCAAATGGGTCTCATATGACATGAGATTAAATATTTTAATAATACTTTATGGTATAACTAATCACATGAGCCTAATAGTCAATCTCAGTAATACTATATTTTAATATGGATTTGATTGAGAAATTTTTTTTGAAGCTCATAATTTTATTTGGGTCAAAGTTGGACAAACTTATCATAACCCATATTTGGTCCAACCCAGTTGTACAGTTGTAGCCCGGCCTATTTGTCAGGTCTAAAGGGATCAGTATCCTTCTCAATAGACACTTGGAGATTACTTTTTGCACATATTATATATATATATATATATATAAACTAAAAGTAAAACACTTTTTATGTTTCTATATAATGTTATGATTAATTTAACTAGAACTAAAACTCTTTTTATGACCTACAACTTTAATATTAACTTATTAGATATTAAAATTTAGTAGCTACCTTTTAAAACTAAAATCATAATATAAGAAAAATATTATGAGTAAATAATAATTAATATAAAAAAATTATAATATATATTACAAAATATATTAACGATTAAAATTTAGTAAACAACTTTATTTCATATAGGAGACCTTAAGTTAATTAATATTAAAAAAAATCCTAACTTATATATTACCAATTAAAATTTTAATTATCTTTTAAAACTAAAATCATGATCATAAGTTATTATTTTACAATAATTTTATTTTTTATAAAATTTATTTAGTTAATTAATTATACAATACAGTATAACTAACACTATATTTAAACTTTTAAGTTTTCGCTCAACTTTGAACTCTAATTAAAAATGCATATATAAATATATAGAGGATTGATATTATAAAAACTAAATATTAAATTTTGAAACAAAATAAAAACTTAATATTAAATTAAAAATAATAAAAGAATCACATCAGTAACACTCAATTGTGAGTATTCAACAAATGTATATGATTTGTAGTCGTTCGTTTTTTAAGCAAAATAAATAGTAGTAAGTCAAATTAAAATTTTAAAAATATTTTATAATCACTATATAAAATAAACTATATATTAAAAATAATTTATTTAAAAAATAATCAATAAAACTTGGTTTTTTGGTGTTTGTCTTTGGTTTTTGGTGTAGACCTAAAATTTAACTAGAAATAAAACACTTTTTATATACTCTTATATAGTACTAGGATTAATTTAACTAAAACTAAAACTCTATTTATGATCCTACAAACTTTAATTTTAACTTATTATTATGCAACAATTTTATTTTTTTATAAGAGTCCATTACTTACTTACTCATATAATAAATTTTAACTTAAAAATTATATTTACGATTTTAGTTTAAGTTTTTACTCAACTTTAGTCTCTAAATGACTATATATTAAAAATATTATGAGTACATATAATAATTAATATCAAAATTATATTATATATATATATATATTAGACATATATTATTGATTACTTTAGTTATCAATTCTATTACATAGAAGAGACCTTTAGTTAATTAATGTTACAAAATAATTCTAACTTATATATTAGCTATTAAAATATAGTTAGCTGGCTTTTAAAACTAAAATTATAATAGCAACTTATTATTCTACAACAATTATATTCTTAAATCACTAAATTAAAATACAATGTAATTTATTGTTAGTTAGATCTCATTCCCCCTTTATTTCAATATCTTAAACATGAAATTTAATAATATCACATCGTTTTGAACTATTAGCCAAGCTAATTAGATGTAACAACCACAACTTGTTACTCATGTATATATTGTTTCAAAAATAGTGGGAGCATATACATAATTCAACATGCAGCCAATCCAAAGTTGAATAAAAGCACCCCACTCTAATCCACAACCTATATTGTCACTCACTCTAAGCCTTTAAAATAAGATTCTCCAAGAAAAAATGCTACTGATTTTTGACAAATTTGAGCTATTTATCTAATCTTCACCAAATCTAATAATTAATGACTAAGAAATTGTCCGCCCACCACTCCCACTGCCACTACTACTAGTAGTAGTAGAATCTTACCCACCTAAATCAAGTTCATTAGCTCATCGCTACAAAATATATATTAGTTGCATGATTAAGACCCTTTTTAGTCATTCATAATTTTCAATCACCCTATGAAACTTCATTTTCTATGAGGCTTAAATATGTTTAAGGACATTCTTAAAGTCCTTAAACGTTGTAACCAATGCTATGGGTGGGTTCATGTTGATATTACCGCTTGTAATGCTACTACCAATAAATCTACGAATTGCTACAAGGGATTCTGATTCGGTTCCCTTTATTCATTATCTGATTCTTGAGGCGTTCTTTAGCCTCGAGGTCTTCCTCTTGGCAACATTTTCTGTTTAATATAAAATGTATTATTATAACATTATTTATGTTAAGCATATATTAGAAATGCTAAAATTTAATTACTCTTGAGACACATTTAATAAAACATATTTATATTAATATGCATCTCACTAGTACATAATACTTTACATTTCATATCATCATGTTATTTTCATATCATATTCCACTATCACTACGAAAGTTGGGATTTACAAAAACTTCCTCCTTTACTTACCCTTACTTAAATATTTTTTACCATCTATTTTACACATATATATATACACACATGTAGTGCACAGCTGTGTACCGTCGCTATAGCCCAAAAAAATCGTCGCTATAGCCGACGGTGCACTACACAGTTGTGTACCTACATATAGCATATATATATATATATATATATATATACAGAACCGATCTCCAACGGACCCAAAAAACGGGTCCAAAAAACAGACCGGCTATAGCGACGGATAGAACCGTCGCTATAGCATAAACCGTCGTCATAGGTCTATGACGACGGTTAGATATGGCGACAGAACCATCGTTATAGGGCTTTAGCGACGGTTCTGTCGCCATAGCTAACTGTCGTCATAGACCTATGACGACGGTTTATGCTATAACCACGGTTCTGTCCGTCGCTATAGCTGGTTCGTTTTTTGGACCCGTTTTTTGGGTCCGTTGGAGAACTAGACTCTATATATATATGTATATATATATATATCTATATATTACCCGTCGCTATAGCCCAAAAAAACCGTCGCTATAACCGACTATGCACTACACAACTGTATATATACATGTTACCCTATATACACACACACACACATCATCCCAATCATTAGTCTCACAAGCCTCTCATGACAGCCTCTACATATTCCGCATTAGCCATAGCCAGCTTACATAGTTGTGAGTTGTGCGTTATAAAAATTCACTCAACCATTCCAATCCACACTCTATGACTTCCATTTATAGTAAGTTCTACATTACAAAATTTTTACTTGGCACAAGCATATAGAGACATACAAAAAGATATTAATACATATTCAAAAAGGTGCCCCAAGTGTAAAATTATCTCTCAACAAAAGTATAAAATAAACTAGAATATTAAGTACAGTATAACAAAATACACTAAATAGATACACGATACTCATTCAAAATCCATATCACAATAAACCTAAGACATGATTCTTGGTAGTTTAGTCAATAACCACCAACGAAGCATCACATTCAAATAGGACCAACAAAAAATTACTATAATCCAAACAAAGTTTAGAATTACACGACTCATATTGGTCAACCCATAAACCAATTCTTAAACATATGAATGTATACATACATATGTATATTACGTATATAATATAATACACATATAGATATACATGTATACATATATATGTATATTGCATATATAATATAAACTAATATATATATATATATATATATATATTTATGCCACTTCCCTAAATATTTAGAACCTATAAAATTAGTCCTCTCTTAAGCCTATACCTACTTATGCCTCTCTTTCCCTCCCCAAATCTATCACAAAATTCAAATCCCACTACATTCTTACTACCTCCCTCTTCTCTCCAAGAAAGTTGTTACTCTTGTCAAACCTGTGTTCTCAAACAAAAATTTAAGTTTAAAAAATAAGAATAAAAAAGAAAATATATCGATACATAGTACCTCATGTTCCAAGAGAAGTAAAGACTTTCTAAATTGAGCAATTTGCAAAATATTTTGAAAATCTCGAACGAACTTAAATCGCATGAGTACAATATCATTCAAACATAGCAAACAACAATTTCTAATTTCAATAATACCTTTGTTGTCGAAATTTCTTTATCCTTGCAAATACCAATATTGATCCAATTTCAAGAAACTGAATCTCCTATCTTTAACCCCATCTTCAGTTTACATAGTTGTGAGTTGTACGTTACAAAAATTCACTCAACCTTTACAAGCTCTATGCCTTACATTTATAGTAAGTTCTACATTAAAAAAATTTTACTTGGCACAACCATATAGAGACATACAAAGAGATATCAATACATATTCAAAAGGGTGTGCCAAGTATAAAATTATCTCTCAACGATAGTATAAAATAAACTATAATATTAAGTACAGTATAACAAACACACTAAATAGATACACGAAAGAACTCATTCAAAATCCATATCACATTAAGCGACATGATTCTTGGTATTTTAATCAATAACCACCAACGAAGCATCACATTCAAGCAGGACCAATCAAAAAAATTACTATATTTCAAACAAAATTTAGAATTACACGACTCATATATTGGTCAACCATCAAACATTCCTTAAACATATGTAACATATTTTATATAATATAAAATATATAATATGTTACATACATATGTATATTATGTATATAATATAATATATAATATAATACATATATAGATATACATATATGTACTTGTATATTACATATATAATATAATATAAAATAAAATAATGTAATATAATATATTTATGCCACTTCCCTAAATATTTAGAACCTATAAAATTAGTCCATTCCTATGCCTATACCTACTTACCCCACTCTTTACCTCCCCAAATCTATCAAAAATTCAAACCCCACTACATTCTTACTACCTCTCTCTTCTCTCCAAGAAGACTACTACTTTTGTCAAACCTGTATTCTCAAACAGAAATTTAAGTTAAAAAAAAATAAGATTAAAAAAAATACCAATAAATGGTACCTCATGTTCCAAGAGAAGTAACGACTTCTAAATTAAACAAGCTTGCTAAGAATCAATACAACCTACAAAATATTTTGAATATCTCATTCGAATTTAAATCGCATTAGTACAATATCATTCAAACATAGCAAACAACAATTTCTAATTTCAATTACACATTTGCTGCCGAAATTTTTTCATGCTTGCATATACTAATATTTATCCAATTTTAATAAGCTAAATATCCTATCCTTTACCCATCTTCAGCTTACATAGTTGTGAGTTGTACGTTACAAAAATTCACTCAATCTTTCCAATCCACACTCTATGCCTTACATTTATAGTAAGTTCTACATTACAAAATTTTCACTTGGCACAATTATATAAAGACGTACAAAGAGATATCAATACATATTCAAAATGGTGCTAAATAGACTAGAATATTAAGTACAGTATAACAAATACGCTAAATAGATACACAAAAGAACTCATTCAAAATCCATATCACAATAAGCCTAAGACATGATTCTTGGTAGTTTAATCAATAACCACCAACGAAGCAATACATTCAAGCAGGACCAATCAAAAAAATACTATATTCCAAACAAAGTTTAGAATTATACATGACACATATATTGGTCAACCCATAAACCAATCCTTATACATATGTAACATATTTTATATAATATATAATATATATGTATACATAGGTATGTATATTACTTATATAATATAATACATATATAGATATACACGTATACATACATATGTATATTATATATATATATATATATATATATATATATATATATATATATATGCCACTTCCCTAAATATTTAGAACCTATAGAATTAGCCCTCTCCTATGCCTACATCTACTTACCCCTCTCTTTCCCTCCCTAAATCTATCACAAAATCCAAATCCCACTACATTCTTACTACCTCCCTCTTCTCTCCAAGAAGGCTGCTACTCTTGTCAAACCTGTGTTCTCAAACAGAAATTTAAGTTAAAAAAAATAGGCATAAAAAAGAAAATATACCGATAAATAGTACCTCATGTTCTCTTTTCCAATAGAAGTAAAGACTTCTAAATTGAGCAAGCATGCTAAGAATCAATACAACCTGCAAAATATTTTGAAAATCTCATTCGAACTTAAATCGCATTAGTACAATATCATTCAAACATACAAACAACAATTTCTAATTTGAATAATACCTTTGCTTCCGAAATTTCTTCACGCTTGCAAATACCAATATTGATCCAATTTCAAAAAGCTGAATCTCCTATCTTTTACCCATTTTCAGCTTACATATTTGTGATTTGTACGTTACAAAAATTCACTCAACCTTTCCAAGCCACACGCTATGCCTTACATTGATAGTAAGTTCTACATTACAAAATTTTCACTTGGCACAACCATATAGAGACATACAAAGAGATATCAATACATATTTAAAATGGTGCTCCAAGTGTAAAATTATCACTCAACAAAATTATAAAATAAACTAGGATATTAAAGTACAGTATAACAAACATACTAAAATAGATACACACGAAAGAAATCATTCAAAATCCAATAAGCCTAAGATATGATTTCTTGGTAGTTTAATCAATAACCACCAACAAAGCGTCACATTCAAGCAGGAACAATCAAAAACAATTACTATATTCCAAACAAAGTTTAGAATTACACATGACTCATATATTGGTCAACCCATAAACCAATCCTTAAATAAATGTAACATATTTTATATATTATATATTATATGGGTAAAATGCAAATGTGACCATTGATCTTTAGGTGTTTTTGGGTATTGAGCCCCTTTCTTTTGGTTAACACAAATCGAGCCCCTTTCTGTTCAAAAATTTGGATAATGAGCCCCCAGAAGCCACATGTGCGTTGACCTGCCTACATGGCGCACACGTGACACTGCTGATGTCAACTTTAATCAAATTAATTCCTAAAAAGATGCCACTACCCAGATTTGATCCTAAAACCTCAAGTTTGAGGTTTTGGTCAAGACACCACCTGAGCAACATACGCTTAACTATTAAATTATCCAAAAAATATTGCTACATACTAAATCGTAAATCAATTAATAATAACTAAATAAAACAAACTGAGATAACGAACAGAGGGGGAGGAGAATTATTTTGATAAATATTTTATAACAATAACAATAATAATAATAACAATAATAATATTAAAATAATAATAATAATAACAATAATAACAATAACAATAATAATAATAATAATAGTAATAACAACAACAATAATAACAATAATAATACTTATAATAATAACAATAATAATAATAATAATAACAATAATAATAATAATAATAACAAAAAAAAATAATAACAATAATAATAATAATAATAACAATAATAAAAATATATTTAACTCGATAATATTTTAATAATTTTTACAATTTATTGTAATTTACAACTTATTATCATTCTCACATCGTCACAGTTTGTGTTAATCTAATTTTTAACTTACATATCAAATTAGTTTCAAATTCCCTACTTCCCATCCCCACCAACTAATTGAACACAACACCATGTTAAAGCTAAAGAGTTAATCCCATTCTTCCTCGCCAAACCAGACTTTCTCTCTCTCTACGTAATTAAATCCTATGGTCGCCTCTTCCTCTTTCTCTCTCTACCCAAACCAAGCCCTCTCTCTTCCCACTCACCATCACCGCCAACAACTCAACTCTTCCTTCTCTCAAGTAAATTACTCCCTCCGGTGCCGGAGCTCCATCTCTCTTACCCTCTGGTTGTCTCATTCTATAGCTCCCAATTGTTGAATTGATTCCAGCCGAGTGCGATTGAGGGTATGTGCGGCTTCGGCCACTCAATTGATGGATCAATCCTCCAGTAAAACGAGGTCAATTGTTCCTACTGTCGTGGAGGTTGAGTTGGGCAATCAGAGCTACCCGATTTATTTTGGATCCGGCCTTCTCGATCAACCCAATCTTCTTCAGAGGTACCACCATTTGTTTTCTTCGAAACTTTTGGGGTCGAAACCTAGGAAATCACGTCGCCAACGGAAGCCACGTGTGAAGAGCAGAGGAAATCGTGAAAGGTGTGAGGACATCCGTATACAAATCTCCGAACTCGTCATTGTCTTCCATGAGGGAGAAATGGAGTTTGAAGGGTCCGATTTCGTGGTTTTGGCTGTTTCATATCCCAAAAACTGGCAACACTTCTTGATTTAGCGAACCCCAACTTTTGGAGATTTGAAATTGTTGAGCTTTAGATGAGAGAGACGATAATGGAGATGATGTTTTAAATTAATGGGTATCTTTGTCTTTTAATAATCTGGTGAGGCTGGGGGAATGAATTGATTTAGAATAAGATTTAATCCTTGAGATGATTTAGTAACTAGGCGCGTGGTGCTCGGGTGGTTTTATGACTGAGTGTTCAAAGTTGATGTTTTGAGTTCGAATCCTGGGCTTCACAAATTTTTTAGGAAATAATTGGAAACGTCCACGTCAGCGGTGCCACGTAGGCAGCTCAATGCACATGTGGCACCTGGGGGCTCAATATCCAATTTTTTTAATAGAAAAAGGGCTTGATTTGCGTTGACCGAAAGAAATGGACTCAATACTCAAAAACGCCTAAAGTTCAGTGGCCACATTTGCATTTTACCCTATATTATATAAGGGCATTGATCCATAGCAAACGTTAGCCACAGGCACTGTTTGAGCTAACCCAGATCTAGTCGTTGAAAATAAGATCCAAAGGTCGGATTTAGGCACGCCCGCTACTCCCAGTAGCGGGCAGGGGAAAAAAAAAACGTCCGCTAGTGGGAGTAGCGGGCGCCTAAACGGCGTCGTTTAGGCCGCCCGCTACTCCCACTAGCGGGCACTTTTTTTTTTTTTTTTTAATTTATACGGTCGAAACGGCGTCGTTTACCTTGAGGGATTTAAAAAAATATATAGCGCCCGCTAGTGGGAGTAGCGGGCGGTCCTTTAAATCTTATTACGTCTTGTCAAGGTGGAGCCACACATTACCCCAAAATCACCCAACTCCACTTGACATGTTCAAATTCTGTCCCACACTTGCTAATTCCAACCACCACATATACTTGGAGTTGAGATCAAAAGCTGATATTCCAATGGAGATTTATATTCTATAAAATTCTCATATTTTTTTAATAATATTTAAGTTTACTTTCTTGATAAACATTCTTTTATATGTCAATGATTTTATTGGGAGATTGATTACCATCAAAAAGTAATTTTCGGTAAGAATTGCAATAGCATTGTATGAAATCAATAATTAATTATTATATATTTCGGTAATGATTAGTAGTTTTTATACATTAATATTATAAACTTAAATATTATTAAAAAAATATGAGAATTTTATAGAATATAAATCTCCATTGGAATATCAGCTTTTGATCTCAACTCCAAGTATATGTGGTGGTTGGAATTAGCAAGTGTGGGACAGAATTTGAACATGTCAAGTGGAGTTGGGTGATTTTGGGGTAATGTGTGGCTCCACCTTGACAAGACGTAATAAGATTAAAAGGACCGCCCGCTACTCCCACTAGCGGGCGCTGTATTTTTTTTTAAATCCCTCAAGGTAAACGACGCCGTTTCGACCGTATAAATTAAAAAAAAAAAAAAAAAAAAAACGTCCGCTAGTGGGAGTAGCGGGCGGCCTAAACGACGCCGTTTAGGCGCCCGCTACTCCCACTAGCGGACGCTTTTTTTTTTTTCCCCTGTCCGCTACTGGGAGTAGCGGGCGTGCCTAAATCCGACCTTTGGATCTTATTTTCAACGGCTAGATCTGGGTTAGCTCAAACAGTGCCTGTGGCTAACGTTTGCTATGGATCAATGCCCATTATATAATATGTATGTATACATACATATGTATATTACGTATATAATATAATACATAATATACAACATATATAGATATAAATGTATGCAAACAAATGAATATTACATATATAATATAATATTAAATAATATAATATATATATTTATACCACTTCCCTAAATATTTAGAACTTATAAAATTAGTTCATGCTTGCAAATACCAATATTGATGCTGCCGAAATTTCTTCATGCTTGCAAATACCAATATTGATCCAATTTCAAGAAGCTGAATCTCCCATCTTTTACCCATCTTCATCTTACATAGTTGTGAGTTGTACGTTACAGAAATTCACTCAACCTTTCCAAGCCACACTTTATGCCTTACATTTATAGTATGTTCTACATTACAATATTTTCACTTGACACAACCATATAGAGACATACAAAGAGATATCAATACATATTTAAAATGGTGCTCCAAGTGTAAAATTATCACTCAACAAAATTATAAAATAAACTAGGATATTAAGTACAGTATAACAAACATACTAAATAGATACACGAAAGAAATCATTCAAAATCCAATAAGCCTAAGATATGATTCTTGGTAGTTTAATCAATAACCACCAACAAAGCATCACAATCAAGCAGGAACAATCAAAAACAATTACTATATTCCAAACAAAGTTTAGAATTACACATGACTCATATATTGGTCAACCCATAAACCAATCCTTAAATAAATGTAACATATTTTATATATTATATATTATATGGGTAAAATGCAAATGTGACCATTGATCTTTAGGTGTTTTTGGGTATTGAGCCCCTTTCTTTTGGTTAACACAAATCGAGCCCCTTTCTGTTCAAAAATTTGGATAATGAGCCCCCAGAAGCCACATGTGCGTTGACCTGCCTACATGGCGCACACGTGACACTGCTGATGTCAACTTTAATCAAATTAATTCCTAAAAAGATGCCACTACCCAGATTTGATCCTAAAACCTCAAGTTTGAGGTTTTGGTCAAGACACCACCTGAGCAACATACGCTTAACTATTAAATTATCCAAAAAATATTGCTACATACTAAATCGTAAATCAATTAATAATAACTAAATAAAACAAACTGAGATAACGAACAGAGGGGGAGGAGAATTATTTTGATAAATATTTTATAACAATAACAATAATAATAATAACAATAATAATATTAAAATAATAATAATAATAAACAATAATAACAATAACAATAATAATAATAATAATAGTAATAACAACAACAATAATAAACAATAAATAATACTTATAATAATAACAATAATAATAATAATAATAACAATAATAATAATAATAATAACAAAAAAAAATAATAACAATAATAATAATAATAATAACAATAATAAAAATATATTTAACTCGATAATATTTTAATAATTTTTACAATTTATTGTAATTTACAACTTATTATCATTCTCACATCGTCACAGTTTGTGTTAATCTAATTTTTAACTTACATATCAAATTAGTTTCAAATTCCCTACTTCCCATCCCCACCAACTAATTGAACACAACACCATGTTAAAGCTAAAGAGTTAATCCCATTCTTCCTCGCCAAACCAGACTTTCTCTCTCTCTACGTAATTAAATCCTATGGTCGCCTCTTCCTCTTTCTCTCTCTACCCAAACCAAGCCCTCTCTCTTCCCACTCACCATCACCGCCAACAACTCAACTCTTCCTTCTCTCAAGTAAATTACTCCCTCCGGTGCCGGAGCTCCATCTCTCTTACCCTCTGGTTGTCTCATTCTATAGCTCCCAATTGTTGAATTGATTCCAGCCGAGTGCGATTGAGGGTATGTGCGGCTTCGGCCACTCAATTGATGGATCAATCCTCCAGTAAAACGAGGTCAATTGTTCCTACTGTCGTGGAGGTTGAGTTGGGCAATCAGAGCTACCCGATTTATTTTGGATCCGGCCTTCTCGATCAACCCAATCTTCTTCAGAGGTACCACCATTTGTTTTCTTCGAAACTTTTGGGGTCGAAACCTAGGAAATCACGTCGCCGGAGCCACGTGTGAAGAGCAGAGGAAATCGTGAAAGGTGTGAGGACATCCGTATACAAATCTCCGAACTCGTCATTGTCTTCCATGAGGGAGAAATGGAGTTTGAAGGGTCCGATTTCGTGGTTTTGGCTGTTTCATATCCCAAAAACTGGCAACACTTCTTGATTTAGCGAACCCCAACTTTTGGAGATTTGAAATTGTTGAGCTTTAGATGAGAGAGACGATAATGGAGATGATGTTTTAAATTAATGGGTATCTTTGTCTTTTAATAATCTGGTGAGGCTGGGGGAATGAATTGATTTAGAATAAGATTTAATCCTTGAGATGATTTAGTAACTAGGCGCGTGGTGCTCGGGTGGTTTTATGACTGAGTGTTCAAAGTTGATGTTTTGAGTTCGAATCCTGGGCTTCACAAATTTTTTAGGAAATAATTGGAAACGTCCACGTCAGCGGTGCCACGTAGGCAGCTCAATGCACATGTGGCACCTGGGGGCTCAATATCCAATTTTTTTAATAGAAAAAGGGCTTGATTTGCGTTGACCGAAAGAAATGGACTCAATACTCAAAAACGCCTAAAGTTCAGTGGCCACATTTGCATTTTACCCTATATTATATAAGGGCATTGATCCATAGCAAACGTTAGCCACAGGCACTGTTTGAGCTAACCCAGATCTAGTCGTTGAAAATAAGATCCAAAGGTCGGATTTAGGCACGCCCGCTACTCCCAGTAGCGGGCAGGGGAAAAAAAAAACGTCCGCTAGTGGGAGTAGCGGGCGCCTAAACGGCGTCGTTTAGGCCGCCCGCTACTCCCACAAGCGGGCACTTTTTTTTTTTTTTTTAATTTATACGGTCGAAACGGCGTCGTTTACCTTGAGGGATTTAAAAAAATATATAGCGCCCGCTAGTGGGAGTAGCGGGCGGTCCTTTAAATCTTATTACGTCTTGTCAAGGTGGAGCCACACATTACCCCAAAATCACCCAACTCCACTTGACATGTTCAAATTCTGTCCCACACTTGCTAATTCCAACCACCACATATACTTGGAGTTGAGATCAAAAGCTGATATTCCAATGGAGATTTATATTCTATAAAATTCTCATATTTTTTTAATAATATTTAAGTTTACTTTCTTGATAAACATTCTTTTATATGTCAATGATTTTATTGGGAGATTGATTACCATCAAAAAGTAATTTTCGGTAAGAATTGCAATAGCATTGTATGAAATCAATAATTAATTATTATATATTTCGGTAATGATTAGTAGTTTTTATACATTAATATTATAAACTTAAATATTATTAAAAAAATATGAGAATTTTATAGAATATAAATCTCCATTGGAATATCAGCTTTTGATCTCAACTCCAAGTATATGTGGTGGTTGGAATTAGCAAGTGTGGGACAGAATTTGAACATGTCAAGTGGAGTTGGGTGATTTTGGGGTAATGTGTGGCTCCACCTTGACAAGACGTAATAAGATTAAAAGGACCGCCCGCTACTCCCACTAGCGGGCGCTGTATTTTTTTTTAAATCCCTCAAGGTAAACGACGCCGTTTCGACCGTATAAATTAAAAAAAAAAAAAAAAAAAAAAAAAAAAACGTCCGCTAGTGGGAGTAGCGAGCGGCCTAAACGACGCCGTTTAGGCGCCCGCTACTCCCACTAGCGGACGTTTTTTTTTTCCCCTGCCCGCTACTGGGAGTAGCGGGCGTGCCTAAATCCGACCTTTGGATCTTATTTTCAACGGCTAGATCTGGGTTAGCTCAAACAGTGCCTGTGGCTAACGTTTGCTATGGATCAATGCCCATTATATAATATGTATGTATACATACATATGTATATTACGTATATAATATAATACATAATATACAACATATATAGATATAAATGTATGCAAACAAATGAATATTACATATATAATATAATATTAAATAATATAATATATATATTTATACCACTTCCCTAAATATTTAGAACTTATAAAATTAGTCCTCTCTTACGCCTATACCTACTTACCCCTCTTTCCCACGACATTCTTACTACATCCATCTTCTCTCCAAAAAGGTTGCTGCTCTTGTCAAACCTGTGTTCTCAAACAGAAATTTAAGTTAAACAAAATAAGAATAAAAAAGAAAATATTCCGATAAATAATACCTCATATTCCAAGAGAAGTAAAGACTTCTAAATTGATAAGTTCTAAGAATCAATACAACCTACAAAATATTTTGAATATCTCGGTCGAACTTGAATCACTTTAGTACAATATCATTCGAACATAACAAATAACAATTTCTAATTTCAATAATATCTTTGCTGCCGAAAATTCTTCATGCTTGCAAATACCAATATTGATACAATTTCAAGAAGTTGAATCTCCTATCTTTTACCCATCTTGAGCTTACATAGTTGTGAGTTGTACGTTACAAAAATTCACACAACCTTTCCAAGCCACACTCTATGCCTTACATTTATAGTAAGTTATACATTACAAAATTTTCACTTGGTACAACCATATAGAGACATACAAAGAGATATAAATACATATTCAAAAGGTGCCCCAAATATAAAATTATCTCTCAACAAAAGTATAAAATAAACTAGAATATTAAGTACAGTATAACAAATACACTAAAAAGATACACAAAAAAACTCATTCAAAATCCATATCACAATAAACCGAAGACATGATTCTTGGTAGTTTAATCAATAACCACCAAGGAAGCATCACATTCAAGCAAGACCAACCAAAAAATTACTATATTCCAAGCAAAGTTTAGAATTACACGACCCATATACTGGTCAACCCATAAACCAATCCTTAAACATATGTAACATATTTTATATAATATATAATATGTATGTATACATACGTATGTATATTACGTATATAATATAATATAAAATATAATACATATATAGATATACATGTATACATACATATGTATATTATATATTACATATATAATATAATATAATATAATCTAGTATACTCTAGTATAATACACACACACACACATATATATATATATATTTATGCCACTTCCCTAAATATTTAGAACCTATAAAATTAGCCCCCTCTCCTATGCCTACACCTACTTACCCCTCTCTTTCCCTCTCCAAATTTGTCACAAAATCCAAATCTCACTACATTCTTACTACCTCTCTCTTCTCTCCAAGAAGGCTGCTACTCTTGTCAAACCTGAGTTCTCAAACAAAAATTTAAGTTAAAACAAGTAAGAATAAAAAAGAAAATATACCGATAAATAGTACCTCATGTTCCAAGAAAAGTAAAGACTTCTAAATTGAGCAAGCTTGCTAAGAATCAATACAACCTACAAAATATTTTGAACATCTCGTTCAAACTTAAATCGCATTAGTACACTATCATACAAACATAGCAAACAATAATTTCTAAATTCAATAATACCTTTGCTGCCAAAATTTCTTCATGCTTGCAAATACCAATATTGATCCAATTTCAAGAAGCTGAATCTCCCTTCCTTTACCCATCTTCAGCTTACATAGTTGTGAGTTGTACGTTACAAAAATTCACTCAACCTTTCCAAGCCACACTTTATGCCTTACATTTATAGTATGTTCTACATTACAATATTTTCACTTGGCACAACCATATAGAGACATACAAGGAGATATCAATACATATTTAAAATGGTGCTCCAAGTGTAAAATTATCACTCTAACAAAATTATAAAATAAATTAGAATATTAAGTACAGTATAACAAACACACTTAATAGATACACGAAAAAACTCATTCAAAATCCAATAAGCCTAAGACATGATTCTTGGTAGTTTAATCAATAACCACCAACGAAGCATCACATTCAAGCAGGACCAATCAAAAAAATACCATATTACACACAAAGTTTAGAATTATACATGATTCATAAATTGGTCAAACCATAAACCAAACCTTAAACAAATGTAACATATTTTATATATTATATATTATATAATATAATATGTATGTATACATACATATGTATATTACGTATATAATATAATATAAAATAATATATATATATATATATATATATATTCTACTTCCCTAAATATTTAGAACCTATAAAATTAGCCCTCTCCTACGCTTATACTTACTTACCCCTCTTTCCCACTACATTCTTACTACATCCCTCTCTTCTTTCCAAGAAGGTAGCATACTCTTCTCAAACCTGTGTTCTCAAATAGAAATTTAAGTTAAACAAAATAAGAATAAAAAAGAAAATATTTCGATAAATTACCCTCATGTTCCAAGAGAAGTAAAGACTAGAAAATTGAGAAATGCTAAGAATCAATACAACCTACAAAATATTTTGAATATCTGGTTCGAACTTAAATCACTTTAATACAATATCATTCAAACATAACAAACAATAATTTCTAATTTTAATAATACATTTGCCGCTGAAATTTCTTCATGCTTGCAAATACCAATATTGATCCTATTTCAAGAAGCTGAATCTCCCATCTTTTATCCATCTTCAGCTTACATAGTTGTGAGTTGTACGTTACAAAAATTCACTCAACCTTTCCAAGCCACACTTTATGCCTTACATTTATAGTAAGTAAACATTACAAAATTTTCACTTGACACAACCATGTAGAGACATACAAAGAGATATCAATACATATTCAAAAGGGCGCCCTAAGTGTAAAATTATCTTTCAACAAAAGTATAAAATAAACTATAATATTAAGTACAGTATAACAAACACACTAAATAGATACACGAAATAACTCATTCAAAATCCAAATCATAATAAGCCCAAGACATGATTCTTGTTAGTTTAATCAATAACCACCAACGAAGCATCACATTCAAGTAGGAACAGCCAAAAAAATACTACATTCCAAACAAAGTTTAGAATTACACATGACTCGTATATTGGTAAACCCATAAACCAATCCTTAAACATATGTAACATATTTTATATATTATATATTCTATAATACATACGTATATACGTATACATACAAATGTATATTACGTATATAATATAATATATAATATAACACATATCTAGATATACATGTATACATACATATGTATATTACATATATAATATAATATAATATATTTATACCACTTCCCTAAATATTTAGAAAGTATAAAATTAGCCCTCTCCTACGCCTATACCAACTTACCCCTCTATTTCCCTCCCCAAATCTATCACAAAATTCAAATCTTACTACATTCTTACTACCTCCCTCTTCTCTCCAAGAAGGCTGCTACTATTGTCAAACTTGTGTTCTCAAACAAAAATGTAAGTTAAAAAAATAATAATAATAATGAAAATATACCGATTCATCCTCATGTTCTAAGAGAAGTAAAGACTTATAAATTGAGCACGCATGCTAACAATCAATACAACCTGCAAAATATTTTGAGAGTCTCGTTAAAACTTAAATCGCATTAGTGCAATATCATTCAAACATAACAAACAATAATTTCGAATTTAAATAATATCTTTATTGCCGAAATTTCTTCATACTTGCAAATACCAAGATTGATCAAATTTCAAGAAGCTAAAATCTCCTACCTTTTACCCATCTTCAGCTTACATAGTTATGAGTTGTACGTTACAAAAATTCACTCAAACTTTTCAAGCCACAATCTATTCCTTACATTTATAGTAAGTTCTACATTACAAAATTTTCACTTGGCACAACTATATAAAGACATATAAAGTCATATCAATACATATTCAAAAAGGTGCCCAAGTGTTCTCAACAAAAGTATAAAATCAACTAGAATATTAAGTACATTATAACAAATACACTAAATAGATACAAGAAAGAACTCATTCAAAATCCATGTCACAATAAGCCTAAGACGTGATTCTTGGTAGTTTAATCAATAACCACCAACGAAGCATCACATTCAAGCAGGACCAATAAAAAAAATACTATATTCCAAACAAAGTTTAGAATTATACATGACCCATATATTGGTCAACCCATAAACCAATCCTTAAACATACGTAACATAATTTATATATTATATATTATATAATATATAATATAATATATAATATATAATATATAATATATAATACGTATATATATACGTACATACATGTATATTACGTATATAAAATAATATATAAGATAATACATATATAGATATACATGTATACATACATATGAGTATTACATATAAAATATAATATAATATATATATTTATGCCACTTCCCTTAATATTTAGAACCTCTAAAATTAGCCTCTCTCGCGCCTATACTACTTACCCCTTTCTTTCCCTTCCCAAATCTATCACGAAATCCAAATCCCACTCTACATTCTTACTTCCTCCCTCTTCTCTCCACCAAGAAAGCTGCTACTCTTGTCAAACCTGTGTTCTCAAACAGAAATTTAAGTTAAACAAAATAAGAATAAAAAAGAAAATACACCGATAAATAGTACCTCATGTTCTAAGGGAAGTAAAGACTTCTGAATTGAGCAAGCTTGCTAAGAATCAATACAACCTAAAAAATATTTGAGAATCTTGTTCGAACATGAATCGCGCTAGTACAATATCATTCGAACATAGCAAACAACAATTTCTAATTTCAATAATACATTTGCTGTCGAAATTTCTTCATGCTTGCAAATAACAATATTGATCCAATTTGAAGAAGCTGAATCTCCTATCTTTAACCCAACTTCAGCTTACATAGTTATGAGTTGTACGTTACAAAAATTCACACAACCTTTCCAAGCCACACTCTATGCCTTACATTTATAGTAAGTTCTACATTACAAAATTTTCACTTGGCACAACCATATAGAGACGTACAAAGAGATATCAGTACATATTCAAAAGGGTACCCCAAGTGTAAAATTATCTCTCAACAAAAGTATAAAATAAACTAGAATATTAAGTACAGTATAACAAATACACTAAATAGATACAAGAAAGAACTCATTCAAAATCAATGTCACAATAAGCCTAAGACATGATTCTTGGTAGTTTAATCAATAACCACCAACGAAGCATCACATTCAAGCAGGACCAATCAAAAAAATACTATATTCTAATTATACATGACTCATATATTGGTCAACCCATAAACCAATCCTTAAACATACGTAACATACTTTATATATTATATAATATTAAATATATAATATATAATACGTATGTATATACATACATACGTATATTACGTATATAAAATAATATATAAGATAATACATATATAGATATACATTTATACATACATATGACTATTACATATATAATATAATATATATATTTATGCCACATTCCTAAATATTTAGACCCTCTAAAATTAGCCTCTCTTGCGCCTATACTACTTACCCCTTTCTTTCCCTTCCCAAATCTATCACGAAATCCAAATCCCACTCTACATTCTTACTTCCTCCCTCTTCTCTCCACCAAGAAAGCTGCTACTCTTGTCAAACCTGTGTTCTCAAACAGAAATTTAAGTTAAACAAAATAAGAATAAAAAAGAAAATATACCGATAAATAGTACCTCACGTTCTAAGGGAAGTAAAGACTTCTAAATTGAGCAAGCTTGCTAAGAATCAATACAACCTGAAAAATATTTTGAGAATCTCGTTCGAACTTAAATCGCGTTAGTACAATATCATTCAAACATAGCAAATAACAATTTCTAATTTCAATAATATCTTTGCAGTCGAAATTTCTTCATGCTTGCAAATAACAATATTGATCCAATTTGAAGAAGTTGAATCTCCTATCTTTTTACCCGACTTCAGCTTACATAGTTGTGAGTTGTACGTTACAAAAATTCACACAAAACCTTTCCAAGCCACACTCTATGCCTTACATTTATAGTAAGTTCTAAATTACAAAAATTTTCACTTGGCACAACCATATAGAGACATACCAAAGAGATATCAGTACATATTCAAAAGGGTGACGTAAAATTATCTTTCAACAAAAGTATAAAATAAACTAGAAATTAAGTACAATATAAGAAATACACTAAATAGATACAAGAAAGAACTCATTCAAAATTAATGTCACAATAAGCCTAAGACATGATTCTTGGTAGTTTAATCAATAACCACCAACGAAGCATCACATTCAAGCTGGACCAATCAAAAAAATACTATATTCCAAATAAAGTTTATAATTATACATGACTCATATATTGGTCAACCCATAAACCAATCCTTAAACATACGTAACATAATTTATATATTATATAATATATAAATATATAGTATAAAATCCGTATGTATACATACATATGTATATTACGTATATAAGATAATACATATATAGATATACATGTAAACATACATATGAGTATTACATATATAATATAATATAATATATATATTTATGCCACTTTCCTAAATATTTAGAACCTCTAAAATTAGTCTGTCCTGCACCTATACCTACTTACCTCTTTCTTTCCCTCCCCAAATCTATCACAAAATCCAAATCCCACTACATTCTTACTTCCTCCCTCTTCTCTCCACCAAGAAAGCTACTACTCTTGTCAAACCTGTGTTCTCAAACAGAAATTTAAGTTAAACAAAATAAGAATAAAAAAGAAAATATACCAATAAATAGTACCTCATGTTCCAAGGGAAGTAAAGACTTCTAAATTGAGCAAGCTTGCTAAGAATCAATACAACCTGAAAAATATTTTGAGAATCTCGTTCGAACTTAAATCGCATTAGTACAATTTCTAATTTCAATAATACCTTTGCTGCCGAAATTTCTTCATGCTTGCAAGTAACAATATTGATCCAATTTGAAGAAGCTGAATCTCCTATCTTTTACCCATATTCAGCTTACATAGTTGTGAGTTGTACGTTACAAAAATTCACACAATATTTCCAAGCCACACTCTATGCCTTACATTTATAGTAAGTTCTACATTACAAAATTTTAGCTTGGCACAACCATATAGAGACATACAAAGAGATATCAATACATATTCAAAAGGAGGCAACAAAAGTTTAAAATAAACTAGAATATTAAGTACAGTAGAACAAATACACTAAATAGATACACGAAAGAACTCATTCAAAATCTATATCACAATAAGCCTAAGACATGATTCTTAGTAGTTTAATCATTAACCACCAACGAAGCATCACATTCAAGCAGGACCAATCATAAAAATTACTATATTACAAACAAAGTTTAGAATCACGCATGACTCATATATTGGTCAACCCATAAACCAATCCTTAAACATATCTAACATATTTTATATAATATATAATATGTATATATACATACATATGTATATTATGTAATATATAATATAATACATATATAGATATACATGTATAGATACATATGTATATTACATAAATAATATAATATAAAATAATATATATATATATATATTTATAACACTTTTCTAAATATTTAGAACCTATAAAATTAGCCATGTCCTACGCCAATACCTACTTACCCCTCTCTTTCACTCACCATATCTCTCACAAAATTCAAATCCCACTACGTTCTTACTACCTCCCTCTTCTCCCCAAGAAGGCTGCTACTCATCAAATCTGTGTTCTCAACAGAAATTTAAGTTAAAAAAAAAGAACAAAAAAAAAAATATACCGATAAATAGTACCTAATGTTCCAAAAGAAGTAAAGACTTCTAAATTGAGCAAGCTTGCTAAGAATCAATACAACCTGTAAAATATTTTGAATATCTCGGTCAAACATAAATCGCATTATTACAATACCATTCAAACATAGCAAACAACAATTTCTAATTTCAATAATACCTTTATTGCCGAAATTTTTCCATGCTTGCCAAATACCAAAATTGATCCAATTTCAAGAAGTTGAATCTTCTATCTTTTTACCCATCTTTAGCTTACATAGTTGTGAGTTGTACGTTACAAAAATTCACTCAACTTTTTCACAAGCCACACTCTATGCCTTACATTTATAGTAAGTTCTACATTACAAAATTTTCACTGTCACAACCATATAGAGACATACAAAGAGATATCAGTACATATTCAAAAGGGTGCCCCAAGTGTAAAATTATCTCTCAACAAAAGTATAAAATAAACTAGAATATTAAGTACAGTATAACAAACACACTAAATAGATACACGAAAGAACTCATTCAAAAGCCATATCACAATAAGCCTAAGACATGATTCTTGGTAGTTTAATCAATTACCACCAACGAAGCATCACATTCAAGCAGGACCAATCAAAAAAATTACTATATTCCAAACAAAGTTTAGAATTACACGACTCATATATTGGTCAGCCCATAAACCAATCCTTAAACATATGTAACATATTTTATATATTATATATTATATAATATGTATGTATACATACATGTGTATATTACGTATATAATATAATATATAATATACTACATATATAGAACCTATAAAATTAGCCCTTTCCTATACCTACTTACCCCTTTCTTTCCCTCCCCAAATCTATCACAAAATCCAAATCCCACTACATTCTTACTACCTCCCTCTTCTATCCAAGAAGGCTGCTACTATTGTCAAACCTGTGTCTCAAACAGAAATTTAAGTTAAAAAAAAATAAGAATAAACAAGAAAATATACCGATAAATAGTACCTCATGTTCTAAGAGAAGTAAGACTTCTGAATTGAGCAAGCTTGCTAAGAATCAATACAACCTGCAAAATATTTTGAGAATCTCGTTCGAACTTAAATCGCATTAGTACAATATCATTCAAACATAGCAAACAACAATTTCTAATTTCAATAATACCTTTGCTGCCGAAATTTCTTCATGCTTGCAAATAACAATATTGATCCAATTTCAAAAATTGAATCTCCTATCTTTTACCCATCTTCAGCTTACATAGTTGTGAGTTGTACGTTACAAAAATTCACTCAACCTTTCCAAGCCACACTCTATGCCTTACATTTATAGTAAGTTCTACATTACAAAATTTTCACTTGGCACAACCATGTAGAGACATACAAAGAGATCAATACATATTCAAAAGGGCGCCCCAAGTGTAAAATTATTTCTCAACAAACGTATAAAATAAACTAGAATATTAAGTATAGTATAACAAATACACTAAATAGATACACGAAAGAACTCATTCAAAATCCATATCACAAAAAGCCTAAGACATGATTCTTGGTAGTTTAATCAATAACCACCAACGATGCATCACATTCAAGCAAGACCAATCAAAAAAAGTACTATATTCCTAACAAAGTTTAGAATTACACACGACTCATATATTGGTCAACCCATAAACCAATCCTTAAACATATGTAATCAGTACCTCATGTTCCAAGGCTAATGTGTTGTTGGTTCAACGACTAGTGTGATGCTGCTCATAATGAATTTTCTTGTACTACCAATTTGATTTCTATAGTTTATTGTTTAGGCTACTTCTAATTATTTTTGTTCAGACTACTTCTATTATGAGGTGGTGTTTGTTTACCTTAACAGCTCCACATCTGATTCGGTAAGAGGGTAAAGTTGTTTGGTAAAATTTTGTTTGTCTCTTATCGTCTCTTAATCGGTAAGGGAAATATATAAATCCAAACCATTAAGAGTTGCCCTTTAACGAAAAATTTAAATCTATGGAGCCTCAATAAATATTGTACTCCCCCCATTCCAAGTTTCAAGATCATTATTGATTTTAAAAAAATTAATTTGAGATATTTTTAAATTTAAAAGTCATTCAAATATTTTATAATTTTTAGTTTCCAAATAACTTTTTAAGTTTACATGTTATTTCACTCAGATAATATAATTTATTAAGATATACTAACCATTTAGATCTTAATTGCTCAGTTTTATCAAATACTACATAAATATACACAGAAATATTATATTTTATATTTAGGAAATTGTGACTTCTAAGGGTATTTAATAAAACGACGTCGTACTTTTACTACTTAGGGCTAAGTTATGGATTTATAAAAAAAATCATTAATTATAAATTTATTCTAAACTACGTCGTATTAAGTGGCCTTAAGCCAAGCTTGATTAAGACCTTTCCCCTTCTTAAAAAAAATTGGTAGTATATAAATATATATATATATATATATATATATACCACTTAACTAAATATTCAAAATCTATAAAAATAGAACTCTCATAAATCTGCCTGCCTACCCCCCTCTTTCCCTCGCCAAATCTGTGACGCCCCCAAATCCCAATACTATTATATCCATTCATTCCATCAAAATACTAACTTAAACCTGTCTTAAATTACATAATAATATGACTTAAATCCCAGGTTCTAAAGACCTTTACATAACTGAAATACCAAATAATATTACAAAACATAATACTAAAGGTACTTATTACAATAATCCTTAAACTTAGCTAAGCACAGACGCTTAATAAATGAATTACTCTGCAGCCTTGCCTTTTCCTTTATCTTTCCCTGATGTACCAACTTTCTCGGTTTTGACTGAAAATATTATCATATTCAATGCAAGGGTGAGCAAGAGCTTGCTCAGCAAGGAAATAAACAGTTGAATATAATGGAACAAGAATACTTATGACAAAGGAAATGTAATTCATAAGATACTGAGCAAAACAATTCTTTAAAAGCTTTGAGTTTAAAAATCAGGCTTTAATATGCTGTAAGGTCAAATGACCAGTGAACTCTGTACTAGAATTGACAGTACTAAAACTGCAATCCATGGATATAAACAGATGCTAAAAAAAACTGAATATACCCTAGACTTGTACTTTAGGTGATAAGCACAAGTACCCTATATTGTGCACAACATAACAGTCTATATGACACTTTACGTGTCCACCGGAATCATAACGTCGGATATCATATGCCCCTATAAAAAAAGGGTTGTTCGTTCACAGCATTACATAAGAGTCTGCACCACAACAAAATGGTTTGGAGAACATTAAATGAGATTTTCATGAATGAAGAATGTCAATATATCTCTCAACATTTGTCTAGCCGAAATAATGGCATTGACATACTTTCAATAACATAAGAATAATTGAATCTGAAGTATTGCAGTTCAATAATTTCAGTAAGATTGAAAAGATAAACCTTCGCGTTAAGTATTTGCAACATAAACTTATTTGAGTAAGAAAGGTTGATGCACTTGCCTCTCGCGTTGTTTAAACTTTTAATAGAGTATCTTGCCACTGAGTAGCCTACATATATATACAATGTCGGCTTACTTAGTGATCTCATAGCACAAAGTATATTTATTGATACTCATAGTTCAACTATGTTTATTGAAGCCATATTCAATAACTAACATGTATGTTACTTACTAACGTTAACTAATCATGTAGATGGCTTTTATTTGTAAATACTGTTAAGCACACAAGGGCACATATCACTTATATAGTTTATATATATATCACAAATCATACTTGTTTTAGTCCTAGCATGTCATGATATAGATCTTAGACCATAAAACATCTTTATTGTCTCATTTAGTCATGATAAGACATTTACAAGCTTTAAACCTTACTTTTGCAACAAAACTCAAAAACACAAAAATATGATTTTTGAGGTAGTTTTGGAGATTTTTAGTAATTTCTATAGTAACCTTTTGAATCTCCCATTTGTGCAATATTATAGACCTTATAGCATAGTATTTTATTCTTGGTTTAGGTCTTTAAAACTATTAAGTTAAGCAATTCAAAAACAGACCCCGAATGGGCTGTTCTACACTTTTCCTACTTGGCCAAAATTGCAGTTTTTTATGAATTTTGAGGCTACTTCGATGGTTTTTATGAATTTTTGTATTAGCCTTTTGAACATGAATTTTGGACACACTTCTAGACTATATACCAAAGTATTTTTGTATTGGTTTAGGTTTTCAAGTAAGCCTTTTATGCTTCTTGAAATTGATGCTCAAACTAGGTGGTTCACCACAGTTTCCAGTTTTAATAACTTTGGTCAATTCTTGCCATTTTCATTTCTGGCCTCTTGGGTTCATTCCAATACTTGAATTATTAGACTAGTTTTAGCATTCCCTCAACTTTGCTAAGCATAAATTTGGTTTTGACCCTCTAAACCTAGCTTTTTCAAGCTTTTACATACTAATTACTCAAGTTCTTGTATACAATAGCATTCCAACACTTGGAATAGCCTAAAATACCTCTAACTTACTTGTCTAAGGTGTTAAAACTGAATTTCAAGTAAAATGGCAAAATCACAATTTTACACTTAGAAAAATCAGCAGAATCTGCAGTTTTGTTTATTTTATAGGCTAGTTTGGTGATTTGTTTGAATTTCTAGGTTAAGCTATTGGCTCAACCACTTGCCCCTGCTTCTAGACCATACATCAAGGTATTTTACTCATGGTTTAGGTTTCTTATTCATTTCATTTAAGCTTCTCAAAACAGTGCCTCAAACTAGCCTGTTTTCTAACTTTTTGCAAAAACTGTTTTTAACAGTGTCAATTTTCTCTAGTTTTGGCTACTTGGATAGTCTAGGCATGTGTATTCTAGTTAGTTAAGGACACTTTTAGCATCACCACACTATTTAATCATCTAGCCAATTTTGACCTATCAAAGCTCACTTTAGGCTTGAATAATAGGTCCTAATTTGGTCTTCTTACTAGCTTTGGTCATAGCAATGATTGGTAACCATTATAAGCATGCATTAACATCTTTATATGAGTTTATTACAGTCCGTTAAGTTCAGGTATTAAAATTACACAAAACAGTCCACATTTGGGCTTAAAATGTGATTTTTCACAACTCTAATGCTCAAAATAGTTTAGGCTTGGTTTCTTTAGCTTGTGTAGCTCACCTATGCCATATTATAACTATTTAAACTTGTCTATATGGTCCAGGTATGGTGGTTCTTCATTTTGGTGTGCATTGCTATTTAAAGTTTACTTTCATTGGTTTTTAGGCATGAAATTGCACCACACCCCTCGTAGACCTTAACTAGCTTAAGGAACAACTTTCGAATGGTATAAATAGACAATATAGGGACTCTATGCTGTCTCACAACTTCAGTTGCAATATTTGGCCATAGCAGTCCCTATTTAGGTATAGTTTTAGCTACAAATTTACAAACAGTCCATAATAGAACTCAAAGGGTCTTTTAGCATTTTTATAAACCTTCAACCATCATTAAACTTTATCACTATGTACATTAATGTGCTTAAATAGTTAGTTCAATCTCTAACACCAAAACAGTTCACACAAGGCACTTTAGGCATAATTTAGTATCATTTCACCAAAACAGTCCCAAGCATTCAAGTATATGCATTATCACCACATGAACCTATTATATATTATATGTTCATGGTTTAAAACATCTAAATGCAAGGATTCTAGCTTTAGTTCAAAACAGCCCTATTAGGCTTTTAAATTCCACTAGGAAGCATGGTTTAGCAACATGGTGATCAAGGATAGTATGATTATTCAACATCTAAGCATGGATTATCTATTTCCATTACATTTAACATGTATAGCTTGCATCCGGATGGCCTACCTCAGTTCACATATTGACAGATCACAACCAAGCCTTTAAACTAGTCATTCACACTCTCAAGATGGGGCTGGTCTGGCCTGTTTTAACTGAAAATAGAACTTAAAACTTCACTATTATTAGCTTTTAAGGTTTGATATAATTATCCTATAATATAGCATAATAACCTTACTTGAAACAAGGCATAACCGTTATAAGTTAAGCTTCCAATATCAGTCACAGAGACTAATTTTGCTCATATAAAAATTTATAATGATTTGTAAATTATATTAAAACCTACCACATTTAAGCATAGAAGCATATTTGAAGCATTAGTTTTACTATATAAGCTACTAGACATCATTTTAGCTCTAAATCATAGCTAGCATACATTGATACTATAACAGTCTTCATATTAGCATTTTATCAAATATTTGGTGAGCAGTCTACACACGTACATATAAAGCATACATCTCTAGCCATTTTCATCCAGCCTTATGGCTTAATTTACCTAGCACAACAACAACAGTAGCAACTCACAGCCACAATTAAGCCTCATATCATTAACATAGCAGCTAAAATTTAAAATAACAATCTATATTAATGAAACAACCTCTTATGTCTATCCAAGCCATTTGGCCAAAATAGCCCACCAATGCTAATAAAATGTAATGGAAAGGAATGGAATAGGATGGAATTACTCACCTTGCTAGACCTATAGAGGTTCAGGTGCTTGATGTTTGGTTTTTTCTCCCCCTTCCCAGCCGTAGCCTTCCTCTTCTCTCTAACAGAGAGTTTTTTTTTTATATATATAAAATTAGACTCGTGGGGAAGCTAACTGAGTTCAGGTGTATTAACTAGCCATATATGGCTGAGATGTGGCTAGCTATCATTGCTTTACCTAGCTCCTACAAGGCCACTGCCATATCCCTCTTTGAGCAGACTACTTGGCTCCTATATGGCTTCTACTGTTAAGCCTATAATGCCTCTGCAGTGCCCTAATCAGTCCCTGGCAATCTACTTGGCCCCCTACATTGGCCTCTATAAGGCTCATGTGCTATTTCCCCTTTTACAGTCTACTTGACCCTTGATACTACTCCTATCAACTAATCTATACTATATATCTACTAACTAAATACTTACCAACGGACTGACTTCTAGCTAAATGAACTAACTGCTCATCAAAAACTCAGCTCCTTATGTTCTCAAGTGGGCTGCCGGATTGGGCGAGAAAAGGGGCTGCTATGTCTTTGCTTTGGGCTTTAATATACTCATCTCATACTCTAATAAAATAAAGAAGGATTGCAAGCATGCATGGGAAATTTAATTTGGCCCAATTTATATAACTTGGACTCTCCTTAAATCTCAATGTACATAATTTTTATCTACCACCTTTGATTAGGCTAGCAAAAGTAATAATAAACACACTCATCATTAAAGATAATGGTTCCATGTAATTTACATAATTCATGATAGTACCCCATTTCTTTATTTGTTATTAAATAACACTTTTAATTATACCTTAATATAATTAATTCTTTGAACACATAAATAGCTTTATATAAAGAATCTTTCTTAATTAAGCCATGTTAGCTTTCCTTTTCACTCTTGATATTTATATACCATCATAATAAGGTATACTCATTCTATCTCCTTTACCATGTATAACTTGAAATACTTAATAGATTATTGAGTATTAAATAATTCTAATGTCACAACACTTAAAATAAATATAAAAAAAATTACACAAAATTTGTCATTATAATATTATATGGAATTTTCTGTGTCATTACAAAATCTACCACAAAATCCAAATCTTATTACTTTCTTACTGCCTCCCTATTTTTTCTCTATTTTTTTCATCTATTTTTTGTAGTTATAACAAAGATTATGGTTGAAACAACATAGAATGATAAGATAATAACCTTAGAGTAGCAGCCAGGTGTAGTAGTGCCTCCATCTTCCAGTCCTAAAAGTGCTCTTGAAACCTACGACGTACAAGCAGCAAACAGTAGATACATCAGATAAACAAGTTCATCTACAATAGAATGGAAGCAATAACTTTCGATTTGGGTCTAAACATAAACAAATCATATTTACTCGAGATGAACATTATTAAAAAATGAAAATAAAAACTGGTACAATAAGTAGCATCTCATGTTCCAATGGAACTGAAGACTTTTAAATTGAGCAAGCTTGTGAAGAATTGATTTTTCCATAAGAACTGCAAAATTGATTCCAAAAAGCTAATTAACTTAGATTACATCATTCCGTTAAAGCACAAGAACAAATTCTAATTTCAATAATACCTCCTAAGCCAAAACTTCTTCATACTAGCAATGGATTGAACCGATTTCAACCAATTGAACTGATTTTCGGTTTAACCCGGTTGAACCAATTTGGTCAAAACTCGGATTAAACTAGTGACCACTGATCAAACCGTTGGTTCAACTAGTAAAACTGGTTTAGTTGACACGGTGAACCGATTTTAAATTAATTTTTAATATTTTTTTGGTGCCAAAATTTTTTAAACATTAAAATTAACCAATTTAGTAGTATTGTAACATAACTTCATTATATTTTTTAGTTTATCAAAAATGAGATGCTTTAAAATGTTCCATTTCGATGACTGGTTTGGGTCTAAAAACATTGCTTAAATTTAAATTAACTACAAAAACTCCATTACCTCTCTCCTAGAAATAATCTTCAGCTTATATTAACAATGAGTTCTACATTAAAAAAAATTGCTTTAGCACAGCCATAACAAAGAGATATCCCCTTAACAAAGTTATAAAGTAAACTAGAATATTATATATAGTATAACAAATAATGAAAACATGAAAATACTCATCCAAAATCTCTATATAATAATATAATATAACGATATTAAAATATATTATTATTATTAGAGTATATTATTAGAATTTTGTCACCAAGTATGCTTGATGTCCACACATACTTGGCCACTACTAAACTTTACTTGGCCACTACTCAGCTTGTAACCAAGTATGCTTTAGTACTCTTTCTAATAACATAAAAATATTCAATACAACTATTTTATCTCTAACATGGTATCAGAGCTATGAATCTCTGAGTTTCTTTTTTTTTTCTTTCTTTTCTTCCCCCCAAAAAATTAGATTCTTGTTCCCTAGGCTCTCTGCTCATCATGCCTATATTTTTTATATAATTTTTTGGTCACTCATTTCTTCTAGGTCTGAGTTTATGTTTTGATCCACACCTGTTTCGGTTGGACTTAAAGCATGTTTTGTTGATGTTATTTGTTGTTGGAAATTCTTTTGGGGTACTGCTATGATACTTTGCACTATAAGAGGGTTGTTTTGCACCATTTATTGTGTATTTTGTGAAAATTAGTTGTGGAGGTTTTTCCTTTACTGCTGAGAGTGTTGTCTGGTGCAACTGATTCTAAGACTTAAACTAATGTTACCGAGGTCTGGTCATCTTCTAGTCGCCTTACAGATAAGAAACTAGAGGGGGTTCAGAACTATCTGTAGTGGCTAGCTCTACTAAGCCGCGACCAAGGAGATCATTTAACCAAAACAAAACTCTCTAATACTACTTGGCAAACGGTCGATGCTCGTATTCTCTATCAAATGCTTAATTCTATGGGGAGTCCTGTTGTGGATATGGTTACTCATATTGAGACTGTGAAAGAATTGTGGGACTACTTAGAGGTTTTGTATTCCGGTCAGAATAATCTCACCCATATATATGATGTCTCACGAGTTTTACAGAATTCGTCGCGATGGGAGGCCACCACTCATAGAGTTCTTTGTTGCTTTCAAAAAGATGTATGAGGAAATTAATTCACTACTTCCTATCTCTATCGATGACGCCAAAATGCAGGAACAAGAGCAACTGACTGTTATGTTTCTTGACGCTCTTGGATCCAAATTTGATGTTCGCTTGCAAATTATGGGTAGTACTACGGTACCTTCACTTACAGACACTTTTGCTCGTGTTACATGTATCTTGTGAGACCCCCTTCTACAGTTCCCGACTCTGACAAGTCTGCCCTTATTATTTCTTCCAGGCAAGGCGGGGACCGTGATAGTACCCGTAGACGATTTTGTGGTTGTAGTGGAGGACGTACTTGTGGTCGTCTGACGGCAATAGACCAAGCACGCTTTGTTTTTATAGTGGGGAACCAGGCCATGTTCAGAAATTTTGTAGGCATCTTCAGACAGCCACAGTTTGATAATGTAGTTGCTAGTTCCGAACCTAAAGTATCTATTATCCCTTCTTCCGATGAAAAGACAATTACTATAACTCCTGATGAATGAATATACTGCCTTCACCCAATATCAAGTTTCTCGACAGTCACCATCTACTTCCCACTACAACTCTTGCTACATCCTTCCCTTGGGTCACCAACTCTTGGGCATTCGATCATATGACAGGTACATCTAGTATTCTTTCTAATTTTCAACCTACCTCTACCATTTCTGGGGCCACTTTAGCCAATGGCTCTACAGTCACTGTAAAAGGTACTGAGACTGCCACCCCTCTCTCTATCTTTGCTTTCTACCTTATATTTTTCTGGCCTTCCTTTTAATCTTATCTCTATAAGCAAATTGACGAATATGTAAAGTTGTTTTGTAACCTTTTATCCCGATTCTTGTGTTTTTTAGTATCTTATAACGAAGAAGACGATTGGTAGAGATCGTGTTGTGGAAGGCTTATATCTGCTCAACCGGGCTATTCCGCGTCCCCTTGCTTGTTTTGGTGTTGCTTTCATTGTCGGTTGAGGCATCCTTTTCTAGCCAGCCAGAAGAGATTAATGCATAGTTTAAACTCTTTGTCTAGGTTAGATGAGTCTTGTCGATTTGGAAAACACCATCATTTGTCTTATCCCTCTAGAGTCGAAGCGTTCTGCAAACCCATTTGATTTGGCACATTTGATTTGGCACATTCTGATGTTTGGGGGCCTTGTCCCATTGTGTCTAATCTTGGATTTCAGCACTTTGTTACATTTTTGGATGATTATTCTAGAGTTACTTGGCTTTTACTTGATGAAAAATGGTTCCGAGTTACTTTTTGTTTTCTTTAATTTTGTCATTGAGATACAAACTCAATTTACTTTCGCAATTCGTATGTTCTGCAGTGACAATGTTTTAGAATACTTTTCATTTCCTTTCTCTACTCTTATATAACTCAAAAAGGCATTATTCATCATTCTTCTTGTACAGATACACCACAACAAAATGGTGTTGCAGAACAAAAAAATCGTCATCTTATGGAGGTTACCAGGTTTAATCTTCGATATGCATGTACCTTGGTCCTTTTGGGATGATGCACTCTTAACTGCATGCTATTTAATTAATCACATGCCTTCATCTATTTTGCGTGGTGATATTCCCTACACTACTTTATTTCCTTCTCAGGTCTTGTTCTCTTTGTCTCCAACCAAAAGTCATTGGTTGTGTTTGTTTTGTTCAAGATCACCGGCCCGGTTTGTCTAAATTAGATCCTAAAGCTATTAAATGTTTATTTCATAGTTATTCCCGTACTCAAAAGGGTTACGTTGTTGTTCAAGATCACCGGCTCGGTTTGTCTAAATTAGATCCTAAAGCTATTAAATGTTTATTTCATAGTTATTCCCGTACTCAAAAGGGTTGCGTTGTTATTGCCCAGATCTTAAACGATATTTTGTTAGTTCTAATGTTACCTTTTTGAAAATACACCTTTCTCATCTCAGCCTCATTCTCAATCTGACTTGGATGAGGAAATACTTACTTACATTGTTTAGACTATTGCTCCAGTTGTTCCTCAGACTCGACCAGTGCCACTTGTTCGCTATGTGTACAATCAGCGGCCTCGGACAGATATAACTCTTCCCACTGCTATAGCTTCCGATCCTTCACCTTCGTCAGATAACTATCTCCTGAGTTGTCTAATCTGGACAACCCAATTGTTCTTCACAAAGGTACATGGTTTTGTACTCACCATCCTCTTTCTGTTGCTATCTCTTACACTGGTATTTCTGTCAAACATCATAGTTGTCTTTCTACTATTTCAGCTCACCCCATTCCCAAAACTATGAAAGAGGCATTATCTAATCCTGGCTGAAAAATTGCCATGGGAGACGAAAATGGTAGCTTTGGAGAAAAATGGCACATGGGATCTTCTGATACCTCCCCCAAATGCATCCGTTGTTGGTTGTAAGTGGGTCTATGCTGTGAAATCCTAATGACTCTTTAGCTCGCCTCAAAGCACGCTTGGTTGCCAATGTCTGAAACTTTTTCTCCAGTTACTAAAATGTCTTTTGTTCAATTGCTCATTTCTATGGCAGCCTCTTATCATTGGCGTTTACATCAGCTTGATGTGAAAAATGCATTTTTACACGGTGAGTGGTTTATATGAATAAACCACTTGATTACTTGCTCATGGACAGTCGGGCTGGTTTGCAAGCTAAAGAAGTCAATCACCTCGGGCGTGGTTCAAAAAATTTTCAGAGGCTATACTTGAGCTTGACTTACTACAGTGCACTAATGATCATTCTATGTTTCATCGTGAAACTCGTGCTGAGAGAATTTTATTACTTGTCTATGTCGATGACATTGTAATTACCAGAGATGATACACGGGGCATCAATGATCTCAAGTCTTTCTTAATGCAGCAGTTTGAGACCAAGCATTTAGGTCATTTAAAATATTTTTTGAGCATTCAGGTTGCTCAATCTAAGCAAGGGCATTTTTCTCTCCCAAAGGAAATATGTCTTGGACCTACTTGAGGAAACTGGCTTACTTGGCTCCCATCCGGTTGACACACCCATGGATTCCAATCAAAAATTAACTACCACAGGGACGATTAGAAAATTCGAAAAGGTATTGAAGATTAGTGGGAAAACTTAATTATCTTACTGTCACTCGTCCGGATATTGCATTTCCAATCAGTGCAGTAAGATAGTTCTTATCTACTCCTCGAACCTCCCGATAGGATGTGGTGGTGCGTATTTTAAGTATCTCAAGGGGTGCAGAGGCTTAGTTTCTCAGGATCATGGTCAGTTGCATATTGAGGGTTTTTCATATGCGGATTGGGCAAGTTGGGCAAGGGGGCCATCCGATAAACACTCCACTACTGGATATTGTTTTTCTTTGGAGGAAATCTTGTCTCATGGAAAAGTAAGAAGCAAACTGTTGTGACCAGATCTAGTGCAGAATCTGAATATAGAGCAATGGCTCGTTTAACTTGTGAATTACTATGGTTACAACATTTCTAAACTGAACTGGGTTCACTGACATAGTTCCTATGCAATTATGGTGTGATAATCAAGCAGCTCTTCACATTGCTTCTAATACAGTGTTTCACAAACAAATTAAGCATATAGAAGTTGATTGCCATTTCATTCTCATGAAAAGATTCAAGTAGGAATTATCCTTACTAATCATGTGAAGACCGGATATTAGCTTGTTGATGTGTTCACAAAAGCTTTGGGAGCTACTAGAACATATTTTATCTGTAGCAAGTTGGGCATGATTGATATCCATGCTCCAACTTGAGGGGGAGTAGTAGAATATATTATTATTATTAGAGTATATTATTAGAACTTGGTTACCAACTATGCATGGTGCCCACATACTTGGAGACCACACCACTACGCACAAAATTTGGATATTGAGCCCCCCAGGTGCCACATGTGCGTTGACTTGCCTACATGGCACAAGTGGCACCTGTGACGTTTACTTTTACCAAATTAATTCCCAAAAACATGTTCCCTAGATTTGAACTCAAAACCTCAACTTTGAAATTTTGGCCATTAAACCAACAAAGCAACTAAGGCTATTAAATTACCCAAAATGTTAAAAGACAAACGTACTATTATTATTAATGAACTATTGGTTTTCAATCAACTAATATTGGGACAACTATTGGTTTTCAATGTATTACTATTATTATTTATTCTTATTATTATTTATTAATATCATTATTGTTGTTGTTATTATTATTATTATTATTATTATTATTATTATTATTGTTATTATTCTTATTATTATTTATTAATATTATTGTTATTATTATTTATTATTATTATTTATTTATTATTATTATTTATTATTATTATTGTTATTATTATTTATTTATTATTATTATTGTCATTATTATTATTTATTAATATTATTATTCTTATTATTCTTCTTATTATTATTTATTAGTTATTAATATTATTTATTATTATTATTATTGTTGTTATTATTATTATTTTATTATTATTATTATTTATTATTATTTTTTTATTATTATTTTTTATTATTATTTATTATTATTTCTTGTTATTATTATTGTTATTTAATAATAATAATAAGTGCTCTGTTGGTCTAATGGCCAAAATTTCAAAGTTGAGGTTTTGGGTTCAAATCTATGGAACAACATGTTTTTGGGAATTAATTTGGTAAAAGTACACGTCACAGGTGCACACGAATTTTGTGACAGAAAGGGGCACGATTTGCGTTGACCAAAAGAAAGGGGTTTAATACCCAAAACCACCTAAAGTTCAGGCCATATTTGCATTTTACCCTTATGAGGCTTTAGTACTCTTTGTAATAACATAACAACAATATTCAATACATCTATTTTATCTCTAACAAACGGCAAATCAAATAATGGTAATCAATAACTACCACCAATGCAACGCATCCAAGCAAAGCCAAGAAACAGGATTACCATATTCAAAACAAAATAGAGAATTACACATTGCTCGTATGTGACCATAAACCAATCTATAAATAGAAATAGCAGAGCATTTGTTGGGCTGTTGTTGTCATGTCACTCACTTGTTGCTTTAATGTTGTTGCTTTTTGGTTCTACTAGTAATAAACCTATCCATAAATAGAAATAGAAGCTCATATGTCGCTTAATGTTGTTATCAATCCATAAATAGAAATAGCTACTTGACTGGCTAGCTGTTTGGTACTAGCATGGGAATGCCATTGACTGGTGTGTGGGTATGTCACGTTGCTTTATGTTGTTGCTCTCTTGGTTCTAGTGGCAAGCTTTGGTTTTTTATGTTGTTCCTTGGTAACTAATATGCTGCTGTGGTTCAGCAGCCAGTGTCCTGCTATAATTTGGTGTGTCCCTCCTGTTGTTCCTTAATTAGTCTACTTCAAACTACTCTTATTGTTCTACATATATATAATATATACCCACTTTCCTAAAACTTCAAAACATAATAAATATAGCACTCCTACCTCCATTACTTTCTTTCCTAAAACTTCAAAACATAAAACTCCCACTTTTGAAATCCTACCTCCATTACTTTCTTAATGCCTCCCACCTTTTTCTCACTCTATATTCTTTTCTATTTTGTTGTACTTATAGCTAAGATTATAGTTAGAAGATCATGGAATGATAAGATATTATTACCTTAGCAGACAAGTGTAGTAGTAGTGCTTCCGTGTTCCAGTCCAAAAAGGGTTCTTGTCAAACCTGCAACAGCATACAACAAGCAAACATTAGATGTATCAATAAACAAGTGCCTTGGTTTTTGCATACTCTTTCTTATATTCACAATAATCTTTCACACACACAAATCCTCTGAAGTACCTTGGTATTATCTTACACCTGTTGCAACTTGCAAGTGCTTTTGCCACTAGCTAGTTGTGCACAAAAGATCCTGAAAAGATAAAAGCTTCATCAATATATACCCACTTTCCTAAAACTTCAAAACATAATAAATATAGCACTCCTACCTCCATTACTTTCTTTCCTAAAACTTCAAAACATAAAACTCCCACTTTTGAAATCCTACCTCCATTACTTTCTTAATGCCTCCCACCTTTTTCTCACTCTATATTCTTTTCTATTTTGTTGTACTTATAGCTAAGATTATAGGTAGAAGATCATGGAATGATAAGATATTATTACCTTAGCAGACAAGTGTAGTAGTAGTGCTTCCGTGTTCCAGTCCAAAAAGGGTTCTTGTCAAACCTGCAACAGCATACAACAAGCAAACATTAGATGTATCAATAAACAAGTGCCTTGGTTTTTGCATACTCTTTCTTATATTCACAATAATCTTTCACACACACAAATCCTCTGAAGTACCTTGGTATTATCTTACACCTGTTGCAACTTGCAAGTGCTTTTGCCACTAGCTAGTTGTGCACAAAAGATCCTGAAAAGATAAAAGCTTCATCAATTTATTATACATGAATGGTATATGTAACATATGTTGACTTACAAACTGCACCTTATAAACTGAAATTACACACTTAATTAAAGATGTTGGTAACAAAGTTTCCAAAATGTTAGATCAAAAAGCGAAATGAACATATGGAGAATACCTGATTTGAGCTAACACAGCGACAAAGAAAAAGTCTGGTGTACGTGCTTTTCTGATTAGGTCTCTCTTCCCCTTTGTCTCTACATATCTATACATCTTCGCACACAGCATATCGTGCACAGATTCAAATTCTTTTAACAAATGAAGAAAACATATCTGTAAGCGTCCAATATCAGTAGCAGACTCCAAAATTGCATGACATAGTTGTCTTTGAACCAAAAATATATCAATCAAATCATGAGAATTAAGTATATCAAGTTTGAAATCCAGATAACAACTGCATTCTTCAAACTAGTGGTCAAACGGGATTGAAACTAGAAAGTAGAACTAGTGGTTCAAATCCATTGGACTGAAATTAGCAGGGAAAAAAAAACACAACAAGAAGAAAGAACGATGATGATGGAGACAATGATAATACTAGTGAAATTTATTACTTGGCAAAAAAAATTAATCATGAAATTTATAACTGCATTTTTCAAACTAGCGGACAAACAGAACTGAAACTAGAAAGTAGAACTTTTCAGTGTTGTCGGTTCAAATCCATTGGACTAAAATTACCAGGGGAAAAAAGTACAAGAAGAAGAAAGAAAGAAAGAAAGATGATGATTATAGAGACGATGATAAAAATAATGAAATTTATTACTTAGGAAAGAAATAAATCATGAAATTTATATTAAATGTGTAGAACAAAATCTCAAAGAAGAACGAAATTTATGAGTTATCAAAAAAAATAATGCTGAAATATATCTCAAATGTGCATTGACAAAACTTACGTATCTACAAGTAGATTAGGTCAATATAGTACTTACAAGAAAAAAGTTTAAGATTGCAAGTTTGACTAAGAAACAATAGCTACCATATAACATGCAAAAGTTAGACACAGCTAGGATCAAAACTTGATTAGAAATCTCAGAAAATTATACAACATTACTTAGGAAAGAAATAAATCATGAAATTTATATTAAATGTGTAGAACAAAATCTCAAAGAAGAACGAAATTTATGAGTTATCAAAAAAAATAATGCTGAAATATATCTCAAATGTGCATTGACAAAACTTACGTATCTACAAGTAGATTAGGTCAATATAGTACTTACAAGAAAAAAGTTTAAGATTGCAAGTTTGACTAAGAAACAATAGCTACCATATAACATGCAAAAGTTAGACACAGCTAGGATCAAAACTTGATTAGAAATCTCAGAAAATTATACAACATTATCTCCCTCCCCCCCCCCTCCCCCTCCCCCCAATTTCTTTCAAAACATTTTGAGGAATCCAAATGCATCAAAAAAATCACAAGCTCAAAATATGAGGTTAAATCCAGAATTTCCAATAGTTGTAGATTTTGCAAAATCTTCTCAACTTAGGTACAATGAATGAATGAACAATGTTTAAAGATGTTAAAGAACTTCTGTTAAAGTACAAAGGAAAGAAGACAGCAGAAAAAAAACGCATAAGAAATTACCTCTACGCAATAAATTTTCTTGGCCTCAACAAGTTTGTTGTTCTGCAATTTCTTGCTAAGATCAATATACATCCCGCATCTTCAATGTGCACAACCCTAAATGAGCAGAGATTGTTGAATGACTGAAAAAATGGTGCATTAAAATATATTAGTGATCTGCAGTTCTGCTGAGTTAGAAATCCAATGAATTGGGCCGAGGAAAGCAAATATATAGTTTTAATTACCCTTTCTTTCTACATTATCACAACAAGGAAAGAATACATATACATGAAATAAACGAAGGAGAAGGCCTGCCAGTGCAACCTTTTTACTGACCATGGTTAGAGAGTTGCAATCTAGTAAACTTTAATACTTTTATTCAAGCATCACTAAACCAAACATTTCTACTTTTCCAAATTTCCCTCGACTCCCAGTCAACATAGTGACTTCAACTTTTATTTTCTTAGTTTTTCTGATAGTAGTGATATAAATTGACTTCAATTAAGTTACTTGAACTTTTTCGTTAGATGAAACTATTGTCCTGCTTCAAAAGTGGTAACATAAACAGGAATAAAAATGGACATAAATCACCGTTTAACACAACAATTAGAAAATTAACTACTGGAGATCATTAGTTGAAGAATAAAATTTCATCAGGTGCAATTTAAGATGATTAACAGAAGTTATACAAAATATGGAACAAATATCAGGTTATCAGACACTTAACGGAAAAAACTAGAGCTTTTTTAGATCAATTTACAATGGTTAGGCAAGTCCTCTTCATGAAAAAAACTATAGTAAACCGAATATCCTGTTACTGTCAGGCAATGTGAAATCCATATTTCCGAAAAATTATTGCATGGCGATGAATTATTATTGACAATGACTTCGAGAATCTCCAAATAGAAAATTTTATTAATGTCAGGAATTAAAAACTGGATAGCTTCACGAGGGAGCTCAAATTTTGTTAAACCTTCATTCAACTATTATAACTTCAACAACTATGCAGAAAGGAATACATCCACCACCAAAAACATGTGTCAAGCTGCATTCAATTTGAAATACTTCTGTAGAGAACTAGCAATGCTTGCACATATGCCATACCTTATAGATCTTGTGATAGGAAACCTTAAGCAGGTGAAGTTCTGCACTCAGATGTGACAACTCAACCTGAAGATCACACACCACAAAAATGAACTTATCACTAGCTAGTGCACAAAATAAAATATTTTCAAGGAGTCAAGAAATGGAAAGGACACACACCCTAAAAATATACGCATCAAATTCCAACAAGAAGATGTTGACCCAATATTAACATATATCTCCATTTGAAGCAATAGAACCACAACTCACTCTGAATATTAAGAGATGATTACTAAAAGCAGAAGTTGCTGGAGTTACCTTTGTCTTAAGATCATTAATAACATCCCCTACAGTACTTTTTTTTGGCAATCTAATAGTATGAATTACGACCTGAAAATAGTTGAATAGGTTTAAATTACAGAAAGAGAGGAAAGGGGACAGGTTAGAGAAATGGACAACAATAAATCATCACGTACTTCATCATTACTAGCATGATGGAGAGCAACTTTTAAAGTTTTCAGGCCTTGCAGTTCTGGTAGAGGTATATCTAGTACTCATAATACAGAATATCCAAACTCTATCCACAAAAAGAAAAAAACATGGTGTTATTCTGCAGATTTAAACATAGAACAATAAATTTTGATCAGCAGCAACCATCCGATGAATTACCCGATTGTAGTGGACCATCATGTCTGACAGATGTTATGCTCCTCCGTACGTGATTGGTTGGGGTTTAGGTTGCTGGGAGTAGCAGTTATGAGATGTAAGCCTGATTTTAGAACCACCGTTAATGCAGAAACACAACCACACAGACACACAAAGACGGTCAACCTTGTGATCAGGAAAAAATTTCGAAGAACACATCAAGTATAAAAATAGAAACAACCCATACAAGGAATCCACAAATAAAAACCAAGATATGAAGATTTTCGGTAGATAAGTATTAAAACAGACTCCACAGAAAAGGAAAACTCAAATAATATAACACAGATTTAATAAAATAACCCTTATACATAACACAAAAACTAGGGTTTACAGAACACAAAATGGATAGAAAAGATGTAATTGGAGAATGAACAAAAGAAATCGAAGACCCAATATGACAATTATCATAAGAAATAAATAATAAAAAACATGTAAAAGACGATCATATATTAATAACACACACTCCACAGAGAAGGAGTTATTCAAATAAATTACTCTCTCTTGAAATCAAAATTAAAGCATCGATATACACAATAAACTTACAGAAAACAAAATGCATAGAAAAAAAAATCAAACCTAACCTCTGATTTGTTGAATACATTGAATCAGCGGAACAACTCCTTCCTTCTCTCTGTAAGTAGGATCTCTCTCTCACACACATGAAATTCAAATAATGTGAATACATTGAATCAGCGGAAGAACTCCTTCCTTCTCTCTCTAAGTAGGATCTCTCTCTCTCACACACACACATGAAATTCAAATAATGTGAATTGAAAGCCTCTGCATATAACACGCGCATCTTAAAGCCCTTCAGACAGAGCCTCATATATAACGGTAACTCTCTTCAGCATATAGCCGTAGGATCTTTGCCCCCAATTTCTCCGATTTAATGTGCAACACTAATACTATGTTTGGTTCTCATTCCTTGGCATGTATGGAATGGAATGACTTAAGGAATGGAATGTCTTAAGGAATGGAATGGGAATAGGAATGGAATGGTCATTCCCATTTTTATGTTTGGTTTGTTCATTCATTCCGTCAGGAATAGAATCACCATTCTACTTTAGGTGTTTGATTTACATGAATTACATTATGAATGGAATGAGAAATAATTTTTTTCATTTTTTATATACTACTAACTTATAAAAATGAATGAAAAAATAGATTAAATAGAATTAAAAGAACATCTTCACTAGAATTTTTTTATTTTATATTTTTATGCATTTAAAATTCAAATAAACACCTTCATATTTTTTTAAAAAGCCTTGAAACCAATACAAATCATATATAGAACTAAACAAAAAGTAATATTCCTGAACATCTCATAATAGTTTATTCAATGCAGTAGTAAAATAAGATTATTGGTTTCTATGCCCAATGATGAACAATAAGCTGTTTAAATAAGCCGTTTACCAATAAGTTGTTCAAATAATAAGTTGTTTAAATAATAAGTTGTTTACCAATAACCTGTTTACCAATAATAAGTTGTTTGCCAATAAGCTGTTTACTATTAATAAGTTGTTTATCAATAATAAACTGTTTAAATAATAAGTTGTTTGCTATTAATAAGCTGTTTACCAATAATAAGTTGTTTACTAATAAGCTGTTTAAATAATAAATTGTTTACCAATAAACTGTTTAAATAATAAGTTGTTTATCAATAATAAGCTATTTAACTAATAAGTTGTTTACCAATAAGCTGTTTAAATAATAAGTTGTTTATCAATAAGCTGTTTACCAATAATAAGTTGTTTAAATAATAAGTTATTTATCAATAATAAGTTGTTTACTATTAATAAGTTGTTTATCAATAATAAGTTATTTACTAATAAGCTGTTTAAATAATAAGTTGTTTATCAATAATAAGCTGTTTACCAATACGCTGCTTAAATAATAAGTTGTTTACTATTAATAAGCTGGTTACCAATAATAAGTTGTTTAAATAATAAGTTGTTTATCAATAAGTTGTTTAAATAATAAGTTGTTTACCAATAATAAGCTGTTTAAATAATAAGTTGTTTACCAATAAGTTATTTAAATAATAAGTTGTTTACTATTAATAAGATGTTTACCAATAATAAGTTATTTACTAATAAGCTGCTTAAATAATAAGTTGTTTACCAATAAGCTGCTTAAATAATAAGTTGTTTACTATTAATAAGTTGTTTACCAATAAGCTGTTTAAATAATAAGTTATTTACCAATAAGCTGTTTAAATAAGTTATTTACCAATAAGCTATTTAAATAAGTTGTTTTTTTTTACCAATAATAAGCTTTTTAAATAAGTTGTTTACCAATAATAAGTTGTTTACCATTAATAAGTTGTTTAAATAAGTTGTTTACCAATAAGCTGTTTGAATAATAAGTCAACTTATATTTTAACTTATAAGTCATTTTAAAATAAGTCATTCCCGAATAGGCCCAAAGTCAGGTGAAAAATGAACGAAGCGGAAGGGAATGAAATAAACCCACCTATTTAGAAAGAAATGAAAAATAATATTTCAGATAGGGATGGAATAACTAAAGGAATGGAATGTTCATTCCAACTGACTAACCAAACATGTTTTTAGTCATTCCAGAAGGAATGGTCATTCCATTTGTAACGATCGCGGATCGTGGGTAGCTTTGTAACACGAGCCTATGAATTTTATTGAATAAATTGAACTTTTATTTATATTATTCCGTGTTATGTGTGTGAATATTTTATTACTACATATGATGTGTAGGTGATAATTTTTGATTGATATTATTTTTATTAGTATCGATTAAATCATTAGAGAAATAGCGCTAAAGCGCTATTTACGCAAAAGACGCCTTTTTCGATTTTATGACTTTTCATAATTTCGCCAAAGCGTTAATGAGAGGGGTTAATAATCCAAGTGTGGGATTTTATTGAGCCCAATTGAATTTGTATTAGAAGCCCAACTGAATTGGTTATTTGCAGCCCAATAGATTATGAAGAGTGGCCCAAATAGTAGCCCAAAACCCATGGGTCAAGTCCATGACCCAAAACCACAACCCATGACCCATAACCCATGACCCATGAGGGAAATGGGTTATAACAATCAGTTGGGAATTGGAGGTGGAAGACGCATGCGGGAGAAGGAGAGGGAGAATGAGCCACCGACCAAACACTTGGGGGAAACAATTCAACACTTTGCTAAGGAAAGAAGGGACCAAACATGTGGGGAGAAGGGGAGGGAACCACCCGACACCAAGCATGGGAGAAGACCAAGCATGCTCAGCTCATTCAAGAGCTGAGCTCCTTCAAGAGCTGAACTCATTCACCTGCATATACCTCCCTTTCATAGCCATTCTTTTCCTTTCCTTCCAGTTTGCTAAGGCAAAACCACAGAACTAGTAAGAACATGCAAAGAAGTTAGAGAGAGAAAATAGAGAGAGAGTAGAGAGAGACGGGTGCGAGAAGAAGAAGAAAAAGAAGAAGAAGGAGGAGGAGGAGAAGAAGAAGAAGAAGAGGGAGGATAACAGCTGTAACAATCACCCCAAACATTAAGAAGAAAGCTACAAGAGGTGAGTAATGGAACCTAGCTCATCTCCTTCATTTTCAAGCTTACAAGCTTAGCTTTAGTTCATTAATGGCAGATGTTGTTATGATTGCTGTGATGGTTGTTGGTTGTTAATGAATGATTTTATATGTTCTTAGTACCTTAAAACATCTGTTAATAGCATCCAAGAGTGGAACAAAAGAAAGAAAATCATACCTGTGCATAAAGGAGAAAGAAACGGACTGTACGGACTAGACTTTGATTTAATTCTGGTATTGTTTTGTTATGTGTTTAATTATGAGCTTCTGGGTATGTGTAGTACACTCAGTAAGGAAGCCTTAGGCTTTTGAACGATCCCATTTCGACTTCGTATGAAGAAGTTATGGCGATTTAATGAAGAGATATCAAGTTCGAAACAAATACGCACAAAACTAGTTGAGTAGGCTTTTTGGGGCTAAGTTTCGGACTTTTTAGAGAGTCCAAGAAATTATGAATCCATGAGGGTTTTGTAGTTCATGTTGCAAGCTTTCCATAGCCTCCGGAACGGCCTAATTCCGACTTATAACGAAGGAGTTATGAAGGTTTGAAGTTTGCATGTCAAACTACCAAAACATGTAGGAAACCAAGCCTTGGGGCCAGGCCATGGGCGCGGGCGCGGTGGGACGCCGCGCGGGCTTGCTGGGGGCGTGCTGGGCGTGTTGGGCGTGCTGGGCGCTCGCGCTGGGCGCATGGGCTTGACAGCTCTGACCTCCTTTACTAAAATGGGCATAACTTTCTCATACGAACTCCAAATTGGATGATTCAAGATGATTCGGAAAGCTAAGAAGTAGTACTACAACTTCCAATAATTAGAACTGTAATTTAATACCTTGACCAATTTTTAAATTGGCCATTTTTAGGACTATTGTGCATTAGGAAGCAAAAGGAGGGCGTCGTACATGCATGTATGTAACGTGTAATGTTTCCAACGCTATAAGTTATTGTTTTAAGTTCTAAAACTTGTAGATTGTGGTTTATAATGACTCTTAGCATTAATCAATGATGGATTAGACAAGTGTATGAGCATGCTAAACTTATGCATATGAGGCGAATCGGGCGTGCGTTGTGCGAATGTCGAAACGTCGTGTCAAGTGTGTGTAACCTTGTTTGATATTATGTTTCTAATTAGAATGAAACATTATAGTGTATTGTAAACCAATATTTGACATCAATTATGTGGCTAATTGGTATGCGGATACGTACTTAAATGTGTAGGATTTTTGAAGGACGATTAACGTCAAGTAGTAGCAAGCGCTTAAGGCAAGTTTTCTAACGCTTGTCTAACCCTTGTGTTGGGCAAGTTTATTTGATTCATTTGATTATATTCTCATGACTCTCATGCGATGTTTGAAGTTTCAATTTACGCAATACATATATGGTTGTGTGAATTCCTTACTTATGTAAATTTTTCAGTATTTGCACAAGTATTCGAGCTATGTTATGACATAAATTGTTGAAGCTTTCAAGTTCACATATATATGAACTGTTGTAGAGAACGTCGATGCCATTTGTTTCGGCTAGACATATATTGAAATATTTTATTGATTTGATAATAAATCCTTGAAATGTTATTGATGATTAAGTAGAGCTATCCAACCGAATTGCTTTGGTTAGGATTCCGAGACGTGAATGAGATGAACAACCCTAATATTAGGGGCAGTTTTTAGTCAGTTATTCTGACAAGGCATCGAGCGCCTAAACAAACGCATATAGTCGTTTCCAGCTAGAGTGTTGATCAACATAGAGTACAATAGGCTGATCACCTAGAAGTGCTCGTAAGTAAGACGGTTTGCAGTTATAATGCTGTGTACCTTTTCAAGAAAGCAAAAGAAAGTTCAAGGTCTTATGACCGCTCAATGTCGTTTCGAAAATATATTTCTAAAACGAAAGCGAAGTATTATTCTTGTTTATTCAGAATATTTCACAACTATTGTTCAGTTGTCGAAGAGAAATGATATGCTTGATGATATTGTTGTTATTCAACTGTTATTCTTGCTGGGCAATTGAATGCTCATTCTTGCTTTATATTAAACATTGCAGCTAAGTCCGAGCGGGTCGAAGGTTCCGGTAAGGATAAGGGAAAGGGCAAGATGAACGTCTAGATGGCGTCGTAGTTTATTTGTATTAGTAATGTTGTAATACTAAGACTTATTATGTATTTGGAATGATGTTATGGTAATAGAACCTGGGATTGAGAGTAAGACGTGTTGTAATAATATAGTAATTACATTCATGTCTATTATGTTGTATGGAATGGGATGTACCGTGTAGCACCGGATTCGGGTTTGAGGTACCCGGATTTGGGGGCGTCACACCATTCCCATTTCATTCCATTCCATTCCCACCAACCAAACACAACATAAGGCCACGTTATGCAAGTTTATAATCTCAACACTACTACTAGTGGGATTTAATAAGTTTAATCACATATTTATTTAGAGTGAAATTATTTATAAATAATTTAAAATAATTTTATTTATGTTTGTTTTATTCAAAATTATTTAAAGTGTTGAATAAAAATATCTGTAAGACTAGTATACTCTTACTAGGAATAACAAAGTAATCTTATTCTGAGTAGCCTGAATATAAATTGATAGGATATATCCGCCATTTAAAAAAAATAAAAGTTAATTTTGTTCATAAATTTTAAATCACAAATGGTAGGAATTATGATATTTGATTGGACATAATAGTAAATAGTCCTCTATTTCAAGTTATTTTGTCATCCATATAGTCCCAAGTCCAATTTTTTAACACAAATAAGGGACTTAAGATAAATAGTTTAATCCCAAGTTTTTTCCTTTTTCTTAACAGGTTGGGGTTCCTTTTGAATACCTTATAAATTTGAATAGTAGTTATACTAATTTGAATAGGAAAGAAAAAGGTAAACCAAAAATTAGTACAACCATGTTTGTGCTTTTAATTATCTAGTTGGTTGAGTAGAAACAGTTAAAATCGAGTAACGAAATTCAATTATATTTTTTTAAACAAAATAATTTGGGTATTCAGTGATTCGGTCATTCTGTAAAATTGGAATAATATTCCAATATTCGGGTACACTAACAATTTGTAAATTGACTTACTCGGTTAACTTGAATAATGATTTAAGAAATAAAAAATTTTGCTTTAAATTTTCATTTAAAATTTTCCAATTTAAATTTTCATTTAGTTTCGTTATTTCCTGAAATAGCTGGATAGTAAATCAAGTATTTCGGTATTTGGTATTTTTGATATTTTAGTATTTTTATTTTTGTTTGGTTACCTAAACCAGCTTAATTTTGATATCCGGTTGTAATTGAATTGACAAATTCAATTCGGTTATAATTGAATGCTTAATCCTAATATTATCTACCTTTATTATAAAAGTAAAGAGAATGAAAAGCGGCTAAGATGTAATACATTATAATTACAGTTTTTAATTATTAACAGTTATTTCAATCCTTTTTATCTCTACCATTGTCCTTCCTTATTTTTCCTTTTCAGCCTTCATATTCCAGTTCTTATTAATAGTTAAAATTTAAATTTCAAACATACTGAGTTGTCATTTATTGAATCACATAGGATATTCTCTCCTTTTGCTAGAAGCGGTAGATTCTTTGTTGACCATTCATTATCTCCATGTACAACTTATTATACCCAAGCATACCATTTGATATACCCTAAGGGTCTTAAGGAACATGTCAAAGTATAACTCATCATATACAAGATACTATGATAATCTCAAGTCCAAGGATCACTTGTACTACTATCACTAGAGGAATTCCTATTGACAGACAAGTAAAACTCCATTATGTATTCCTTTAGCAAGTCACGTTCAGTAAACTTATTCTCCAATAAGCATCTACATACTTGCTTTAGTGTCTCCACACAAACGATTATGAGATCAATCATCCTCTTTTTAAGAGCAAGCAAAGTATGTACCGATCTATTCGGATTCACTAATCCCCTTTTAGTAATCCAACGATTAGGAATGATTTTAGTTTAAGCTTTCTAAAAATTTAGATCTCATTAGCATGATCATCATCATCATTCTAAAAGTATTGCTCAAAACTATGAGTTTATCACATATAAAATAACAACACCATGTAGATAAAGTAAAATGCCTTTAACATATTAATTCTTTTATTAATAAATGAATAAGATTACAAAGTATATGCTACATCATATCAAATATAATTGGCTTGTGTGCATATTACTTTCATTATGCACACACAAAAGAACCACTCATGTTCCTAAGAAAGCTTTTCTAACAGCTCATGTTAGTTCTATCTTGGCTTATCAAGTCCCTGTGAAGTATAAGAACCCCGATTGTTTTACTATTTCATGCATCATAGGTGACACCTTAATTGAAAAAGCTTTACTTGATTTAGGAGCTAGTGTGAACCTGTTACCATTTTCTGTGGGGAGTTGAAAAAAACAAATGTCACACTCCAACTAGCTGACCGTTCATTTAAAGTGCCAAAGGGAATAGTTGATGATGTACTCATTAAGGTTGGCGATTTTTGTGTTCCATGTTGACTTTGTTGTCCTTGAAACTTAGCATGTTGTCAATCCTAATGGTCAAATTCCTGTCATTTTAGGTAGACCATTTTTAGCAACCTCTAATACGTTAATCAATTGTAGAAATGGACTAATGAAATTGACATTTGGGAACATGACAATTGACTTAAATGTGTATAATGTGGGAAAGCAACCTAGTAATTTTTCTGACCAACCCGTTGAGGTGAATATAATTCAGGAAATGTTTGAAAATGAACTTATGGGAAACGATAAAATTCTTAATTTTTTGTCTAAATCATTTTGGTCAAAATTGGGATGAGACAGAATATGTAAATGAGGTGAATGAAATGTTAGAGTCATCTACATCAATGTCTTACTCTAAATGGGAACCTGTGACTGAGCCAATATTGCAATCTTCAGAACCTCTTGAAAAAAGTGCACCAGAGTTACAATTCATACCTCTTCCCGATAATCTTAAATATGCCTATCTAAGTCCTTCCAAAACTCTTTTCTATGATTATTGCTTCTGATTTAACAAACACACTGGAGGAAAAGTTATTAACCATCCTTAGAGAAAACAAAGAAGCCATAGGATGGAGCATAACTGATATTAAGGGGATCAGTTCAGCCATTGTCCAATATAGGATCCACTTAATAAATAATGCTAAACCAGTGAGAGACCCACAGAGGCGGTTGAACCTAGTTCTAAAAGAGGTTGTTAGGAAGAAAATTCTTAAGTGTCTACATAATGGGATCATCTATCCCATTTCTGATAGCTCTTGGGTAAGTCCTGTTTAGGTGGTACCTAAAAAGTCTGGTTTAACTGTGGTTCAAAATGAAGATAATGAGTTAGTTCCCACTCATGTCCAATCTGGTTGGAGGGTTTGCATAGACTATAGAAAACTCAATGCTACCACAAGAAAGGATCATTTTCCTTTACCCTTCATATACTAAATTCTAGAAAGGTTAGTTGGTCATGCTTATTGTTGTTTCCTTGATGGATACTCGGGCTACTTTCAAATTCCTATAGTCCTAGAAGACCAAGAAAATACCACATTCACTTGTCCTTATGGAACCTTTGCATATCGTCGTCTACCCTTTGGGCTATGTAGTGCCCCTACCACCTTTTAAAGATGTATGATGAGCAATTTTTTTGACATGGTGAAAAAATTCCTAGAAATTTTCATATATGATTTTTCCATATTTGGGTCTATATTTCATGAGTGCCTTCACCACCTTGACTTAGTTCTAAGGAGATGTAAGGAAACAAACTTAATTCTAAATTGGGAAAAATGTCATTTTATGGTAAAAAAGGAATGTTCTTGGTCATATCATATTTGAAAAAGGAATTGAAGTAGACAAAGCCAAAATCGACCTCATTGTCAATCTTCCACCACCTAGGACAGTCAAAGAAATTCGTTCGTTCCTAGGACATGAAGGCTTTTATAGGCAATTCATTAACAATTTAGTTCATAATCGTACTGAAAACCATCATCTCAAATAGGAAGAACATTCAAAGTTTCAAATAATGAAAATAAAGAGAAGAATATGAAACTCTATCAAGCTTGCTAATCTTCTTAATCTTCAAATTTGATCTTCTACTCTTCTCCAATTTAATCTTCAAGTTCTTCAGATGTGATCTCCCAATCTTGTTATCTTTTTCTTCCTCCCTTCTATATGTCATCTCCTCTCAATATAAGGCTATTCCTGATAAGAATCCTTTTTGGAATCAAAAACCACTCAAAATTCATGTCAAGGTCAACTTGGATTCGCCAACGAGGCCCCGACCTCAAAATGAACTAGAAAACTAGGCCCTGGCCTCGTTTCTGATACTAAAATTACGATTTTGCCACTACTTTCTAAAAAATGCCTAATTCGTCCCTGATTCACCTTTTCCTATAAAATACATATAAAATCCAATAAAATGCACTAAAAAGACTTAAAAGCCAACAAGATAATAAGCCTAAACATATCCAAATCATGGGTATAAAACCCACTCATTACTACCCTTAAACATCTTCTCTCCAAAAAAGATTCAAAAGCCCGTTTAATTCGTTGGGTCTTATTGCTCCAAGAATTTGACCTAGAGATAAGGGACAAATTAAAAGGGGTTTGAAAATGTGGTAGTTGATCATTTCTCCCATTTAGTTATGGAGTCCAACTCTGACCTGCCCCTAAATGAATCTTTCCCAAATGAGCAACTTTTTTCCATATCTGCTACACCTTCGTTTGCTGATCTTGTGAACTACCTAGTTACTAGTGGGATTCCTTCCTATTGGTCCAAACAAGACTGGTTCAAATTTCTTTCACAAGTCAAACACTTTTATTGGGATGTCCGCTATTTGTTTAAATATTGCCCTGATCAAATCATTAGAAGGTGTGTACCCGACCATGAGTTTAGGAGTATCTTATCATTTTGTCATGACCAAGCTTGTAGAGGATATTTTGGAGGCAAAAAGATGGCAGCCAAGGTCCTCCAATGTGGTTTCTATTGGCCTAGTCTATTCAAGGATGCCACATAATTTCGTACCACTTACAATAGGTGTCAAAAATTAGGGAGGATCACTAGGAGAAATATGATGTTGATGCAACCCATTCTAGTCATTGAGTTGTTTGATGTGTGGGGAATAGATTTTATGGGTTCATTTCCAAATTCTTTTGGAAATTTATACATTTTACTCGCGGTGGATTACTTGTCTAAGTGGGTAGAAACTATACCAACCAAGACCAATGACAACAAGGTTGTTGTCAAATTTCTGAAAGATAACATTTTCTCTCGCTTTAGTACCCCTAAGGCCATAATCAGTGATCAAGGAAAACATTTTCGCAATCAGACTTTTGAATCCTTGCTAAAAAAGTATTTCATCACCCACAAGCTTGTAACACCATATCACCCTCAAATAAGTGGTCAAGTAGACGTCTCGAATAGATAAATAAAACAAATACTGAAAAAAACGGTGAATTCCAATAGAAAAAGACAGGTCTCTAAAATTGTCAAATGCATTATGGGCTTACCGTACTGCCTTTAAGACTAACTTAGGAATGTCACCGTATAGGCTTGTGTTTGGGAAAGCTTGTCACTTACCAGTTGAACTTGAACATCGTGCTTTGTGGGCCATATAACAGTTGAATTTTGATATGTCCACTGGTGGGAGTCATAGACAATTGTAATTAGCTGAGTTAGATGAGATTAGGAATGATGTTTATGAAAATGCTAAAATTTACAAGGAAAGAACAAAAGTGTTTCATGATAAATCAATTTTGAGAAAATAATTTTCACCTGGTCAAAAAGTTCCCTTGTATAATTCTAGGCTACATCTATTTCCTGGCAAATTGCGTTCTAGATGAGATGGACCTTTTGTAGTAAAGGTAGTTTACTCTCATAGGGCAGTCGCTATTGAAAATCCAAATAGTGGAAAAAATTTCAAAGTGAATAGTCAACGACTCAAACCCTTTTTAGAAATGCCGAACGAACCAGAGGAGGTGGTGTACCTTGTTGACCCACACTAGTCCAAATGACTAGCATTGCGCTTGTATTTGTAAGTTTGTATGTATATTTTTCTTTTGTAAAGTATTGTTATCCGATTTCTGCCCCACCATACGAGGTACAATTCTTTCATTTCTTTATTCTCTTTCCTCATTTGCATACATTGAGGACAATACATGATTTAGGTATGGAGGGAGAATTTTGTATTTTTATTATTAGATTTTTTATGTATTTATTTTTCTTCTTTTTAGGAAACTAATTTTGTTTATTCAATAAAAAAACAAAAAAAATTAAAAAATTAAAAAAAATTTGTTTGACTTTTTATGGATTGAATTTATTCTAATAAGTGTCCATGAAGCAAAAACTTTAACTAGAATTAAAAGATTTAGAATTCTTGAACCTTTGATAAAATATGAAATCTTAGTTTGAAACACCATCTGGAATAAAATTGATTTTATAAGCATTTTTGCACTACACATTTGTAATAATTGCTTCAATGTTCATTGAACGAAATAACTGGGTATCCAAGCCTCAGGAAGTATCGATATTCATGATAAAAAGTGTATTGAATATATATAAGCAACTTGACTAGTCTAGTTTTGTGGCCTTTGTTACTCGAGTAAGTAAGCCTTTAGGGGTGTCTCTACACCTAGTGACCTAAAACCAACTAGTTTGGGAGTCATTGGTTCAACGCTCGCTACATGAGTAACTCTGAATAATCTAAGAAAACGAGACATTGTACAAGTCAAGAAAAGAAAGAAAAAAAGAAAAAAAATGAGTTTGCTTGATTTTCATGGTAAAAATCCCTACTAAGAGTTACATCACATACACAATGCATGCATCACATGAAATTAATTTTATGAAGGATGGTGTCTAGAATTAAGATTGAGTATTTTTGATAAGGTGAAAGTGTAATTTTGAATTTAATCTTGCTTATGTATAATGCCTATGTATAATTAGAAGTTTTCTTTCGATTTTATAATTTGTTAAACTCAAAAATATTTTATTTTATTTTGAATTTTGTAGGTATATTCACTACAAACTCTCACGAGACACAACTCGTCTACTTGGGTTAACCTTGGGGTTTAAAGGCTTGTTGCACGTGCTAAGTGCAATCGTGTTTCCTACAAAAATGGGGCGGTTTTAGTTTTTATTTTATTTTCTTTTTATTTTACTCGAGGACGAGCAAAAGCTAGGTATAGGGGTATTTGATATACACATTTTTTATACATTTTAATATTTCTATTTTTATTATTTTATATGTTTATTTTATTTAACTAATACATTTTATTTAGTTTTGTAGTATTTACCTTATTTATCTTGGTGAATAAGTAAAGATAATTGTTACAGCTTTTAAAGATGGAAAAGGGCTATTGAGAGATTACCATTGTAACGACCCCAAAATCAGGACTATTTTCAATCCCGATCTTGTGCGTTAAATACTATCTCATTCCAGCTTTACATCATTAATCGATGTTATAATCAATAAAATGCGGATAAATTTAAAATTTTTCTTTTTGCCTTTTCTTCATTCCCTGAATCGCAACCTTTATGATTCGTATTTACTTTTTAGAATCATATGTTTTATGATTTATTTTTAATACATTAATTGTGAATATCAAACTTCAACTATATCATTATACTATTTCTTTTATACATTTTGTTATAACCCAGACAGTTTAAATATAATAAACTGAATTCTCAAAACAGCAACTCACATCCTTTAATACACAAGCCATATACAAGTATATCATTCATATAGTATTTCAATTTATTTTACCTTATAAAGTAAGTATAAGTTACAACTTTATTTTATTTTATTTTTTTGCAACCAATAACTTTTATTCGTTATCTCAGAATTAATACAACCAGTACATTTTGGATACAATAAGCCATTTTGACTGAGTACAATTTAACTAAAGAAAACAACGACGGTTCGCTTTGTAACCAGCTGCAACGCCTCGATCTATAACGTTTCTTGGTTTCTACGCGTTTGCAAACTCAAAAGGTTAATTCTTTGAGCCCTTGTACCAAATATAATTCGCTGAAATTTTAACTTTGGTAAGCAGTTTATAAACTTCCTTTACTGCTGATGTCCGAATTTTCCTTCCCAATTCAACGCACTAGTTTAATTCTCTACCAAACCTACTGGGTTTTAGCCGAAACTTAGAGAAATTTGATGAGCCTTCGGGTGGTTTGGAACTTGACAGGTAGAGGGAATAAGGGAATGGAACGGAAGTTACATGCACTTGGTAATTTAGAGAGGAAAAGAAATGGAATGGGACGAACAGGAGAAGAGAGAAAAGGACTGAGAATGCTTTTCTCTAATCACTTAGCTCTCTTATCATATATCAGTGTAATGTCTAGTAACCTGTTAGTGTTTTATTAAATTGACAGCTCTTGCTTATACTCAGCTTAGTGGACAGTTGTTACGTAACCTTTTGCCACCTCCTGCATCTCTTTAATGCCTTAGCTTCATTATTCCCCTTACTTTATAACTTCAGCGTGCATACTTACAATATGTATAACACTACATATACCCATTATATTTATTAATCTTCCATCACATACTTACTAGCTTATGTACTATATTTATATGTAACCCCATAATTATTCAAAATTGAAGAATTATACATTTACCATATATATAAAATTATTTCACTAATTATGAAATTTAATTTCATAACTAAAACAAACACTTGAATTGAGAACGAATGAATTGTATAATTATTATTTATACTAATAATCGATTAAATAACTCATATAAGCTCTATAATTATATTTCATTACTTGCTTCCATAAATTACTTTCTTCCATAAATTGTTCTTAAACAATTTATGTAATATATATATATATATATTAATCAAGTAATTAACTCGACATATTTAAAAACATTCATACACAATATGATTTCCTTTCTTATATAATTAAATAATTATTTATTTAATTATTACATTAACTATAAAGTTATTTTATAAACTTTATATTTCACGTACATTTTATATTAAATGATTAACTTATTATAAGTTAATCTCTTCTCACTAATTCTATTTTTCATTTCATTTTTATTTCTCAATCTCAAATAATCTCATAACACTAATATTGCCACATCTCATATATATATATATAGTTATATTTAACTATAATTTATTCATAAAACATATTTTGTAATAAAATTTTATTTTATTCACAAATATACATAATACAATATTCTCGGATATCACATTTTAATTTCCTCTATATCTCACCTCGCAATTAACTCAAATTAACTAATTCAATAGTTAAATCCACTATTAAATCTTACTTTTCAATAAATATATATATTTTCATACTTATATATATATATTTTTAGTCTACCACATAGACCACATAAATATATAGCACATATATATTTATACCTTTAACTCTACACGTCTCATAATAAGAATTTTATTATTAAATTCTTATTTTAATAATTTCTGAAAATCCGGGTTATCACAACCATGTAGAGGTTGAAGCCAAGAAGAAAAGAAGAGGATAAAAGGGAACAAAAGAGGCCAAGTCTATGAATCTAAATTAGGGTACAAATTTATTTTCCCTATAAATAGGTCTCTTGTTTTAGAGAGAGAGAGGGGGTACCACTTTTTATTTTAATTTTCTTTTCTTTTCTTTTCCTTCGGTACTTCTGGTTGGACAAGGGGGGAGAACCTGAGTTTCTTTTACCTTTTCTTTTCCACGGGTGGTCCATTGTAAAGTGGTTGAGTATATTCTTAATTGAAAGTAGGAACATGATTGTAGGTTAGATCATTATTTAATTTAATATATTGATTTCAATTCTCTTGTCTCTCATCGGTTTCGATTAACCAGTTTAGTGCATAATAATGTTAGATTTTGTTTATTTCTTTTTAGTACGCATGCTTTAATGTTTTATTAATATTTATAAAATTAGTCTTATTTTGTTTCATGCAATTAGTAGTATTAATTTTTAATTTCATGGAACTAGGTATTTCATAATAATATTTTCTTTCCGTTCCAAAATTAGTGCCTAATTATTTTCGCCTTCATATTTTCCTTCGCACAAATTGCATATGATTCTTATATTGATTGTGAGGTTTTGATATAAGTTATAGTTAATCTGTGAATTTTTCATAATTTATGCTTGCCTATATTAATTATATGAATCATTATTTTTAAAGGGAAGGAAAAATAATTTGGGAATTAATTTGAAAAATAAGAAATTATTTATTATGTTAATATTTAGTGGATTTGGATTCCTAGGTAGTTTTTCCCATTACTAGTTTTCATTATTAATTTTTAATTTGTAGTATTTAGTTAATTAATCATCTCCACTATATTTATTTCTAATTTGCCTGAAATATTAATTAAGGATATATTAAAGAATTGATCTAGTCTCTGTGCGTTCGACCTGCACTTGTCAGTTCTTCAATTTGACACTGTACACTTGCAGTTACATATTTTTATCACATCATAAGACTTAAATGTTATGCATAACATAGGATATGATAGGTTGATCCCGTATAATACTTGTAGAGAATATTTTCAGTCTTTATGATTGATAAACATTCTGAAGGTTCTTAGTTGAATAATTGTTAAACCTTATTGGAAAGAGTTCATGGTCTTTATGACCACTCAACATGATGATTAAAATATTTTAAATAAAAGAATCTTTTATTTCCTGTTTATTCAAGCTACTTCACAATTATTGTTAAATTGTTGAAAATTCTAGAAAGTTATTTCTTCTATTCATGATTTGTTATTCATTGAACTGTTTTATACTTACTGAGCAAAATAGTTGCTCACCCTTGCTATGTTTTAAAGTTTTCAGCTAAGACTGAGGGTTCCACTAGAACAAGTAAGGATAAGGGCAAAGGAAAAGTTCAAGATTAGAAATAACGGATGTATTAAAATATTATAAATGATGTAATATTTAATAGTATTATGTTTTGTATATGTAAGGTTTAGAAACCTGAGGGTAGCATAAGGCATGTATTGTAAATAATTGTATTTACTTTTATGTCTTTAAATTATGTCTATAGATAGATGTGTGTGGATGGAGTAGTACTGTGAGCACCATATCTAATGTTTAAAGTACACGGATGTGGGGGTGTCATAGGTACGTTGTATCCTAATCCACTACGGATGTTGTACCTAAACCCACTATATATGTGGTGCCCTAATCCACTACGCACGTGGTGCCCTAACCCACTATGTATGTGGTATCCTAACCCACTACATACGTGGTGCACGGATCTAATGGTGATGTAGTGCTCGAATTCAAGACACCGGAGTCTAGCTCACAAGAGAGTCCATAATTACACAAACAACCAAAGATTGCTCGTGACGAAAATAGATTCTTATCTAAATATATCTAGTGATATTTGGGCTTATTGCTAGCAAATTACATCTGTAAATGGCGGGAACAAGTTACCTAAATATCATTATAAATATAACCTTTGGTACGTACACACACTCTTAGATTCCTAAAAGCTCATATTCAGTGATTTTACCATCGGAGGCGGATCTAAAGGAAACCCCTATGCGTATTCGTTCATTTCAAATCACTCGGTGCACCCAACATCCGGTGCTAGAGGCGGTGAAATATAGATTGCGCAAACAATTCAAGGGACAGAGCTTTTGTTTCAGTTTTTAATATATTGGTGTTATTCTAACTTGGGGTTTCAACTGCAGCAATTTGCAAGAGTATGCCTCGATGTTTTGTTTCTAGCTTGGGTTCCATGTTTTGATATTGTATTTTGAGTTTCTAGTTTTATGTATCGTATTTCAACGGTGTACTTTCAGGTTTTACTCAAAATTGCCACACGATGTACTTAGAATTACCACATGATATACTTTCAGGTTTTACTCAAAATTTTCTTTTGTCGATTAACAAGAAAGCATATGCATAACATGATTATTGCAGGAAGAAGTGTGAAGTTGCAATCTATAACAAGGGAAGGTGCAAATCACAGTTTCCTGAGAAGTAGAGTGATGCCAGGGTCGGACTCTTTGATCCCCACAACAAATGCTTAGCGGCAACTAGAAATAGCAGATCGCCTCAACGATCCACATGATCGAAAACTGCAAATTTAAGAATAGCCTGCATTTTGAGATGGCTGAATGACATTTCTGTCCCTCCAAGTTGCCACTCACTTTTAAAGTCGTCCTTAAAGTTCATTTGTTGCCAATTAGGTCCTTAAAGTGATAATTTTTGGCGTTTTCGTTCCTTTTTACCTGATTTGACCCCAACCCGACCCATTTTGACCCAACCCAACCCAACCCCAGTTTAACTCGGCCCCAATTTCACCAATTAATTTTTTTAAAAAAAACTAAAAAGTTCTAAAATTATTTTAAAAAAAATATTTTATTTTAAAATATTAAAAATAATTATTATTTTAAATATTTTAAAAATAATTATTATTTTCAAGAAAAAATATTAGAAACTTTTTATTTTTTCATAAAATGAGTAAAGTGTCATAAAATATAGATTCAAAAAAAATTAAATAAGAAAATAAAACTTTATTCTAAAAAAAGTAGATTTTTTTTCATTTTTAATGTAAAACTTTATTTTCAGAAAAAAAACGTTTATGTCTTTACCATTATTATATGTATTCTTAATATTAGAATTTTTAAAAACAAAAACTAAAAATAGAAATTAAAACACAAAAAATAGTAAAAGATAAAAAAAAAACTGATTCAATTTTTTTTTAAAAAAAAGAAATTAAAAAGTTTTAAAAATAATTATTATTTTTAGGAAAAAAATTAGATATTTTTTTATTTTTTTAAAAAATGAGTACATTTTTATAAAATATAGATTCAAAAAAAAAAACTTTATTTTCAGAAGAAAATAGAAAATTTTATTTTTTAAAAAATTAGTAAACTTACATAAAATATAGATTCAATAAAAGTAAATAAAAAAAACTTTATTTTCATAAAACAAAATTAGAAATTTTTTATTTTTAAAAAGATGTGTAAATTTTCATAACAATAATTAAGAATAAAAAAAAATGTAAACTTTAATTTTTTTGAATTTATATTTTATGAAGCTTTTCTCATTTTTAAAACAAATAAAAGTTTCTAATATTTTTTCCTGAAAATAATAGTTATTTTTAAAACTTTTTAAAAATAATATTTTATTTTAAAATATAAAAAATAATTATTATTTTGAAATTATTTTAAAAATAATATTTTATTTAAAATATTAAAAATAAATATTATTTTAAAATTATTTTAAAACTTTTTAATTTTTTTTTAAAAAATTAATTGGTAAAATTGGGTTCGAGTCAAACTAGGTCGGGTTGGGTCAAAATGGGTCAGGTTGGGGTTAAATTGGGTAAAAGGAACATAAACGCAAAAAAAAATGTCACTTTAAGTACCTAATTGGTGAAAAATGAACTTTAGGAATGACTTTAAAAGTAAATGACAATTTGAAGGCATAGAAGTGTCATTTAGCCATTTTAAGATTTTTGCATGCATAATGTTGGAGCATAATACTGAAATCTAAAGTGCACAATAATATCACTCACTAACATATAAAATACATTGTATACCAAAAAATTCAAAAACATCCAAACATAATCGACAGTACTGCTACTTATGGTTGCCAAACGGCCCAAACCCCAATAGAAAAAGCTAATCGATTGAGCGCTCACATTTTCTTAAACCAAACACATCACGCAAAGCAAAAATAATAACAATATTACAGTCATCCGATCCACTAATAATTCTCATCACCAGGCTATCTAAATTAAGCAGAAAAATATTATTTCATAATAGTTACTGGAAATTAACGTTAGAAGATCAAGTTGATTGTGTAACTCATCTTTTCATTGATCAATTCCATAATACATTCAGTTTATAAAAAAAAAACACCGCAATACTTAGACTAATCAACACGGCAACACACTTTAAGAATACACAGAAACAACAAAAATTTACTAGCTACCCACTAGCTTAGTATTGTGGAATAGCAATAGACTGATGAAACTTGTAAGACTTTTTGTCACCGAGACAACTCTTCTTGATACTGCCCCTCATTGCCTTTGGCATCGGCTTTGGCATCGTATTTTGAAACTCAATGAGTTGAATCTTTTTTTGTTTCTTGGCGTTCTCAATTCGTTGATAAGAGTCATGGAGTTTCCTCTTCGTAGACTCAAATTTCAGTTGAATGGAGGATTCATCCAACACCTTCTTATACCAATATTCTTGTCCTTTTGTCAGATTGGCCTCCCCTTTTCCTTTTCGCTCCGCAGTCTGGATTGGCTTAATGTTGATCTTCTTGTTGACAATAGGATCATCATCATCATCAGCTTCGGCTTGGGCTTCTTGATCATCTTCTTTTAAGCACTTAGCAATCCAATTCAACTGATCTTGACTTGGCTTCAATACTTCTATAACTCTCTTCAATTCCTTGCCTTTTCTTGGTTGTTGTTGTTGCCGCTTCAAACGAATAGGAAGAACATGATCTTCTTCTTCTTCAATTTGATCTTCGAAAAAGATGTCGGCATCGAGATTCATAACAGCATCATCACTCACAAAGTTAAAAGCAAAATCTTCCAACGGTGGACATGCAAGTCCGTTGAACATCTCCTCACCATAAACCTCCATAATAATAATCTCTCAAACTGTTCTCTGATCAGTATTAGCAATAGGTTTATATAGAGTTAGTACTTATATATACAATATAAACTTGGAGCACAAGTACTTAGTATATATACATGATAAGTAGATACACATTTCAAGTCGGTGTATCACGAATATATGTTCAGATTTCCTGAGATCTTTCTAATTTTGCATGAGTTCATTAATTAATTGCGTATCTAATTTATACAATTAATGCGTAAGTAGATGAGTGCGCAAGAAAATCAAGTCGGTGTATTTGATTTGTACACTTAATTAATGCGTAACTAATCTGAGACAGAAGTCTTTCTAATATTGGGAGCAAATCTTCTACAAATAAATTTCATAATAGCTAGATATTTATACTAGCTAGTAGTGTAGTACGAAGAATTCCAAAAACAACCTTACCATTAAAGTTCCTCAATTTAGGTTTTCTTTTTCTTTTTTTACTGATTTAAACCCTTCATGACTTCAATTTAATTTAGTTACTTGAATTTATACATATACAGTTACTAAAGAATTGATTTTATGATAAAGAGAAAATATATGCTTATGATTTTTTATTTTTGAAGCACCACGATCTCCCTCTTATGGAATTAAAATTTAACGGATTTGTTATTGACAGTCAATTTTAGTTAAATTAGACTTTAGTTGCAACTTTTTAAATTTAAGGGCAAAATAAGTCTACAAAAAAAAAATATTATTGTACTTAGGGAACTAGGATTCCCCTCCATCCTCCGTAATACTTATCGTGCAATTTCTCCTAATAAACATTCGGCTACACAAATATTATATTTACCAACACATATTAAACTACGTCGCACATAATTAACGACACAATAAAATTCGTGTTAACTAATATTAATTTATTAAAATTAATTTAGAATTTATTATTAATTAATTTCATTTAAATAATATAACTATGAAAATTGCTAATATATTTAAATAGTATATTTCTAATTAAATAATTTATTGTTTTCAAAAGGTACATTAATCACAACAATTTTGAGTTCAAAAAATTTTAATTTGACTTTATAAAGTCAAACTTGATTCTATATTTTTAGAATGAAGAGAGTACATTTATATTACTCCTATGTCTCACATAAAGTGTTTAATTTGAGGTAGTTAATTTATTACATTTTTTAAAATAATATTTTGATGTGAATATATTTTAGTTTTAAAATATTATTTTTTTTAACTTCTTTCGTTTCGAACCTATGGATACGTTTTTGGTTTTTTTCCTTTCTAAATCGTACACTACAAGAAAAACGTGTAATTCCGACGGAATATTCCGTCGGAAATAGTCCTTTCCGTCGGGAATAATATAATTCCGACGGAATATTCCGTCGGAAATTCGGCCGGAAATAACGTCCTTCGGAGATAAGTCCGTCGAAATTTCCGTCGAAATAACATTATCTCCGACGGACTATTTCCGACGGACATTTCGTCGGATATAAGCTTTTCTCGACGGAATCTAATCCGTCGAAAATAAGTCCGTCGTTGTTACCTTACCACGTGGCGCTTCACGGGTCGCCCACTAAGAAGTTAGTTCCGACGGAATGTCCGTCGGAAATAAATCTCTTCAGTCAGAAATACAAATTTTTTTTATTAAATAATGATGCTGAATTCCGACGGAACTTCCGTCGGAAATAACATTTTTTTTTATAAATAAATTATTTATTTTTTCAATTTTCCAGGTTTTTAAACCCTATTTTTGTACCTGTAACCTGCTTTATCCCAACAACACATATATTACAATACCTATAGCCTCTTAACAAGAACAACATACATCATAATCAACTCAACGTTAAAAACTATAAAAATTAACTGATTCTGTCCCAAAATACATTCAAAACTAAAGAATATTACATCGATTTACGAAGAATCAAACTAAACTTTACAATATATGATTTACAAAACAATTAAGTAGGTTTTAAATACAAAACACCTAAGCAAACTAAACTACATATATTACATGGGCATGAACTATGGTGTATGCAAAATAACGTCATCATCCCCTCTGTCGCCGTCGCCATCGCCACCCTGTTGATATAATTAAAAATATAACTCATTAGTCTGTATGAAAGAATTATTTGAATAACATGCAGATTAAATAAGTAAAAGTAAATATAATATACATGAGTAGGCGGGGGCTGGCTCCCAATCGGGCCAAAAGCCTCCGATAGTAATGTCACCACCAACCGGAGCACCTCATCTCGTATCGCGACGAACTGCTCTTGCGGGATACCCGTACTATCGACGGTGGCCCCTGCTGCAATATCCTGGGCGAGCTGGTGAAGGCGAGCTCGGCTGGGCAACTCCTGACGACGGATGACCGGATCCGTACGGAACATCTCCGACACCGCCGCCATGACCCTCTGGAAAATCTCGTCGTCCAGGCCAGCGCCTGTATGAGATGGTCCGACAGAAGCTCTCGGGCGCTGACGCTGGCTAGAGCCTGCGCAAATAAATATACCATTACTAATAATATATGCAGTTACTTAATCTTAACTAATTCGAAATAATATTACCTCCAGGTAATGTATACGCTGGTACCTTCGGCAATCCCAGCACTCGATATCTGCTGGTACTGCTAGTAGGGGAATTCTGAGCCGCGACCCATAGTGCCAGCTCCTCATCTCGAGATAATTCAATCTCGGGAGGAGGAACGGTGGAATCTAACGTCTCAAAATCCCCCCTAGCCGCCTGCAACTCAGCTACACACTGGTCCCGACTAGCCTTCAATATCATGTTTATTTAATTTTAGTACATACCGTAAGAACTATTATAAACTAACTAAAATGTAATATTAACTACCATGTTTATATGTTTTAAAACTTTATATTAACTTTTAATTTATTTAAGATGTTACAAATTGGCTCTAAAACAATAAAATGTATCTTTAATAAAGAAATGAAAAGAGCGCTTAGTAATACTTTTTAAGAAATTTACAATATTAACTCTTCAAAGGGAACCCCCAGAATGCGTAAGGAGAAAAAATGAGAACCACCTTAATGTACAACAAATAAACAGACAATTCGCCGAAACACACCTATAGGACCCAATGTATTATTTATAGTCAGGGCCGGCCCTGGGCCAGGGTGAGCTGGGCGACCGCCCAGGGCCCAAAATTAAAGGGGGCCCAAAAATTAATTATAAGGTTATGTATATATATGTAATTTAGTGTTTTTTATACTCAAGCACTAGTGGTCCAATGGTAGAACATTACTATATTAAAGCTGAGACCTGAGTTCGAGTCTTTCTTGGTGCATTTTTCTTTCTATTTTTTTTACTAACAGTCCAAAAAGAATTTGTAAATATATAATTAAGAGAAAAATTTAAACGAAATTGCTTTTGTAAGAGGAGGATGTAATGTTATAATTAATAATGTTAAAATGATAATTATATTGGTAAAATAAATATATATTTAGCGATAATTTTATATTTATTTTAATAACATGTCAATATAATTGTTGCTATGACATTTTTAATAATTTTTTTAATTTATTTTTTTTATCAAAAACACTTTTAGAATTGTTGATATGAAACATTGTTTTAATTATATTGTAAATTTTTTTTTGTCAAACCTTTATATTAAAACAAGTGTTTCATTTCAACACGCTACGAACTCGCGTCAAACTAAAAAAAATACAAAAAAACAAAAAGTATTTAAAAAAAATTTCTCGGGAGCGTTGCCCCCGAACCCCCGCTAAATTTCTTAAATTCGTCAGTGGGCACACTCGGAGATATTTCGCCCTGGGACTTAAAATACCCAGGACCGGCCCTGTTTATAGTCTAATATGAATAAAAGTGAAAATTATTCGATACTCTCTACTTTATTTTAAGTTTTTTAATTTGCATAAAAAGTATATTCAAGTCTTTTTTTTTCTTTTTTTTTTTGATGAAAAGAGTATGTATAACAAGTGCGTATGAGAAATTTTCAAAGATATAATAAACATTGTTTTCTCGATGTTAGACCATATTACAATCGTGATTAATTAATTAATCACAAAGTATTGGCAATATTAATAAACGTCTTAGCCATAAGGCCTAAGACTTCATTGACAATTATAAGTGTTGTACAATCACGTCTGAGACAAAATAGAATAGTGCATTTTATGTCCATTTAATTTATAAAAGAAATAGGAAAAAGAAAAATTTTCTATTCTTTTCTTTTATTACCCTCTCTAAGTTGGTGTGCATTAAAAGCCTCCTTTCTCTATGGGAAGTATTCATCATGAATTCCCACACCAACTAAGACAAATATTTGGGCTTTTCCCCTATTTCTAAATTAAAATTTATGACCATAGGAGTCCTATAGACTTGCAAATGACAATCTAATAAGCCCGGCCCAATCTAGGCCAGCCCAATAAATTAATATTTTCACAATTATTTGTATACTAGTGTCTTTAAAATTCGCCCCGCTCCCCATTCACGCATTCACCGTCACCACGTACCTAAGGTGATTCCTGCCAAAAGGCCAATCTCGTCTATTTCTCTTCTGGGCACCAAATTGTTATCATACGATCTCCTTTACTAAATTCCAAATTATACCCTATATTTTAACCTTAAAATCAATTTGTACCCTAAATTTTATTTTAAATTAAATGCACCCTAAATTTTGAGTTTCGATATAATTTTCACCCTCCGTACTAAAATTTATGGTACAAATTGTTTTGATGTACAGGCTGCGGAGGGTGCATATTATTTTAAAACTTAAAATTTAGGGTGCATAACTGCATATAATTCAAAATAAAATTTAGAGTGTAAATTGATTTTACGATTAAAATTTATGGTTCAAATTGGAGATTAGTCCTCTTTTAATTACACGCAAATGCAAAACCTATCTCATTATCCTCTTTCCAGAAATCGCTATAGCTGTAATTACAACAATTGTGTGTAATTGTAACTAGTAGTACTTTTTAACATGATTAACAAGACTAACGTCATTAACATTAACATAAAGTCAATTTCAAATATTTTTAAACTCAAAATTAACATAATTCATTTAAGTTTTGAAAACAATAAATATTACAAATAGTAATACTTTTTAAGTAGTTTATGATATTCATAATTATATTGATACAAACTAAATGAATTCATGTCACTTTTGAGTTTAAAATGTTTGAAATTGACTTTTAAAAAATTAATATATTAATTTTATAATTTAGAACAGAATAAGTACTAAAATTCAAAATAATCGGCAGTATTGCTACTCATGTTGCCAAACCTCGATAGATGAGGCTAATCGATTGCTCTCATTTTCTACAAGCAATTGCTGAGTACTTGGCCTAGCAGGGACACTAAAGTTGCATTATGCTAATAATATAATTATAGGTCCCATAATAGTTTCTATATACTATACCCATCATATTGACAAACAAAATAGTACTCCATTTTTGTAGACTCTTTTTGAAAAATATTTAAGATTTGGATATATAGGGCACAGTTACACAATCTTTTTCGGTGATTCGTTAACAACATAAAATTTTAAAGAGCAAAATAGTAAAAATTGTTATTGGAAAAAATTATACCAAAGTGCATGTATCATTCAAACCCTCATAATCAAAGATACTTTTGTAAATAAAATAAAAATAAAAAAAATTCAGCAAAAGAGGTAAAACTCCCTTTTATGAACGAAGATAGTATATGATTGTATTCTTCAAAAGAAAAAGACAAACCAAGATGCAATAATATTACAACAGATCAAAATAAATATTGCAGGCATCCGATTCACTTATAATTCTCACCAGCAGGCTATCTAAATTAAGCAGAAAAAATTATACGCAAGAGTTACAGAAAATTAAACTTAGAAGAACAAATTGATTGTGTAACTCAACTTTTTTTCATTGATCAGTTCGATAATACATGCAGTTTATAATTGGTTTGCTCCCAATATTTCCTATATAATATCAAAAATTAATTCGTCACCGCAATACACTTTAAAGAATACACAGAAACAACAAAAATTTACTAGCTAGCATTAAGGAATAGCAATAGACCGATTAAACTTGCAACACTTTTTGCCGCCGAGACAATTCTTCTTCATACTACCCCTTGTTGCCTTTGGCTTTGGCTTTTGCATGGGATTTTGAAACTCAATGAGTTAAATCTTTTTCCCTTTCTTGGCGTCCTCAATTCGTTGATAAGAGTCATGGAGTTTCCTCTTGGTAGACTCAAATTTCACTTGAATGGCGGATTCATCTTTTGATAACAGCACCTCCTCTTTTCCTTGTCGCTCCGCAATCTTGTTTGGCTTGTTGATCTTGATTTTGGCTTCTTGTTTTAAGCGTGCGGCAGTCTGAAACAATTGATCGGCAGTTGGCTTCAAAACATGAATAAGTGTCTTCAATTCCTTGCCCTTTCTTGGTGGTTGTTGCTTCAAACGAATAGGAATAGGAATAGGAGTATGATCATCAAAAAAGATATCGGCATCGAGATTCATGGCGGCATGATCACTCACAAAGTTAAAAGCAAAATCCTCCAAGGGTGGACATGCAAGTCCATTGAACATCTCCTCACCATAAACCTCCATAATTTCTGATCAGTATTATCTTAGTTTTCTCTAATGGTTATGTAGTAGGTTTATACAGTGTTAGTCCTTATATATACAATACAAACTTGGAACACAAGTAGTTACATGATACTTATAAGTATATATACATATTAATTGCGTTAACATCACGAACATATGTTCAGATGAGTAATTTAAAAATAAAAAATAAATCTTTTTAATTTTGCCTGTGTGCATATCTTCAAATAGATTTCATATCAATAGTTAGATATGTTTATAATAGTTACTACGAATTATTGAAAAAGTAGTTCCTTAATTAATTGTGTTAGTCTCTCTCTCTCTCCCTATATATATAAATATATATATATATATATATATATATATATACACACACACACACACACTTGGAATACAAGTACACGAGTAAGAAAATCAAGTCGTTGTAGTTAATATGTACAATTAATTGCGTTAACATGATGAACATAAGTAGTCTGAAAAAAAAATCTGTCTGATATCAAATAGATTTCTTTTTTAGTGATTTAAACCCAGACTTCAATTTAACTTTATTACTTGAACTTATTACTGAGTTAGTTACTTAATAAATGTTTTTACGATAAAGAGAAAATATGTGCCTATGGCTTTTTATTTTTCAAACACTATTATGTCCCTCTGACGGAATTAAATTTATAGAAAACACAAATATTTGTTATTGACTGTAAACCAGCGAATTATAAAGGGTCTATTTATAGGATTATTATACTTAGTTTGTTGATATTTTTAATTTGTAGAATTATTCTATTAGATAGAGTAATATATTTTATTTTTAAAATTCCATAATTAAATCATATGATTAATTAATTAATATTAAAGTGTAATTATGGTATAATTAGAAGCAAGACCAGTGGATTTATTACAAGACTCGATTCCAAAAAAAAATGTGAAACTCTCCTCCGTGTTTGTGTTTGTGTGATATTTTTGTCCTTGAATTTAAAAAATTAACAAACCTCTTCCTTAAAATATAATTATTAATATAAAAAAGTACCTCGTAAGTTATCACGAACGATCGAGATAGCGATATTTTATATTGTATAATCATGAATCATATCTCCGCAAAGTGATATATTCGAGGCATAAATTTCACATTTTAATCTTACAAAAACAAATATCACAATGCCTATTGAAAATCATAACTTCACACTCGCTAGATTTTCAGTAAATTCATAACTTTTTCAATTGAGACCAATTTTAAACCCTTTTTATAAAGAACCAATGAAGTTAATTATATTCCACTACCAAGAGTTATAAGTTTTAAAAATTAATTTAAAATATTTTTAGAATTAAAATTGAGATGATTATTAAATATTATTAAAATAAATTTTACAATCAGTAGTAATTTTTAAATAATTTACAATACTTATAATTATATTGACTAAAAATAAAAAGAATTCATCTCAATTTTAATTTTAAAAATATCTTAAATTGTTTTTAAAAATTTAATAATGATTTTAAAATCTAAAACAAAAGAAGTATTATTTTTGAACTAAAAATTGTTGTATGCAGAGGAAACTCCAAAACTTTAAGTTGGAAAATAGAGACTCGATATGGCTTCGAAGTAAACATTGTCAAAAAAGTTGCAGTATAAAATCATACAAGGAAAATTGAAATATAAATTTTACCTTTTATATGGATTGAATATAACTCGTACCTTTTATATAGATTGGAAATATAAAGGGCAATAACGGCATATAAGATATATCAGATTAGGATCCCTTTTTATTATCCTTATCTTTCAATTTCTCTCAATACACATTCAGCGACATAAATATTACATTAAGGATAAAATAAAATTTCTCACAAACAATAAGCGACACAATAAAATTTGTCGCAAAATATGTCATTGAAAATGTCGCTAAAGTAATATTTGTGTCGCTAAATATGTATTGGGGGAAGTTGGAGCATAGGTGTAATGGAGCGGATTCTAATTGAGATATATCCCTTGCAATACACTTATTCTCCAATTTCTCTAAATACACATTTAGTGACACAAATTTTACTTTTCAGCGACTATACTGATGATACAATAATTTGCGATAAATTTTATTATGGCACTAAATATAATATTTGTGTCTCTAAATGTGTGTTAGGATAAATTGGATGATAATTGTAACGTATGGAATCCCAATCCAAGATATATCATAAGTTCATCTATATTGGGATTGACTCATACTTTAGTGGGCCAGACCAATAGCCAAGTGTAATGTTCAGTTGAGCTTGGGGCTTTATTAGTAGTCCGATCTTGGGTTTGACTAATGTATTGGGCCTCATATGATTGAGTCCATGTTATAGAAGCTAGAGTTTCTAGTGACTATAAAAGTATTTGTTTGGTGTACATGTGTGTATCATGTAGAGCGTGTTAGAGGTACAATATATGAATACATCAGACAAACATGACTAGCCAAATTAGTGAACCTGAATAACTTTGTGTGTTCTTATTTTTTCCGTTCTTCTTTAATTTTTGTGTAATTGTGTTCATCATCCGATCTTAAATCTAATATTTGGTATTAGAGGTACTTGTTCCGGGGTTCTGGGATAGGTGATTTAAGATGTTGAACACACTTACGTCACAGATCGAGATCGATAAGTTCCATGAAAAAAGTTCTGAACTTTGAAAACTGAAGATGGAGGATCTACTCGTGGATAGGAATTTCTAGACAGTAATTGAAGATTCAAAGTCAACTGTTACTGCTCAGAAGGATGGGATATCTTTGACTAAAATGAAGTTGAATGAGAATATCGCATTGTGGGAGAAGTTAGATCGGAAGGCTTGTAGCCTAATCCGACTTTGTCTTGCTGATAACGTCCTGGTTAATATTTCTGGGGAGAAGACTGCGAAGGATCTCTGGACAAAATTGGAAGTCCTTTATCAAAGTAAGTACTGGTTAATAAAATATTTCTTAGGAAGAAGTTATATAAACTGTGGATGGATGATGGAGGTTCGTTTTCGACACACTTACTTGGACTTATAGGAGCTAGGGTTCCTAATGACTATAAAAGTATTGTTTAGTGTGTGTATCATATAGAAAGTGTGAGATGCAAAATATATGAATACATTAGAGAAACATAACTAGCCAAATTGGTGAACCTGAATAACTTTGTGTGCTCTTATTTTTTTCGTTCTTCTTTAATTTTTCTGTGATTGTGTTCATCATCCGATCTTAAATCTAACAATCGATAACTTATCCTTTGACATCTTTCCTATTATATATGAAGATAATCATGACAAAATGGCAAAATTGCCCCTCAGTTTATTCACGGTGACGTTTTCATTCACGAGTTATTGGACAAAATCCTTCTTTAAAGATACAATTAGCAGTGCAAGAATTATCCCATTTAAGTAATTTTGCACTACTAACTACATATTTAATTAAATATATAGTTTTTCACTAGTAATAATATAAAATTAAAATATGAAGTTAATTAGTTCTTAGGTTGCCGAAGTTATTTTCCTCTTTCAAGTACATTATAAACATCTTTAAGGTTGCCATAGTATATATGCACCAAAATTTGTTTTTTTTTTTGAAAAAATAAAGATGAAGAGAATTTTTCTTATACATGCAATCAATGTCCCGTGCGAAGAAAAAATGACTATAACTGTACCCTAATATGAAGGATAAATATAGGAAGGATACAAAAAATACACCTATTGTATACATACACATACGATTAATGTGCAACTCAACTTTTCATTGATCGCAATAATAATGCCATAATACAATTTATAACTGGTTTGGTCCCAATATTTTTCAATTCTTAAATTAATTCAACATCTTAATCTTTACAATAGGGTATATTTGGACAATTTTTTTCAGTATTTTGTATACAATATTAAATTTTATAGAGTAAAATACTAAAAAAAAAAATCTCGTAAATAACAATAGTAAACCAAACTCATAATTCAAAGAAAAAATAATAACAATATTTCAGTCATCCGATTAACTAAAAATTCTCATCGACCCAAGAAAAACAAATTGATTGTGTAACTCAAGTATTTTTTTCATTGATCAATTCGAGTTTACAATTATTGGTTGTCCCGATAGAAAAAATTAATTCAACACAGCAATACACTTGAAGAATACGTAAATAGAATCAACAAAAATCTAGTAGCTAGTATTGAGGAATAGCAATAGGGTAACGAAACTTGTAAGACTTTTGGCCGCCGAGACATGAATTCTTCTTCATACTACCCATCATTGCATTTGGCTTTGGCTTTGGGTTTTGCAAGGGATTTTGAAACTCAATGAGTTGAATCTTCTTTTGTCTTTTGGCGTCCTCGATTCGTTGATAAGAATCGTGGAGTTTCCTCTTGGCGGACTCCAATTTCAATTGAATGGAGGATTCATCCAACACCTTCTTCTTATCACAATATTCTCTTTTGGGCTCCGCAATCTTGTTCGGTTGATTATTGATCTTCTTGTTGACAACAGGATCGTCATCTTCATCGGCTTCGGCTCCTTGTTCATGATCTTGTTTTAAGCACTCAGCAATCCACTTCAACTGATCTTGAGTTGGCTTCAAAACTTGTATAACTCTCTTCAATTCCTTGCCTTTTCTCGGTGCTTGTTGCCGCTTCAAACGAATAGGAACACGATCACTCACATCTTCAACAACTTGATAATCGAAAAAGGTATCGAAGTCCAGATTCATGGCGGCATCATCACTCGCAAAGTTAAAAGCAAAATCCTCCAATGGCGGACACGCAAGTCCGTCGAACATCTCATCCCCATAAACCTCCATTAATCTCTCACTTTCTTTCTCTCAGACTAGTATGAGCTTAATTTAATTTGTTCTAATAATTCTCTCTCTATTTATCTCTCTCTCTCCCTATATATATATATTGTAGGTTATATAGTAGGTTTTTAGCAATTAATATGGTGAGGTTAATTAATGACTTGGAACCCAAGTAGGTTGTTCGGTCGTATTTGTGGCGTTAACCTTACGAACAGGTTTAAATGCAAATCTCTGTGCATATCTTCTACAAATAGATTTCATATATAATAGTTAAATATTTATACTTAATTTAATTACTCTTAAGAATTTATCTTATGATAAAAAGAATATATATATATATATATATATATATAAGAATTTTTATTTTTTAAACACTATTATTTCCCTCCCTCGTGGAATTAAAGTTTAACTGAACACTAATTATTTGTTACTGTCAATTTTACTTAAATTAAACTTTAATTGCAACATTTTAATGTTAAGGGAGAAATAAGTCAACAAAAAATATACTCCCTTAATTTCAAAATTAGAAATACATTTTAACTTTTGAGGCTAAACGACGATATATAAAACTTCAAATTAATGTGAATTTATTTAATTTTAATTGATACAATTATTATAATTGTATAGTATATAACAAAAACTATTAATTATAAAATTTATTTCATTCTAAACTTTTATGAGTCATTACCAATTTTGAAGTTTAATATGTCGTCGTTTGAACCTCAAAAGTCAAATTATATTTCTAATTTTGGAGCGCTTGGTGAACTGAATGTGAAAAAAGGCTGTAGTCAAGAGACAATTGAGGGATTATATCTTAATTTAAAGTGTTAGGGATAACACTGTTTAATAAATTTAAATGTGAAAATTATTGTTTCTGGAGTAATCTTTCTACTTTTGAATTAATGTACATATCTCCTGATTAATTTCAAATTGATGTTAGATATGATGTATTCAAGGGAGCAAGAGCTTAAAGTTCATTAATTTAGTTTTACTTTTATTACTAGTTTGTACCAGAACAACTGATCTTATTTTAGGGAGAAAATATGTCTCTATGTTTTGATATAAAAATGTTCAAGAAATTACTCCCTCTATCCTTCAAAAAAATTGTCCTTTCATCTTCCAAAACATAACAATTCAAAGTAAATAATTTTAAATTCAAAATTGATATAATTTTATTTATTTTTAAAAATAATAAATCTTGTAAAGTAATACTTTTTACTTGGTATAACTATTTTCATAATTGTATGGTCTAAAATTAAAATAATTCATATCAGTTCTGAGAGTTTGAAAATATCTTAACAAGATGACAACAAATTGCTTACAAAAAAATATGACTGATTGTGGTTGATTTACTATTACTAGGCTCAGCTATGAATGATGAATCATCCACTAATTACACTCTACAACATCATTTTGTAAACTAATTTTTATTAAACTTTTTTTATCACCATAGTAACACTAATATCTTAAATTGACATCAAAAAGTCATTAATTACAAAATGGGAATAGATCATAATAACTGAAGGATTATCCACGAAACTTTAAAGATAATTGATATTTTCACAAATAAAAATGTTAATTCCACAAGATCCTCTCTTATATGAGAGTGAACTCCACTTACTATTCATGTGAAAAAAATCTTATGGAACTAATATTTTTTACTTGTGAAAATATTAATTCCCACTTTAAATAAGACTACTATATTATCGCGCTGTTTATTTTTCTATCATAAATACAGTTCCTGACCAGATATGCTAACAATATTATCCTATGTCTGTTTCTGAAGCAGAATATTGTCTCTAAGCCCAAGCACATACAAAGTGGAATAACATTTCAAGGAGAGAATTGGAACCCCCTTAATCTACAACAAATAAACAGACAATTCGCCGAAAGCACACCTACAACTAATGGGGAGGTGCAAACAGCCATGATCCTGACTCTGTAAACCACTATCAAATATGGTAACGCTTCTGTTTCTGGATAGCTTTTAACTTGGTTGATTTTGATGCCTAACATCTTGTTTAATGCACCAATATAGGCTCGGACGCTGGAAATAACAATATCCATTGATGCTCCAGTTCCACTGCCAACAATTACAATAAAAGAGAACAAAAATGAGTGAAGTGTAGGACTGATGAAATGTTTCGAAATGACCCATTTAAGAAAAGAGAATTGTTATTTTCAGAAGGTCTCTCTCACATAAATAGTAAATTCCGCAAAGTTGCATGAGAGATAAAATAGGCTTGTGGATGACATACCTATATGTACGTTGAACAGCTTGTCCAGTGTATGCGTTAGTTGATGTTTGGTTGTTATCCCCGCGAATTAAAACTCGGGTAGTGGCTATTAGCATCAATGCCTACCGTAACTGCATTCATGGAGTACTCGAGAAGCGTCACAGGTACCTGCATATAGGGAGAACGATGCTTCTTCAGGCCCACAGCATGTGTGTGCTCCCAATTCAAATGAGCACTTACAACTGGGAAAATATATATATTTACTACTCAGAACTCGTACTGGTTTTACATGTGACATATTGTTTTGATGCAAACTTTAATTTACTAAATGAGTCGTCGTTTACTTTTGTAATATATATACTGACTGCGAAAAAGCTCGGAACTTCTTTGATTGTGTAAAAATCACTTCACTCGAGCAAGAGCATCAGAAAACAGCTACCAAGGACTCTTAGCAGAAGTGGGTTAGCCCATTTCTTTAACCTAATTTCATTGCAATATAGAACTGAAAACTTTCAAATTCAAACCTTCACAATGAGATCAACCGCCTTGTATGCTGAATCAACTGGCCCTGTTCCAACTGAACAAGCAATATGTTCTTCTCCATCAGCATCAATTAGTCTAACAGTTGCCGTTGAAAGACCCAGACTTCCACATGTAACCTGTGCGTTAGGTAATAGGTCTTTTCAATTGAAAGAACGACTACTTTATACATCCACCCCACTGACTAAAGAAGAACCAGATTGAAGCATGAAAATGAAGTCTACATGTACCTGTACATCGCCAAGCTTCCAAACAACTTGAGGCTGGAAAACTTCATCTGAGACCAGTGCTATTAGGTCATCATCCGTAATGGTCTGAGACACCAAAAAAGAAAATAAATGATGGGTAGAATGAGCTGCATAATTCAAACAAAATAGGCACATATACAGTCTTTCCTTCTCTACTTTGGTTCTCCATTTTCCAATATGCTAATAAACTTATAGGTCCGCACCCTGACTGCATCCTTATGCCATTCTTTGGCAATTGACATAACCAGCAACAAAAACCAAAACTTAATTAACAGCAGTAAAATTGTCTAGAATTTCCTTGCACCTTTTTCTTTTCAGCTACGGCTTTAAAACGCCAAAACAGATCATCAAGTTCCTTCCCATCGATGTCATAGCCAAGCTGAAAAGGCATTAAAGCAAGGTGTTGATGCATGGCATCAAAACATGAACATGTATTTAGTGCATAGATGACATGAAACATTGCCCTATACCTCCAGAAGTTTCGACCTCAAAGCATGGCGTCCGCTGTACAAAATTTTAGGGGAAAAAAACATGAGGAATATATGTGTATTCGTGGGAGAGAGAGATGGACAGCCAAAAACTACAAATTGCTTCAAAACCATAAAGAATACGAAAGGAAATAGTCATATTATCAAATAGCATTTTAAAAGAACACGTGGGTGGTGCTTCTAGGAGATTCAAGCATGCAGAACCTCATCTGTGGAATGAAGATCCATCCTTAACAGTTAATCCTAACACCAAATATATCTCTACCTGTTTTGCATCATTACATATAACTATTTTCAAGCTTTGTTTCATGAATAACCCCCACATCTCAATTAGCTTTGCACCTAATCACAGAAACAATCTTTTTCAGTTTCTTGATCACAAACATTGCACATTCAGCTTAATTTACTTTTCCATTCAGCATAATTCATTATGGAAGCACTCCTATTATTGTCATCTCTTTTGCATGGTGCCACGGTAAGGCTTCAGAAGAGGATAAGCATGCTTCTCGAAAGTATTCAGTAAGAAATTCGTTCGTTCCTAGGACATGAAGGCTTTTATAGGCAATTCATTAAAGATTTCAGTAAGAAAGCAAGATCCTTGACCAATCTTCTAGGTAAAGATGCAAAATTTAAATTTAATGAAAAATGTCTCCAATCCTTTGAACAACTCAAAAATGAGTTGACTTCAGCTCCTATCATCAAATCACCTGATTAGAGTCAACCATTTGAGTTAATGTGTGATACATCTGATTATGCAGTTAGTGTTATTCTAGGGCAAAGAATCAACAAGATTCCCCACGTCATATACTATGCTAGTAGGGCTTTGAAATGATGCACAATTGAATTATTCCACTACTGAAAAAGAACTACTAGTTGTAGTTTTTGCCCTAGAAAAAGTTTCAATCTTATCTTATTGGGTCTAAAAAATCATTGTTTACAACTGACCACACTGCCTGTTGTCCAATTTATATAACGATAAATTCGCGCAAATGTATACGGTCAATCAAGTAAATATAGAAGTAAGAAGGTTGTCAAACCCATAGAGAACAAGTACTAATAATTATTCTAATTATCAATTCACTACCAACTCAATTAAATTTAAACGATCACCAAATGTTGATTTTTGAGAATAATTTAAATTTAAAACTAAAATTAAAGTAAACTAACAAGAACTGATTACTAGATGAATAAAGTCTAGGAATACAATTTCTCCAATTGCGTTGCAATAATCGCTTTAACCCTATTTTTCACTTTATTAACCCAATGAGTTGTTAACTAGGATTGTCTATCAATTTATTAACATCTTTCAATGATTAACAAAAAGATCTATTTTAGTTATATTGCTATTTTCATACAAGACACTTAAAATAGATTCATTAAGTTACAAACTCCTAATCAAGTTACGCATGGCACATATGTATTTTCATCCTATACACTGTTATGTTATTATACAAAGAATCAATAAATTCATACGTTACCGCATCCAGATCTAATCATGGATTTCCTCTTTCAATTCCATCTAAGATATCAGATTAATTGCTAGCTAGACAATTAATAATTAAGCACAAGATATGATAAACAACTCAATAGGATCAATAAGTGTAAATAGAGATAAATAAATTAATGTATAACAAAAGGTTCTATTGTATCCCTAATTAACAGTTTAGTTCATAATCTTACTGAAAATCATCATCTCAAATAGGAAGAACATTCAAAGTTTCAAATAATGAAAATAAAGAGAAGAATATGAAACTATATCAAGCTTGCTAATCTTCTTAATCTTCAAATTTGATCTTCTACTCTTCTCCAATTTAATCTTCAAGTTCTTCAGATGTGATCTCCCAATCTTGTTATCTTTTTCTTCCTCCCTTCTATATGTCATCTCCTCTGAATATAAGGCTATTCCTGATAAGAATCCTTTTTGCAATCAAAAACCACTCAAAATTCGTGTCTAGGTCAACTTGGATTCGCCAACGAGGCCCCGACCTCAAAATGAACTAGAAAACTAGGCACTGGCCTCGTTTCTGATACTAAAATTACGATTTTGCCACTGTTTTCTAAAAAATGCCTAATTCGTCCCTGATTCACCTTTTCCTATAAAATACATATAAAATCCAATAAAATGCACTAAAAAGACTTAAAAGCCAACAAGATAATAAGCCTAAACATATCCAAATCATGGGTATAAAACCACTCATTACTACCCTTAGACATCTTCTCTCCAAAAAAGATTCAAAAGCCCGTTTAATTCGTTGGGTCTTATTGCTCCAAGAATTTGACCTAGAGATAAGGGACAAATTAAAAGGGGTCTGAAAATGTGGTAGCTGATCATTTCTCCCATTTAGTTGTGGAGTCCAACTCTGACCTGCCCCTAAATGAATCTTTCCCAGATGAGCAACCTTTTTCCATATCTGCTACACCTTGGTTTGTTGATCTTGTGAACTACCTAGTTACTAGTGGGATTCCTTCCCATTGGTCCAAACAAGACTGGTTCAAATTTCTTTCACAAGTCAAACACTTTTATTGGGATGTCCGTTATTTGTTTAAATATTGCCCTGATCAAATCATTAGAAGGTGTGTACCCGACCATGAGTTTAGGAGTATCTTATCATTTTGTCATGACCAAACTTGTAGAAGACATTTTGGAGGCAAAAAGACGGCAGCCAAGGTCCTCCAGTGTGATTTCTATTGGCCTAGTCTATTTAAGGATGCCACATAATTTTCGTACCACTTACAATAGGTGTCAAAAATTAGGGAGGATCACTAGGAGAAATATGATGTTGATGCAAACCCATTCTAGTCATATGAGTTGTTTTGATGTGTGGGGAATAGATTTTATGGGTTCATTTCCAAATTCTTTTTGGAAATTTATACATTTTACTCGCGGTGGATTAACTTGTCTAAGTGGGGTAGAAACTATACCAACCAAGACCAATGACAACAAGGTTGTTGTCAAGGAAAACATTTTCGCAATCAGACTTTTGAATCCTTGATGAAAAAGTATTTCATCACCCACAAGCTTACAACACCATATCACCCTCAAATAAGTGGTTCAAGTAGAAGTCTCTAATAGACAAATAAAACAAATACTGAAAAAAAACGGTGAATTTCCAATAGAAAAAGACAGGTCTCTAAAATTATCAGATGCATTGTGGGCTTACCGTACTGCCTTTAAGACTAACTTAGGAATGTCACCGTATAGGCTTGTGTTTGGGAAAACTTGTCACTTACCAGTTGAACTTGAACATCGTGCTTTGTGGGCCATATAACAGTTGAATTTTGATATGTCCACTGGTGGGAGTCCATAGACAATTGTAATTAGCTGAGTTAGATGAGATTTAGGAATGATGCTTATGAAAATGCTAAAATTTACAAGGAAAGAACAAAAGTGTTTCATGATAAATCAATTTTGAGAAAATAATTTTCACCTAGTCAAAAAGTTCCCTTGTATAATTCTAGGCTACATCTATTTCCTGGCAAATTGCGTTCTAGATGGGATGGACCTTTTGTAGTAAAGGTAGTTTACTCTCATAGGGTAGTCGATATTGAAAATCCAAAGAGTGAAAATTTTTTCAAAGTGAATAGTCAACGACTCAAACCCTTTTTAGAAATGCCGAACGAACCAGAGGAGGTGGTGTACCTTGTTGACCCACACTAGTCCAAATGACTAGCATTGCGCTTGTATTTGTAAGTTTGTATGTATATTTTTCTTTTGTAAAGTATTGTTATCCGATTTCTGCCCCCACCATACGAGGTACAATTCTTTCATTTCTTTATTCTCTTTCCTCATTTGCATACATTGAGGACAATACATGATTTAGGTATGGAGGGAGAATTTTGTATTTTTATTATTAGATTTTTTTATGTATTTATTTTTCTTCTTTTTAGGAAACTAATTTTTTTTATTCAATAAAAAAACAAAAAAAAATTAAAAAATTAAAAGACTTTGTTTGACTTTTTTATGGATTGAATTTATTCTAATAAGTGTCCATGAAGAAAAAAACTTTAACTAGAATTAAAAGATTTAGAATTCTTGAACCTTTGATAAAATATGAAATCTTAGTTTGAAACACCATTTGGAATAAAAATAAAATTGATTTTATAAGTATTTTTGCAACTACACATTTGTAATAATTGCTTCAATGTCCATTGAACGAAATAACTGGGTATCCAAGCCTCAGGAAACATCGATATTCACGATGAAAAGTGTATTGAATATATATAAGCAGCTTGACTAGTCTAGTTTTGTGGCCTTTGTTACTCGAGTAAGTAAGCCTTTAGGGGTGTCTCTACACCTAATGACCTAAAGCCAGCTGGTTTGGGAGTCATTAGTTCAATGCTCGCTACATGGGTAACTATAAAAAGTTTAAGAAAAAGAGACATTGCACAAGTCAAGGAAAAAAATTCAAAAAATGAATAAAAAGAAAAAAAAATGAGTTTGCTTGATTTTCATGGTAAAAATCCCTACTAAGAGTTATATCACATACACAATGCATGCATCACATGAAATTAACTTAATAAAGGATAGTAGCTAGAATGAAGATGGAGTATTTTTGATAAGGTGAAAGTGTAATTTTGAATTTAATCTTGCTTAGGTGTAATGTCAATGTATGCTTAGTAGTTTTTTTTCGATTTCATAATTGGTTAAACTCAAAAAGATTTTATTTTGAATTTTGAATTTTGTGGGTATATTCACTGCAAACCTTCACAAGACACAACTAGTCCACTTGAAGTAACATTGGGGTTTAAAGGCTTGTTGCACGTGCTAAGTGTAATCGTGTTTCCTACGAAAAATGGGGCGGTTTTAGTTTTTATTTTATTTTCTTTTTATTTTACTCGAGGGACGAGCAAAAGCTAGGTATAGGGGTATTTGATATACACATTTTTTATACATTTTCATATTTCTATTTTTATTATTTTATATGTTTATTTTATTTAACTAATACATTTTATTTAGTTTTGTAGTATTTACCTTATTTATCTTGGTGAATAAAGTAAAGATAATTGTTTCCAGCTTTTAAAGATGAAAAAGGACTATTGGGGGATTACCATTGTAACGACCCCCAAAATCAGGACTATTTCTAATCCCGATCTTGTGCGTTAAATACTATCTCATTCCAGCTTTACATCATTAATCGATGTTATAATCAATAAAATGCGGATAAATTTAAAATTTTTCTTTTTGTCTTTTCTTCATTCCCTGAATCACAACCTTTATGATTCGTATTTACTTTTTAGAATCATATGTTTTATGATTTATTTTTAAATACATTAAACTGTGAATATAAAACTTCAACTATATCATTATACTATTTCTTTTATACATTTTGTTATAACCCAGACAGTTTAAATATAATAAACTGAATTCTCAAAACAGCAACCCACATCCTTTAATACACAAGCCATATACAAGTATATCATTCATATAGTATTTCAATTTATTTTACCTTATAAAGTAAGTATAAGCTACAACTTTATTTTATTTTATTTTTTCGCAACCAATAACTTTAATTCGTTATCTCAGAATTAATACAACCAGTACAATTTGGATACAATAAGCCATTTTGACTGAGTACAATTTAACTAAAGAAAACAACAACGGTTCGCTTTGTAACCAGCTGCAACGCCTCGATCTATAACGTTTCCTGGTTTCTACGCGTTTGCAAACTTAAAAGGTTAATTCTTTGAGCCCTTGTACCAAATATAATTCGCTGAAATTTTAACTTTGGTAAGCAGTTTATAAACTTCCTTTACTGCTGATGTCCGAGTTTTCCTTCCCAATTCAACGCACTAGTTTAATTATCTACCAAACCCACTGGGTTTTAGACAGAACTTAGAGAAATTTGATGAGCCTTCGTGTGGTTTGGAACTTGACAGGTAGAGGGAATAAGGGAATGAAAACGGAAGTTATATGCACTTGGTAATTTAGAGAGGAAAAGAAATGGAATGGGACGAACAGGAGAAGAGAGAAAAGGACTGAGAATACTTTTCTCTAATCACTTAGCTCTCTTATCATATATCAGTGTAATGTCTAGTAACCTGTTTAGTGTTTTATTAAATTGACAACTCTTGCTTATACTCAGCTTAGTGGACAGTTGTTACGTAACCTTTTGCCACCTCCTGCATCTCTTTAATGCCTTAGCTTCATTATTCCCCTTACTTTATAACTTCAGCGTGCATACTTACAATATGTATAACACTACATATACCCATTATATTTATTAATCTTCCATCACATACTTACTAGCTTATGTACTATATTTATATGTAACCCATAATTATTCAAAATTGAAGAATTATACATTTACCATATATATAAAATTATTTCACTAATTATGAAATTTAATTTCATAACTAAAACAAACACTTGAATTGGGAACGAATGAATTGTATAATTATTATTTATACTAATAATCGATTAAATAACTCATATAAGCTCTATAATTATATTTCCTTACTTGCTTCCATAAATTACTTTCTTCCATAAATTGTTCTTAAACAATTTATGTAATATATATATATATATATATATATAATATATATATATTAATCAAGTAATTAACTCGACATATTTAAAAACCATTCATACACAATATGATTTCCTTTCTTATATAATTAAATAATTATTTATTTAATTAGTACATTAACTATAAAGTTATTTTATAAACTTTATATTTCACGTACATTTTATATTAAATGATTAACTTATTATAAGTTAATCTCTTCTCACTAATTCTATTTTTCATTTCATTTTTATTTTTCTCAATCTCAAATAATCTCATAACACTAATATTGCCACATCTCATATATATATATATATATATATATATATATATATAGTTATATTTAACTATAATTTATTCATAAAACATATTTTGTAAATAAAATTTTATTTTATTCACAAATATGCATAATACAATATTCTCGGATATCACATTTTAATTTCCTCCATATCTCACCTCGCAATTAACTCAAATTAAACTAATTCAATAGTTAAATCCACTATTAAATCTTACTTTTAAATAAATATATATATTTCATACTTATATATACATTTTTAGTTCTACCACATAGACCACATAAATATATATAGCACATATAATATTTATGAATACCTTTAACTCTACACGTCTCATAATAAGAATTTTATTATTAAATTCTTATTTTAATAATTTCTGAAAATCCAGGTTATCATAACCATGTAGAGGTTGAAGCCGAGAAGGAAAGAAGAGGATAAAAGGGAACAAAAGAGGCCAAGTCTATGAATCTAAATTAGGGCACACATTTATTTTCCCTATAAATAGGTCTCTTGTTTTAGAGAGAGAGGGGGGTACCACTTTTTATTTTATTTTTCTTTTCTTTTCTTTTCCTTCAGTACTTCTGGTTGGACAAGGGGGGAGAACCTGAGTTTCTTTTACCTTTTCTTTTCCACGGGTGGTCCATTGTGAAATGGTTAAGTACATTCTTAATTGAAAGTAGGAACATGATTGTAGGTTAGATCATTATTTAATTTAATATATTGATTTCAATTCTCTTGTCTCTCATCGGTTTCGATTAACCAGTTTAGTGCATAATAATGTTAGATTTTGTTTATTTCTTTTTAGTACGCATGCTTTAATGTTTTATTAATATTTATAAAATTAGTCTTATTTTGTTTCATGCAATTAGTAGTATTAATTTTTAATTTCATGGCTAACTACTAAATTTCTAATACCTAGGATGATGATGAAACTAGGTATTTCATAATAATATTTTCTTTCCGTTCCGAAATTAGTGCCTAATTATTTTCACCTTCATATTTTTCTTCGCACAAATTGCATATGATTCTTATATTGATTGCGAGGTTTTGATATAAGTTATAGTTAATCTGTGAATTTTTCATAATTTATGCTTGCCTATATTAATTATATGAATCATTATTTTTTAAAGGGAAGGAAAAATAATTTGGGAATTAATTTGAAAAATAAGAAATTATTTATTATGTTAATATTTAGTGGATTCGGATTCCTAGGTTAGTTTTTTCCATTACTAGTTTTCATTATTAATTTTTAATTTGTAGTATTTAGTTAATTAATCATCTCCACTATATTTATTTCTAATTTGCCTGAAATATTAATTAAGGATATATTAAAGAATTGATCTAGTCTCTGTGCGTTCGACCTGCACTTGTCAGTTCTTCAATTTGACACTGTACACTTGCAGTTATATATTTTTATCACATCATAAGACTTAAATGTTATGCATAACATATGATATGATAGGCTGATCGCCTAGAGTACTTGTAGAGAATATTTTCAGTCTTTATGATTGATAAACCTTCTGAGGGTTCTCAGTTGAATAATTGTTAAACCTTATTGGAAAGAGTTCATGGTCTTTATGACCACTCAACATGATGATTAAAATATTTTTAATAAAGGAATCTTTTATTTCCTATTTATTCAAGCTACTTCACAATTATTGTTAAATTGTTGAAAATTCTAGAAAGTTATTTCTTCTATTCATGATTTGTTATTCATTGAACTGTTTTATACTTACTGAGCAAAATAGTTGCTCACCCTTGTTATGTTTTAAAGTTTTCAGCTAAGACTGAGGGTTCCACTAGAACAAGTAAGGATAAGGGCAAATGAAAAGTTCAAGATTAGAAATAACGGATGTATTAAAATATTATAAATGATGTAATATTTAATAGTATTATGTTTTGTATATGTAAGGTTTAGAAACCTGAGGGTAGCATAAGGTATGTATTGTAAATAATTGTATTTACTTTTATGTCTTTAAATTATGTCTATAGATAGATGTGTGTGGATGGAGTAGTACCGTGAGCACCATATCTAATGTTTAAAGTACACGGATGTGGGGCGTTATAGGTACGTTATATCCTAATCCACTACGGACGTTGTACCTAAACCCACTATATATGTGGTGCCCTAACCCACTACGCACGTGGTGCCCTAACCCCACTATGTATGTGGTATCCTAACCCACTACATACATGGTGCACAGATCTAATGGTGATGTAGTGCTCGAACTCAAGACACCGGAGTCTAGCTCACAAGAGAGTCCATAATTACACAAACAACCAAAGATTGCTCGGGACGAAAATAGATTCTTATCTAAATATATCTGGTGATATTTGGGCTTATTGCTAGCAAATTACATCTGTAAATGGCGGGAACAAGTTACCTAAATATCATTATAAATATAACCTTTGGTACGTACACACACTCTTAGATTCCTAAAAGCTCATATTCAGTGATTTTACCATCGGAGGCGTCGGATCTAAAGGAAACCCCTATGCGTATTCGTTCATTTCAAATCACTCGGAGCACCCAACATCCGGTGCTAGAGGCGGTGAAATATAGATTGCGCAAACAATTCAAGGGACAGAGCTTTTGTTTCAATTTTTTAATATATTGGTGTTATTCTAACTTGGGGTTTCAACTGCAGCAATTTGCAAGAGTATGCCTCGATGTTTTGTTTCTAGCTTGGGTTCCATGTTTTGATATTGTGTTTTGAGTTTCTAGTTTTATGTATCGTATTTCAACGGTGTGTACTTTCAGGTTTTACTCAAAATTGCCACACGATGTACTTAGAATTACCACATGATATACTTTCAGGTTTTACTCAAAATTTTCTTTTGTCGATTAACAAGAAAGCATATGCATAACATGATTATTGCAGGAAGAAGTGTGAAGTTGCAATCTATAACAAGGGAAGGTGCAAATCACAGTTTCCTGAGAAGTAGAGTGATGCCAGGGTCGGACTCTTTGATCCCCCACATACAAATGCTTAACGGCAACTAGAAATAGCAGATCGCCTCAACGATCCACATGATCGAAAACTGCAAATTTAAGAATAGTCTGCATTTTTGAGATGACTGAATGGCACTTCTGTCCCTCCAAGTTACCACTCACTTTTAAAGTCGTCCTTAAAGTTCATTTGTTGCCAATTAGGTCCTTAAAGTAACAATTTTTGGCGTTTTCGTTCCTTTTTACCCAATTTGACCCCAACCCGACCCATTTTGACCAAAATTTTGACCCAACCCAACCTAGTTTAACTCGGCCCCAATTTTCACCAATTAATTTTTTTAAAAAAAAACTAAAAAGTTCTAAAAATTATTTAAAAAAATATTTTATTTTAAAATATTAAAAATAATTATTATTTTAAAATATTTTAAAAATAATTATTATTTTCAAGAAAAAATATTAGAAACTTTTTATTTTTTCATAAAATGATTAAAGTGTCATAAATTATAGATTCAAAAAAATTAAATAAGAAAATAAAACTTTATTCTAAAAAAAGTAGATTTTTTTTTTTCATTTTTAATGTAAAACTTTATTTTCAGAAAAAAAAAGTTTATGTCTTTACCATTATTATATGTATTGTTAATATTAGAATTTTTAAAAACAAAAACTAAAAATAGAAAATTAAAACACAAAAAATAGTAAAAAATAAATAAAAAAAACTGATTCAATTTAAAAAAAAAAGTAAATTAAAAATTTTAAAAAATAATTATTTATTTTTAGGAAAAAAATTAGATATTTTTTTATTTTTTTTAAAAAAATGAGTAAATTTTTATAAAATATAGATTCAAAAAATAAAACAAAAAAATAAAACTTTATTTTTAGAAGAAAATAGAAAATTTTATTTTTTAAACAATTAGTAAACTTACATAAAATATGGATTCAAAAAAAGTAAATAAAAAAAACTTTATTTTCATAAAACAAAATTAGAAATTTTTTATTTTTAAAAAGATGTGTAAATTTTCATACCAATAATTAAGAATAAAAAAATGTAAACTTTAATTTTTTTGAATCTATATTTTATGAAACTTTTCTCATTTTTAAAAAAAATAAAAGTTTTCTAATATTTTTTCCCTGAAAATAATAGTTATTTTTAAAACTTTTTAATAATAATATTTTATTTTAAAATATAAAAAATAATTATTATTTTGAAATTATTTTTAAAAAATAATATTTTATTTTAAAATATTAAAAAATAAATATTATTTTAAAATTATTTTAAAACTTTTTAAAGTTTTAAAAAAAAAATTAATTGGTAAAATTGGGTTCGAGTCAAAACTGGGTCGGGGTTGGGTCAAAATGGGTTTAGGTTGGGCTTAAATCGGGTAAAAGGAACATAAACCGCCAAAAAAAATGTCACTTTAAGTACCTAATTGGTGAAAAATGAACTTTAGGAATGGACTTTAAAAGTAAATGACAATTTGAAGGCATAGAAGTGTCATTCAACCATTTTAAGATTTTTTGCATGCATAATGTTGGAGCATAATACTGAAAATCTAAAGTGCACAATAATATCACTCACTAACATATAAAATACATTGTATACCAAAAAATTCAAAAACATCCAAACATAATCGACAGTACTGCTACTTATGTTGCCAAACGGCCCAAACCCCAATAGACAAAGCTATTCGATTGAGCGCTCACATTTTCTTAAACCAAACCCATCACGCAAAGCAAAATTAATAACAATATTACAGTCATCCGATCCGCTAATAATTCTCATCGCCAGGCTATCTAAATTCTAAATTAAGCAGAAAAATATTATTTCATAATAGTTACTGGGAATTAACGTTAGAAGATCAAGTTGATTGTGTAACTCATCTTTTCATTGATCAATTCCATAATACATTCAGTTTATAAAAAAAAACACCGCAATACTTAGACTAATCAACACGGCAACACACTTTAAGAATACACAGAAACAACAAAAATTTACTAGCTACCCACTAGCTAGTATTGTGGAATAGCAATAAACTGATGAAACTTGTAAGACTTTTTGTCGCCGAGGCAACTCTTCTTGATACTGCCCCTCATTGCCTTTGGCATCGGCTTTGGCATCGTATTTTGAAACTCAATGAGTTGAAATCTTTTTTTGTTTCTTGGCGTCCTCGATTCGTTGATAAGAGTCATGGAGTTTCCTCTTCGTAGGACTCAAATTTCAGTTGAATGGAGGATTCATCCAACACCTTCTTATTCCAATATTCTTGTCCCCTTTGTCAGATTGGGCCTCTCCCCTTTTCCTTTTCGCTCCGCAGTCTTGATTGGCTTAATGTTGATCTTCTTGTTGACAATAGGATCATCATCATCATCATCAGCTTCGGCTTGGGCTTCTTGATCATCTTCTTTTAAGCACTTAGCAATCCAATTCAATTGATCTTGAGTTGGCTTCAATACTTCTATAACTCTCTTCAATTCCTTGCCTTTTCTTGGTTGTTGTTGTTGCCGCTTCAAACGAATAGGAACATGATCAGTCACATCTTCTTCTTCTTCAATTTGATCTTCGAAAAAAGATGTCGGCATCGAGATTCATAGCATCATCATCACTCACAAAGTTAAAAGCAAAATCTTTCCAACGGTGGACATGCAAGTCCGTTGAACATCTCCTCACCATAAAACCTCCATAATAATAATCTCTCAAAACTGTTCTCTGATCAGTAATTAGCAATAGGTTTATATAGAGTTTAGTACTTATATATACAATATAAACTTGGAGCACAAGTACTTAGTATATATACATGATAAGTAGATGCACATATCAAGTCGGTGTATCACGAATATATGTTCAGATTTCGTGAGATCTTTCTAATTTTGCATGAGTTCATTAATTAATTGCGTATCTAATTTGTACAATTAATGCGCAAGTATATTAGTAAGAAAATTAAGTCGGTGTATTTGATTTGTACAATTAATGCGTAACTAATCTGAAACAGAAGTCTTTCTACTATTAGGAGCAAATCTTCTACAAATAAATTTCATAATAGCTAGATATTTATACTAGCTAGTAGTGTAGTACGAAGAATTCCAAAAGCAACCTTACCATTAAAGTTCCTCAATTTAGGTTTTCTTTTTCTTATTTTTACTGATTTAAACCCTTCATGACTTCAATTTAATTTAGTTACTTGAATTTATACATATACAGTTACTTAAGAATTGATTTTATGATAAAGAGAAAATATATGCTTATGATTTTTTATTTTTGAAGCACCACGATCTCCCTCTTATGGAATTAAAATTTAACGGATTTGTTATTGACAGTCAATTTTAGTTAAATTAGACTTTAGTTGCAACTTTTTAAAGTTAAGGGCAAAATAAGTCTACAAAAAAAAAAATATTATTGTACTTAGGGAACTAGGATTCCCTCCATCCTCCATAATACTTATCTTGCAATTTCTCCTAATAAACATTCGGGTACACAAATATTATATTTATCAACACATATTAAAATACGTCGCACACATAATTAACGACACAATAAAATTCGTGTTAACTAATATTAATTTATTAGAATTAATTTAGAATTTATTATTAATTAATTTTCATTTAAATAATATAACTATGAAAATTGCTAATATATTTAAATAGTATATTTCTAATTAAATAATTTATTGTTTTCAAAAGGTACATTAATCACAGCAATTTTGAGTTCAAAAAATTTTAATTTGACTTTATAAAGCCAAACTTGATTCTGTAATTTTTAGAATGAAGAGAGTAACATTTATATTACTCCTATGTCCCACATAAAGTGTTTAATTTGAGGCAGTTAATTTATTACATTTTTTAAAATAATATTTTGATGTGGAATATATTTTAGTTTTAAAATATCATTTTTTTTACTTCTTTCGTTTCGAACTTATGGATACGTTTTTGGTTTTTTTTCCTTTCTAAATCATAAATTCAATATCAATAAGTATTTATTTAATTTTAGTACATACTGTAAGATCTATTATAAACTAACTAAAATGTAATATTAACTACCATGTTTATACGTTTTAAAACTTAAATTTATATTAATTTTTAATTTATTTAAGATGTTACAAATTGGCTCTAAAACAATAAAATGTATCTTTAATAAAGAAATGAAAAGAGCGCTTAGTAATATTTTTTAAGAAATTTACAATATTAACTCTTGAAAGGGAACCCCCATAATGTGTAAGGAGAAAAAATGAGAACCACCTTAATTTACAACAAATAAACAGACAATTCGCTGAAACAATTATAGGACTCAGTGTATTATTTATAGGGTCTAATATGAGTAAAAGTGAAAATTATTCGATACTCTCTACTTTATTTTAAGTTTTTTAATTTGCATAAAAAGTACATTCAAGTCTCTTTTTTTTTTGATGAAAAGAGTATGTATAACAAGTGCGTATGAGAAATTTTCAAAAAAAAATGATAAACATTGTTATCTCGATGTTAGACCGTATTACAATCATAATTAATTAATTAGTCACAAACTATTGACAATATTAATAAACGTATTAGCCATAAGGCCTAAGACTTCATTGACAATTATAAGTGTTGTACAATCACGTCTAAGACAAAATAGAATAGTGCATTTTATGTCCTTTTAATTTATAAAAGAAATAGGAAAAAGAAAATTTTTCTATTCTTTTCTTTTATTACCCTCTCTAAGTTGGTGTGCATTAAAGGCCTCCTTTCTCTATGGGAAGTATTCATCATGAATTCCCACACCAACTAAAACAAATATTTGGGCTTTTCCCCTATTTCTAATAAAATTTCTAACCATAGGAGTCCTATAGACTTGCAAATGACAGTCTAATAAGTCCGGCCCAACCAAACCCAGCCCAATGAATCGATATTTTCTCAATTATTTGTATACTAGTGTCTTTAAAAGTCGCCCCGCTCCCCATTCAGGCATTCACCGTCACCACGGTACCAAAGGTGATTCCCGCCAAAAGGCCAATCTCGTCTATTTCTCTCTTGGGCACCAACTGTTATCATACGATCTCCTTTACTAAATTCCAAATTATACCCTAAATTTTAACCTTAAAATCAATTTGTATCCTAAATTTTATTTTAAATTAAATGCACCCTAAATTTTGAGTTTCGATATAATTTTCACCCTCCATACTAAAATTTATGGTACAAATTGTTTTGATGTAGAGACTACGGAGGGTGCATATTGTTTTAAAACTTCAAATTTTGAGTGTAAATTGATTTTACGATTAAAATTTATGGTTCAAATTAGAGATTAGTCCTCTTTTAATTATACGCAAATGCAAAACCTATCTCATTATCCTCTTTCTAGAAATGGGATAAATCAACTTTTGGTACCTGTACTGGGACACGATTTACAATTTGGTACCCGAAGTGAAAAAAGTTACAAACTGGTGTTTGTACTCGAAAAATGTTGTGATCTGGTGGTTGTACTTTCCAATTTTTAAATAATCGTTAAAATTGACTAACGGAGAAGATGGAAAATTCTGACGAGGCTTACTCATCAGACGTGGATATTCTTTGTAATTTATTTTTTTCTCTTTAAATTCTTTTAAAAATTTAAAATATATTTATATTTTTAAATTATAAAAGTAATATTAATTTTTTGAGTAATGCTACAGCCAACACTCTGCAAAAACCAACCTCCTCAACTCCACCACACCACCGTCGCCGCCGATCTCTTCCCGCCGGACCTCCCCTCACCCTCCTCGCCGACCCCAAACTCCTTCCTCCGCTCCTCCACCGCCTCCTCCGCCAACATCGCCGACAAATCCTGCGCTACCACGTCCTCCTCGAGTACCTCTCTCCCACCGCCCCTCCCGCCACTTCACCCCCGCTGGAAAACTCATCACCACCTTCTTCCAAACCACTTGGCCGCGCCACCAATAACTTCGGCTCCGTTAACATCACCCGCAACGCCGCCACAAACTGTCACAATCCTCTCCCCCTCCTCCCCTGCATCCTCCAATACCACCATTCTCTCTCTCGTCAAATCAATTCCCTACAATATCAGATCTGAAAAAGGATCTTCAAGCATCAAATCAATTAATACTTTTGTATGCCTCACGAACAAATACATCTAGAGTTGCTAGTAGTCCTTCTCTTAAGGCAGCTGGATCTCCAATGGGTATACAGGAAAACAAGAATTCTGTTCAAACCCAGATGGAAATGAGGTCTAGTAATGGTTCTGTTTCAGCTTCTGATAGAAAATTCACTAATTTATCAAGCTCTGTTGCCAATTCCACCGAGGAATCCTCTGTTTCTGGACAAAACCCAAGTGGGGAAAATGGATTGAGAACTCCAAATGAATTAAATTCCAGAAAAAGAAAAGTAGTTTCAAGAGGAAAAGCTAAGGAAATTGCAGTAAAGGTTAATATATATATATATATAAATCAAGATCAGTACTTTCCTTTACTTTTTTCGTTTTCTTTTTCTTTTTCTTATTTTTTTTTTAAAAAAAATAAAATAAAAAAATTGATTGACACTTCAATTTTCAGGAAGCAGAAGGTGATGATGATTCAAGTGTAAAGAGATCAAAGATGACAGGCTGAGGAGTTGTGTGTGTACATACATAATACATACATCAAATCTAAAGCTTTCTCTCTCATGATACATCAGATCTGAAAAAGGAGAAAATGGATCTAAGAATTTAGAGAGAGAAAATGGATCTGAATTTCTGATTTGCAGTGGAGAAAGGAGAAAAAGGAGAAAATGTTGGCGGAGGAGGAGGCGGTGGAGGAGCGGAGGAAGGAGTTGCCCAGTCATCGCCATGTCATCTTTTGCATATGACCTGTCAAATTTTCAAACAGAATAAGGATGGAACCCTACTATTTAACGGAGTGTAACATTTTTCGAGTACAAACACCAGTTTGTAACTTTTTTCACTTCGGATACCAAATTGTAAATCGTGTCCCAGTACAGGTACCAAAAGTTGATTTATCCCTTCTAGAAATCGCTATAGCTGTAATTACAACAATTGTGTGTAATTGTAACTAGTAGTACTTTTTAACATGATTAACATGACTAAAGTCATTAACATTAATATAAAGTCGATTTCAAATATTTTTAAACTCAAAATTAACATAATTTATTTAACTTTTGAAAACAATAAATATTACAAATAGTAGTACCTTTTAAGTAGTTTATGATATTCATAATTATATTGATACAAACTAAATGAATTCATGTCACTTTTGAGTTTAAAATGTTTAAAATTGACTTTTAAAAAATTAATATATTAATTTTATAATTTAGAACAGAATAAGTACTAAAATTCAAAATAATCGGCAGTATTGCTACTCATGTTGCCAAACCTCGATAGATGAGGCTAATCGATTGCTCTCATTTTCTACAAGCAATTGCTGAGTACTTGGCCTAGCAGGGACACTAAAGTTGCATTATGCTAATAATATAATTATAGGTCCCATAATAGTTTCTATATACTATACCCATCATATTGACAAACAAAATAGTACTCCATTTTTGTAGACTCTTTTTGAAAAATATTTAAGATTTGGATATATAGGGCACATTTACACAATCTTTTTCGGTGATTTGTTGACAACATAAAATTTTAAAGAGTAAAAATTGTTATTGCAAAAAATTATACCAAAATGCATGTCTCATTCAAACCCTCGTAATCGAAGATACTTTTGTAAATAAAAATAATCATTTTTTTCATTGATCAGTTCGATAATACATGCAGTTTGTAAGTGGTTTGCTCCCAATATTTCCTATATAATAGCAAAAATTAATTCGTCACCGCAATACACTTTAAAGAATACACAGAAACAACAAAAATTTACTAGCTAGCATTAAGGAATAGCAATAGACCGATTAAACTTGCAACACTTTTTGCTTCCGAGACAATTCTTCTTCATACTACCCCTTATTGCCTTTGACTTTGGCTTTTGCATGGGATTTTGAAACTCAATGAGTTGAATCTTTTTCCTTTTCTTGGCGTCCTCAATTCGTTGACAAGAGTCATGGAGTTTCCTCTTGGTAGACTCAAATTTCACTTGAATGGCGGATTCATCTTTTGATAACAGCACCTCCTCTTTTCCTTTTCGCTCCGCAATCTTGTTTGGCTTGTTGATCTTGATTTTGGCTTCTTGTTTTAAGTGTGCGGCAGTCTGAAACAATTGATCGGCAGTTGGCTTCAAAACATGAATAAGTGTCTTCAATTCCTTGCCCTTTCTTGGTGGTTGTTGCTTCAAACGAATAGGAATAGGAATAGGAATAGGAGTATGATCATCAAAAAAGATATCGGCATCGAGATTCATGGCGGCATGATCACTCACAAAGTTAAAAGCAAAATCCTCCAAGGGTGGACATGCAAGTCCATTGAACATCTCCTCACCATAAACCTCCATAATTTCTGATCAGTATTATCTTAATTTTCTCTAATGGTTATGTAGTAGGTTTATACAGTGTTAGTCCTTATATATACAATACAAACTTGGAACACAAGTAGTTACATGATACTTATAAGTATATATACATATTAATTGCGTTAACATCACGAACATATGTTCAGATGAGTAATTTAAAAATAAAAAATAAATCTTTTTAATTTTGCCTGTGTGCATATCTTCAAATAGATTTCATATCAATAGTTAGATATGTTTATAATAGTTACTACGAATTATTGAAAAAGTAGTTCCTTAATTAATTGTGTTAGTCTCTCTCTCTCTCCCTATATATATAAATATATATATATATATATACACACACACACACACACACTTGGAATACAAGTACATGAGTAAGAAAATCAAGTCGGTGTAGTTAATTTGTACAATTAATTGCGTTAACATGATAAACATAAGTAGTCCGAAAAAAAAATCTGTCTAATATCAAATAGATTTCTTTTTTTAGTGATTTAAACCCAGACTTCAATTTAACTTTATTACTTGAACTTATTACTGAGTTAGTTACTTAATAAATGTTTTTACGATAAAGAGAAAATATGTGCCTATGGCTTTTTATTTTTCAAACACTATTATGTCCCTCTGACGGAATTAAATTTATAGAAAACACAAATTATTTGTTATTGACTGTAAACCAGCGAATTATAAAGGGTCTATTTATAGGATTATTATACTTAGTTTGTTGATATTTTTAATTTGTAGAATTATTCTATTAGATAGAGTAATATATTTTTATTTTTAAAATTCCATAATTAAATCATATGATTAATTAATTAATATTTAAAGTGTTATTATGGTATAATTAGAAGCAAGACCAGTGGATTTATTACAAGACTCGATTCCAAAAAAAAATGTGAAACTCTCCTCCGTGTTTGTGTTTGTGTGATATTTTTGTCCTTGAATTTAAAAAATTAACAAACCTCTTCCTTAAAATATAATTATTAATATAAAAAAGTACCTCGTAAGTTATCACGAACGATCGAGATAGCGATATTTTATATTGTATAATCATGAATCATATCTCCGCAAAGTGAATATATTCGAGGCATAAATTTCACATTTTAATCTTACAAAAACAAATATCACAATGCCTATTGAAAATCAATAACTTCACACTCGCTAGATTTTCAGTAAATTCATAACTTTTTCAATTGAGAACCAATTTTTAAAAACCCTTTTTATAAAGAACCAATGAAGTTAATTATATTCCACTACCAAGAGTTTATAAGTTTTAAAAATTAATTTAAAATATTTTTAGAAATTAAAATTGAGATGATTTATTAAATATTATTAAAATAAATTTTACAATCCAGTAGTAATTTTTAAATAATTTACAATACTTATAATTATATTGACTAAAAATAAAAAGAATTCATCTTCAATTTTTAATTTTAAAAATATCTTAAATTGTTTTTAAAAATTTAATAATGATTTTAAAAATCTAAAACAAAAGAAGTATTATTTTTTGAACTAAAAATTGTTGTATGCAGAGGAAACTCCAAAACTTTAAGTTGGAAAAATAGAGACTCGATATGGCTTCGAAGTAAAACATTGTCCAAAAAAGTTGCAGTATAAAATCATACAAGGAAAATTGAAATATAAATTTTACCTTTTATATGGATTGAATATAACTCGTACCTTTTTATATAGATTGGAAATATAAAGGGGCAATAAACGGCATATAAGATATATCAGATTAGGATCCCTTTTTATTATCCTTATCTTTCAATTTCTCTCAATACACATTCAGCGACATAAATATTACATTAAGGATAAAATAAAATTTCTCACAAACAATAAGCGACACAATAAAATTTGTCGCAAAATATGTCATTGAAAATGTCGCTAAAGTAATATTTGTGTCGCTAAATATGTATTGGGGGAAGTTGGAGCATAGGTGTAATGGAGCGGATTCTAATTGAGATATATCCCTTGCAATACACTTATTCTCCAATTTCTCTAAATACACATTTAGTGACACAAATTTTACTTTTCAGCGACTATACTGATGATACAATAATTTGCGATAAATTTTATTATGGCACTAAATATAATATTTGTGTCTCTAAATGTGTGTTAGGATAAATTGGATGATAATTGTAACGTATGGAATCCCAATCCAAGATATATCATAAGTTCATCTATATTGGGATTGGCTCATACTTTAGTGGGCCAGACCAATAGCCAAGTGTAATGTTCAGTTGAGCTTGGGGCTTTATTAGTAGTCCGATCTTGGGTTTGACTAATGTATTGGACCTCATATGATTGAGTCCATGTTATAGAAGCTAGAGTTTCTAGTGACTATAAAAGTATTTGTTTGGTGTACATGTGTGTATCATGTAGAGCGTGTTAGAGGTACAATATATGAATACATCAGACAAACATGACTAGCCAAATTAGTGAACCTGAATAACTTTGTGTGTTCTTATTTTTTCCGTTCTTCTTTAATTTTTGTGTAATTGTGTTCATCATCCGATCTTAAATCTAATATTTGGTATTAGAGGTACTTGTTCCGGGGTTCTGGGATAGGTGATTTAAGATGTTGAACACACTTACGTCACAGATCGAGATCGATAAGTTCCATGAAAAAAGTTCTGAACTTTGAAAACTGAAGATGGAGGATCTACTCGTGGATAGGAATTTCTAGACAGTAATTGAAGATTCAAAGTCAACTGTTACTGCTCAGAAGGATGGGATATCTTTGACTAAAATGAAGTTGAATGAGAATATCGCATTGTGGGAGAAATTAGATCGGAAGGCTTGTAGCCTAATCCGACTTTGTCTTGCTGATAACGTCCTGGTTAATATTTCTGGGGAGAAGACTGCGAAGGATCTCTGGACAAAATTGGAAGTCCTTTATCAAAGTAAGTACTGGTTAATAAAATATTTCTTAGGAAGAAGTTATATAAACTGTGGATGGATGATGGAAGTTCGTTTTCGACACACTTACTTGGACTTATAGGAGCTAGGGTTCCTAATGACTATAAAAGTATTGTTTAGTGTGTGTATCATATAGAAAGTGTGAGATGCAAAATATATGAATACATTAGAGAAACATAACTAGTCAAATTGGTGAACCTGAATAACTTTGTGTGCTCTTATTTTTTTCGTTCTTCTTTAATTTTTCTGTGATTGTGTTCATCATCCGATCTTAAATCTAACAATCGATAACTTATCCTTTGACATCTTTCCTATTATATATGAAGATAATCATGACAAAATGGCAAAATTGCCCCTCAGTTTATTCACGGTGACGTTTTCATTCACGAGTTATTGGACAAAATCCTTCTTTAAAGATACAATTAGCAGTGCAAAGAATTATCCCATTTAAGTAATTTTGCACTACTAACTACATATTTAATTAAATATATAGTTTTTTCACTAGTAATAATATAAAATTAAAATATGAAGTTAATTAGTTCTTAGGTTTGCCGAAGTTATTTTCCTCTTTCAAGTACATTATAAACATCTTTAAGGTTGCCATAGTAATATATGCACCAAAATTTGTTTTTTTTTTTTAAAAAATAAAGATGAAAGAGAATTTTTCTTATACATGCAATCAATGTCCCGTGCGAAGAAAAAATGACTATAACTGTACCCTAATATGAAGGATAAATATAGGAAGGATAAAAAAAATACACCTATTGTATACATACACATACGATTAATGTGCAACTCAACTTTTCATTGATCGCAATAATAATGCCATAATACAATTTATAACTGGTTTGGTCCCAATATTTTTCAATTCTTAAATTAATTCAACATCTTAATCTTTACAATAGGGTATATTTGGACAATTTTTTTCAGTATTTTGTTTACAATATTAAATTTTATAGAGTAAAATACTAAAAAAAAAATCTCGTAAATAACAATAGTAAACCAAACTCATAATTCAAAGAAAAAATAATAACAATATTTCAGTCATCCGATTAACTAAAAATTCTCATCGACCCAAGAAAAACAAATTGATTGTGTAACTCAAGTATTTTTTTCATTGATCAATTCGAGTTTACAATTATTGGTTGTCCCGATAGAAAAAATTAATTCAACACAAAACCAAAGAGCAATACACTTGAAGAATACGTAAATAGAATCAACAAAAATCTAGTAGCTAGTATTGAGGAATAGCAATAGGGTAACGAAACTTGTAAGACTTTTGGCCGCCGAGACATGAATTCTTCTTCATACTACCCATCATTGCCTTTGGCTTTGGCTGTGGGTTTTGCAAGGGATTTTGAAACTCAATGAGTTGAATCTTCTTTTGTCTCTTGGCGTCCTCGATTCGTTGATAAGAATCGTGGAGTTTCCTCTTGGCGGACTCGAATTTCAATTGAATGGAGGATTCATCCAACACCTTCTTCTTATCACAATATTCTCTTTTGGGCTCCGCAATCTTGTTCGGTTGATTATTGATCTTCTTGTTGACAACAGGATCTTCATCATCATCGGCTTCGGCTTCGGCTTCGGCTCCTTGTTCATGATCTTGTTTTAAGCACTCAACAATCCACTTCAACTGATCTTGAGTTGGCTTCAAAACTTGTATAACTCTCTTCAATTCCTTGCCTTTTCTCGGTGCTTGTTGCCGCTTCAAACGAATAGGAACACGATCACTCACATCTTCAACAACTTGATAATCGAAAAAGGTATCGAAGTCCAGATTCATGGCGGCATCATCACTCGCAAAGTTAAAAGCAAAATCCTCCAATGGCGGACACGCAAGTCCGTCGAACATCTCATCCCCATAAACCTCCATTAATCTCTCACTTTCTTTCTCTCAGACTAGTATGAGCTTAATTTATTTTTTTCTAAAAAATCTCTCTCTATCTATCTCTCTCTCGCTCTATATATATATATATATATATATATATATATATATATATTGTAGGTTATATAGTAGGTTTTTAGCAATTAATATGGTGAGGTTAATTAATGACTTGGAACCCAAGTAGGTTGTTCGGTCGTATTTGTGGCGTTTAACCTTACGAACAGGTTTAAATGCAAATCTCTGTGCATATCTTCTACAAATAGATTTCATATATAATAGTTTAAATATTTATAACTTAATTTAATTACTCTTAAGAATTTATCTTATGATAAAAAGAATATATATATATATATATATATATATATAAGAATTTTTATTTTTTAAACACTATTATTTCCCTCCCTCGTGGAATTAAAGTTTAACACTGAACACTAATTATTTGTTACTGTCAAATTTTACTTAAATTAAACTTTAATTGCAACATTTTAATGTTAAGGGAGAAATAAGTCAACAAAAAATATACTCCCTTAATTTCCAAATTAGAAATACATTTTAACTTTTGAGGTTAAAACGACGATAAATAAAACTTCAAATTAATGTGAATTTATTTAATTTTAATTGATACAATTATTATAATTGTATAGTATATAACAAAAACTATTAATTATAAAATTTATTTCATTTCTAAACTTTTATGAGTCATACCAATTTTGAAGTTTAATATGTCGTCAATTTGACCTCAAAAGTCAAATTATATTTCTAATTTTTGGAGCGCTTGGTGAACTGAATGTGAAAAAAGGCTTGTAGTCAAGAGACAATTGAGGGATTATATCTTAATTTAAAGTGTTAGGGATAACACTGTTTAATAAATTTAAATGTGAAAATTATTGTTTCTGGAGTAATCTTTCTACTTTTGAATTAATGTACATATCTCCCTGATTAATTTCAAATTGATGTTAGATATGATGTATTCAAGGGAGCAAGAGCTTAAAGTTCATTAATTTAGTTTTACTTTTATTACTAGTTTGTACCAGAACAACTGATCTTATTTTAGGGAGAAAATATGTCTCTATGTTTTGATATAAAAATGTTCAAGAAATTACTCCTCCCTCTATCCTTCAAAAAAATTGTCCTTTCATCTTCCAAAACATAACAATTCAAAGTAAATAATTTTAAATTCAAAATTGATATAATTTATTATTTTTTTTTAAAAATAATAAATCTTGTAAAGTAATACTTTTTTACTTAGTATAAAAAACGATTTTCATAATTGTATGGTCTAAAATTAAAATAATTCATATCAGTTCTGAGAGTTTGAAAATATCTTAACAAGATGACAACAAATTGCTTACAAAAAAATATGACTGATTGTGGTTGATTTACTATTACTAGGCTCAGCTATGAATGATGAATCATCCACTAATTACACTCTACAACATCATTTTGTAAACTAATTTTTATTAAACTTTTTTTATCACCATAGTAACACTAATATCTTAAATTGACATCAAAAAGTCATTAATTACAAAATGGGAATAGATCATAATAACTGAAGGATTATCCACGAAACTTTAAAAATAATTGATATTTTCACAAATGAAAATGTTAATTCCACAAGATCATCTCTTATATGAGAGTGAACTCCACTTACTATTCATGTGAAAAAAATCTTATGGAACTAATATTTTTACTTGTGAAAATATTAATTCCCACTTTAAATAAGACTGCTATATTATAGCGCTGTTTATTTTTCTATCATAAATACAGTTCCTGACCAGATATGCTAACAATATTATCCTGTCTGTTTCTGAAGCAGAATATTGTCTCTAAGCCCAAGCACATACAAAGTGGAATAACATTTCAAGGAGAGAATTGGAACCCCCTTAATCTACAACAAATAAACAGACAATTCGCCGAAAGCACACCTACAACTAATGGGGAGGTGCAAACAGCCATGATCCTGACTCTGTAACCACTATCAAATATGTAACGCTTCTGTTTCTGGATAGCTTTTAACTTGGTTGATTTTGATGCCTAACATCTTGTTTAATGCACCAATATAGGCTCGGACGCTGGAAATAACAATATCCATTGATGCTCCAGTTCCACTGCCAACAATTACAATAAAAGAGAACAAAAATGAGTGAAGTGTAGGACTGATGAAATGTTTCGAAATGACCCATTTAAGAAAAGAGAATTGTTATTTTCAGAAGGTCTCTCTCACATAAATAGTAAATTCCGCAGAGTTGCATGAGAGATAAAATAGGCTTGTGGATGACATACCTATATGTACGTTGAACAGCTTGTCCAGTGTATGCGTTAGTTGATGTTTGGTTGTTATCCCCGCGAATTAAAACTCGGGTAGTGGCTATAGCATCAATGCCTATCGTAACTGCATTCATGGAGTACTCGAGAAGCGTCACAGGTACCTGCATATAGGGAGAACGATGCTTCTTCAGGCCGACAGCATGTGTGTGCTCCCAATTCAAATGAGCACTTACAACTGGGAAAAAAATATATATTTACTACTCAGAACTCGTACTGGTTTACATGTGACATATTGTTTGATGTAAACTTTAATTTACTAAATGAGTCGTCGTTTATTTTTGTAATATATATACTGACTGCGAAAAAGCTCGGAACTTCTTTGATTGTGTAAAAATCACTTCACTCGAGCAAGAGCATCAGAAAACAGCTACCAAGGACTCTTAGCAGAAGTGGGTTAGCCCATTTCTTTAACCTAATTTCATTGCAATATAGAACTGAAAACTTTCAAATTCAAACCTTCACAATGAGATCAACCGCCTTGTATGCTGAATCAACTGGCCCTGTTCCAACTGAACAAGCAATATGTTCTTCTCCATCAGCATCAATTAGTCTAACAGTTGCCGTTGAAAGACCCAGACTTCCACATGTAACCTGTGCGTTAGGTAATAGGTCTTTTCAATTGAAAGAACGACTACTTTATACATCCACCCCACTGACTAAAGAAGAACCAAATTGAAGCATGAAATGAAGTCTACATGTACCTGTACATCGCCAAGCTTCCAAACAACTTGAGGCTGGAAAACTTCATCTGAGACCAGTGCTATTAGGTCATCATCCGTAATGGTCCTGAGACACCAAAAAAGAAAAATAAATGATGGGTAGAATGAGCTGCATAATTCAAACAAAATAGGCACATATACAGTCTTTCCTTCTCTACTTTGGTTCTCCATTTTCCAATATGCTAATAAACTTATAGGTCCGCACCCTGACTGCATCCTTATGCCATTCTTTGGCAATTGACATAACCAGCGACAAAAACCAAAACTTAATTAACAGCAGTAAAATTGTCTAGAATTTCCTTGCACCTTTTTCTTTTCAGCTACGGCTTTAAAACGCCAAAACAGATCATCAAGTTCCTTCCCATCGATGTCATAGCCAAGCTGAAAAGGCATTAAAGCAAGGTGTTGATGCATGGCATCAAAACATGAGCATGTATTTAGTGCATAGATGACATGAACATTGCCCTATACCTCCAGAAGTTTCGACCTCAAAGCATGGCGTCCGCTGTACAAAATTTTAGGGGAAAAAAACATGAGAATATATGTGTATTCGTGGGAGAGAGAGATGGACAGCCAAAACTACAAATTGCTTCAAAACCATAAAGAATACGAAAGGAAATAGTCATATTATCAAATAGCATTTTAAAAGAACACGTGGGTGGTGCTTCTAGGAGATTCAAGCATGCAGAACCTCATCTGTGGAATGAAGATCCATCCTTAACAGTTAATCCTAACACCAAATATATCTCTACCTGTTTTGCATCATTACATATAACTATTTTCAAGCTTTGTTTCATGAATAACCCCCACATCTCAATTAGCTTTGCACCTAATCACAGAAACAATCTTTTTCAGTTTCTTGATCACAAACATTGCACATCCAGCTTAATTTACTTTTCCATTCAGCATAATTCATTATGGAAGCACTCCTATTATTGTCATCTCTTTTGCATGGTGCCACGGTAAGGCTTCAGAAGAGGATAAGCATGCTTCTCGAAAGTATTCAGAATAGCATAACTCAATAGTGTTTCTATTTAACAAATCAATATGCAAAAATAGTAAGGCTAACATATATTGAACAAGCGTATATAATGAAGTATAAGACTTGAGCAACTTAAAATACAAATGAAGAGCTAGAAAGTCACAAGTACTTTTCTTTTTCTTTTCTTTTTTCCTTTTGGTCTGATAACAGTTACGTGTCAACAGACATATATAAACAAATTTCTAAGCCACAACAGAAACCAAGAGCTTTAGCAGTTTCGTTTCTCCATACCTAAGTTTTCCAAGGACAATACCAGATTCATCAGAACGATGGAGCCCAATCTCTTCCGGAGACATAATCTCATATGTATTTTTATGTTTAAGCATTCCGTCCTACAAGATCGGAAGCATAAGACAAGGGTTCCAGTAAGTGTAACTCAATTATTGAAAGAAAATGTTCAACTTGAGAACTTTCTAGATGCTCTCTCCTTGAATAATGAGAGAGCTTTAATGTGCTACGAGATAAATAAAAAAAAAATAGTTTTAAAAAAATAATAAAAACGGAAAAATAAGCATTCCATCCTACAAGATCTGAAGCATAAGACAAGGGTGACAATAAGCGTAACTCAATTATTGAAAGAAAATGTTAAACTTGAGAACTTTCTACATGCTCTCTCCTTGAATAATAAGAGAACTTCAATGTGCTACAAGATTAGAAAAAATAGTTTTAAAAAGATAATAAAAATGGTAGAATCCAAGGAGAAGAATCAAAAGGCAAAAGGCGGTCAATGATCAACATATCGTAATGTTAACCAATTGTAGGTTGTTATAAGAATAGATCTGTTCGGTAATAGTAGTAGTGTTTGGTTATAAGCATATTGCAATAGCCATACAATTAGTATAAAACACTTTCAAAATGTAGCCTGGTATTTTATGTAAATTGATGCTGAAAAGTTTCTTCTCTAAATTCCTTCCCTTCCATTTGTGAATCTCTTCTTATGTTTATTTGAATTCAATTCTTTTTATTTTACATTTTTCCCTGAATCCATCAAAATAATCTTGATTAAAACATTCATGATCATCACATTTTGTATCAAGCCCCTCGACTCTTGGACAGATTTCCATCATGGTCAACGCACAAGGTTGAAGGTGATTGAAGCAAACACTGGGTAACAGTGATTTTCAGAATTCAAAAATATATTGGGTAAGAACCTCCATTCAGTCTTCTATCTCTAATCTGATACACTGGTTCTTTTTTAATCTAACATCCTTTATTGCTTTGCTTCTAATTCTTTTTGTTTAACCCCTATTTTTTCTTTTTCTTTTTACAAAATATGGGTGTCAGAAACTCTTAGAGAATTCAGCTAGTCATGGGCACTTTTTTTTTACTCAAAACTCCACTAAAGTCTCTCTAATGTCTTATAGTTTTCCTGTCTACATTTTTCCCTCTTCAACACTCGCATTTGTGTAAAACTGTCTTCATTTCCAATCCCAGAAATCCTAAATTCTCAGAACCCAATTTCATTTCATTTCTTCCTCTATTCTTGATCATCCATATTTGTTCTTTATTTCTCTGTAAATTTTGAGCAATTGTATTAATCCAAGAACTATCAACGAAAAGTCAGATCTCTCATCTCCAAACCCATCTCAACTACATTTCTAATCTTCCATTTTTTCTTATTCTGATTTATTTTCCTATTCTAAATGGGTTCTCTATTTTATTTTGATCATTAAATTTTTTTTCTCTCTCAATCTTTAGCAATTTTTCTATTTTAGCATTACCAATCTCAGAATTTATGATATTCTTCATTAAGATTTACAATCTAATTACCAGACATTAATTCTCTGTCTTAATTTTTTTTTTCTTTTTCCTAGTGGATTCACCATCTTCCACCATGACTGAAGGAACTCAACTAAAGATCCTAGAAGAAAACTCTCACAAATCAGAGTTTCAGGTTTAGAATGTGACATAGTGACCATGAATAGCAAGGGGCTGTTGAGCAGTGAGTGATTCTCAAATTTACAGGGCACAATGTGTGAGTTCCTTGTAGAAATGATACAAATTAGAAAAGGGAACAAGAAAGTAAACACTAGCACTCACGATTTACGTTAGCACTCAACTGTTTTCAAAACAAATGAACTGCACCTACACCATCGATCCAAGATAATTAAAATAATATGGCTTAAATACACTTTAAACCTTCAAGTTTTTCACTTTTTATAACTTAAACCCTAATGTTTCAACTTTAAGATATTGAACCTTAATGTCTTTAATTTTTTATAAATTAAACCTTGTGGCCACCGACAAGTAATAATTGATCCGAATGAGAGTATTTTGGGTAATTTTTCTCCGCAATATCTTTAGAAATACAAAAAAATATAGGCATGTGGTTAGTGTATGATGAAGAAAAAAAATAGAAAAATTAAATCCAATATAAATGATTTATACCGTTAAAAAACTTAATTTTCCGGATTGATAGAACATCGAAAATTTCTTTAAAAGCACAAAAAATTATAGTCACGTGATTAGTATGTGATGAAGAAGAAAAATAAAGTAAAATTGAAGCCAATATAAACAATATAGACCCTTAAAAGACTTAATTACCCTTTATTTTGAGTTACAGGACTTATTCCGGTAAGAAATGCTTAATTCAGTAGTAAAAAATATAGAGACATTGAGGTTCAATGTCTGAAAGTTAAAACATTGAGGTTTAAAGTGTAAAAAGCGATAAACTTGAACGTTTAAAGTGTATTTAAGCCAAATAATATTGATTATGGGTCAGATTCACAAAGTTGATTGAAAAATTAAGAATACAAGTAGGGTTAGGATCTGAATTCAAATACTGTTGAGGTTCAAGATGGTTTTCTGACACCTAATCTAGAAAATGATATTAACCAAGATAATGAACATAATATAATTTTTGTACGGGTAAATAATAAATTCACTCTAAGTGCTAACAGTGGCCTAACCTAAGTACACATGTAGCATACACAGTATAGGCGAAAAAGTTACGACTATGACAATTGCCACACAAAGCCAAGACCCCTGTCCATACTAAAAGATCCTCCCTGTCAATTGATCTTCCCAAAATAAATGAAAAAATAAAAATAAAAATAAACAACACTAGCCTACACTCTTTCCACACCCTCACGCTGTTCCAAGCCAGCAGCATTTCACATACTGCCCTTGGCATCGCAAAAGAGATATCACTAAGCGAAAAGGGAAAGGGTGTCCCGGCTACATTTCCTCTACGCTAGTCCTAGGGGAATCATAGCAAGGGGATAAACCTATCCACTCAGCTCCTCCTTGCTTAGCCGATCAAAGTCACTCCTCAAACTCCTTGCCGTAATACAATGGAGGAGGTGATCGACCATTTAATCTACTCACGCACACACACACACTCTCTCCCCCCCCCCCCCCAAGCAACTAATAATGACCCTCTTCCATAGACTACCTTCACACCAACCACTTACCAAACAAACGTTGGTTAAAGACTCCCAGGTACCAAATATCTAGACCTCCATCGAGCACACACCTGTGCTTTCCCTCTCCTGGTTCCCCCCTCCAAAGGAAATCCTGCACAAACTTATGCAACTTCACAATCAAAAGAATTGCAAGTTTGGAAATGTTTGCATCCTCTAAACGTAAACTGACTACGGGTACATTATAGCCTCTGCAAATCACACGAAGTTGATTGAAACGAAGAACACTAGTAAGAATATTTAGAACAGCTGTGCTAACATGACCACAACATGCTAGAAGCATAAAATGCAGATATATGAAGCATAATCTTAAACCAATTTGCAATCAGAAAACCAACCTGATGGATACCACTTTCATGAGCAAAAGCATTAGCACCAACAATTGCCTTGTGTGGTTGCACAAGCAGCCCACTGTACTCTTCCACCTAGAAATACAACCACCAAATTGAATCAGAGTAAATTAACTTTTTTAAGATTGGGAAAAATAAAAATACAAATATAAAAAAGATGCAAAGAGAGTATACCATCTTGCTAGCCATCACTATGTGTTTAGTATTGATCCCAGTATAAAGACCACCCAATACTTGCTCACCGCGACATTTAAATGCCATTACGACCTATATTAGAAAGAAAGAGAAGTAGCATGTAAATTAACAGTGTTGTTGCACATTACAAGATCCAACTGCCTTAAAATATAGCTATATAAGGAATCCATGACATCCACAAAGTTCTTTGATTTTGTGTCAAGATTTGTTCTTTCATAAGGAGATATAGAGTATAATGGTTGACAATATATGGACCAGCTTCAGTTGATTACATTGGACTGGGCATAGCACATCAAGCATTAAATTACGAATTCAAAATTAACATGTCAAAAATTAGTCAGGATAAAAGTTACATATTATCTACTCAGAGCAGAGAAAATCTGAACCATGCACATTAGTACCTTCCATTATTCCAACAACATGATAAATACCCGTTGTACTACGTTATAGTTAAGCTGCATACCAAACTCAACAAGGAGAAACACACGCATACACACGCGCGCACACACACACAAAAGACATTCTCGGTGAGAAACAGACAGCCAACAATACAAACTAACCTATTTAAGCGGAAAGCAATAGCAATAAGAATATGAAGTCGTAAGTAAAAGACGATGGATGAAATCCCAAAGTAATATAAAATGCATCTGAAAGATCTCATAGCTAGAAATGAAAATTAAAACATACTTAAGCACCATAATCAAATCTTGAAAATCACATTGCCTCATATTTTTAACAATGCAATAATACATAATTCAAGTGACATATGAGAAACAAACCTCACCTCCTCCAAAGAAGCATTACCCGCTCTCTCACCAATGCCATTGATTGTTACTTCTACTTGTCGCGCGCCTGCACATGCCCCCTATACAAAGATGAGCAAACATGTCAGTGGAACAAAACCTGGTGTCCAATCCAATATATACTTCACAAATTTAATTGCATACCGCTAATGTATTGGCAGTAGAAAGTCCAAGATCATTTTGGCAATGTGTTGAAATGATGACATTTTCAATTCCAGGGGTGTTTGCTTTTATGTCAGCAATCAGTTGTCCGAATTCATTAGGCACAGTATAGCCAACAGTGTCAGGGATATTAAGAGTGGTAGCCCCAGCTTTTATAACTTCCTTTAGAATGTAATACAAAAATTCTCTTTCAGACCTGGTAAGAAACAAGTATTAAGAAACTTATGTGTTTACCTGAAGCACATTCGGAATAGACACCAGTACTATTGCGATTAGCTTTCAAGATTTGTGGGAATTAAAACTCGCATATTAATCAGTATGTACCAAATGTATTGCAACAGAAGTGCTACATAGTAATCCACACTCATACTATAACCTTCATGAGCCATTCTGATCAATCAACCAACATAAAAGTAAATCAAAACTATTCAGCAGAATTAACTAATGCTTGAATTCATAATCATACAACCATGTAATCTAAGCCACCGACTGAAAAGTTACAAAGATGGTTATTTTAGGTTCCTTTTTATACAAGCAGGGGAAACGTATTCCCTTTTATTCTGACTGGTTCACAAGATAATAGTATGATAGTCTAGGCTATACTGAGTTCATACATTAAAATTCATCATCTCCATAAAACATACCAACCTACAACCAGTGTGTGTAATTTTCATCTTGCTTGGTTTCAAGTTTCCACCACAACACTGTAAGATTAAAAATAATATTTGTAGAAAATAAGAGTATGTATGTATGTAATAATGTAATAACACAAATAAGAAGAGTATTCATGTAATAGAACAAATAAGGATGAGGAATAGGAATAATTCCATTATGTTGTATTATGCTTCTATTCTCCTTAATTTACATTGGCTTGTATACTAGTTTCACAATGTAGTGCTCACTTAATTTATGGGTAGTGCTTCCATAAATTATAGGAAGAAAACATGGAGAGGAAAACATGGTAACACATTCTAACACTCCCCCTCAAGTTGGTATATGGATGTCTAGCATACCTAACTTCAAACATAATGGATGAAACAAAATCAATAAAGCACAACGTGGGGTATTGCAACTGAAAAATGGAAGCAAATCAGCAAATTTGTCCCAAATACCAGCCCAAGAGCAGGCCCCACAGGCAGAAAACGAACCCCACTAGATGCAAAAGTTGAACCCACTAATTGTAAAAGTGTTGGAAAGCATAGCACATGCAGGAAATAAATCCCACTAGCTGCACAAGGAGGAAAATGTGCAAATGTACACCCCACATGATTTCCCAACAGCTCTACGAACAACTAATTCCTTTTAGGAGCTGTTGTGCTGGAATGCAGAAAAGAAGGACCACAAAGCTGAAATACAGCAAATGGGGCCCAATAATCTGCAAAGGAAGTTAACATGTACAGCAATATGGTGCAAGAGTCAGCCCAAGTAGGGCTAACCAGAAAACTAAAAACTCAAAATTCCTGCAAAACTACAAAGCAGCGCGAGTTAAAGTTCTATTATGCTAAATATGAGTAAAAGGAGGGCCCCACATGTCTGCACCCATGTGAGACCAGCAGCTTGCACATGCCAACAAGGCAGCAACCAAGGCTGTCAGCAACAACCTCAAAATCAGCACTGAAAACCCGCCGGAAACAGGTCAAAGACCATAGATACCGGCAAGATGCATACAACACAACAAATCACTGCAGAACAACAGTTGCTAAGTGTTGTAAAGCAGACCCAACAACAGCAAACAAAGCAAATAAAGCTGGGATGAAAATGCAAATTCACATTTGAGGATTCAAAACCATCAAACCATATCAAATACTCCCCCTCAAATGCAACTTTATATAATAGGGACAAATTAAAGTGCATTTGATAAAACAAGCCCAGAAGAAGCTAGTCACGTGAAAGGAGCTGAAAAACAACGGTGATTGCCGTCGGAGACAAGTATACGTGCCTGAAAAACAGCACATCAGCTTCCAAGAAGACACTGATGCTGATCAATCGCAACGAATAAAGCATCACAATTCCAAAATTAGGAAAATGCGAAGAACACATTTGCAGATTCTAAACAATTCAAACCCGGATACCGTGTTGGAAAAAGCATCAACAATGGATACCGTGTTGGAAGAAATATCAACAATGGTAAGAGACATCAACAATAGATTCCATGTTGGAAGAGACATCAACAATGGATACCATGTTGGAAGAGACATCAACAATGGATACATGTTGGAAGAGACATCAACAATGGATACCATGTTGGAAGAGACATCAACAATAGATACCATCTTGGAGGAGAAGAATAAAAGTAGGAGCGAAAGAGAAAAAATTAAGAGGCCGGTGAACAGTGATACGCTGCAGTGCCGGCATGAACAGTGCTACCGGTGAACAGTGCTCCGCGCGTGAACAGTGCTGCCGGTGAACAGTGCTCCGACATGAACTGTGCAGCCGGTGTTAAGAATAAGGAACGTGGCTTTGATACCATGTAGAAAATAAGAGTATGTATGTATGTAATAATGTAATAACACAAATAGGAAGAGTATTCATGTAATAGAACAAATAAGGATGAGGAATAGGAATAATTCCATTATGTTGTATTATGCTTCTATTCTCCTTAATTTACATCGGCTTATATACTAGTTTCACAATGTAGTGCTCACTTAATTTATGGGTAGTGCTTCCATAAATTATAGGAAGAAAACATGGAGAGGAAAACATGGTAACACATTCTAACAATATTAAAATAAAATCTTACTCATTTTCTTTTCACCGACTAAAAATAGAACAAAAGTAATGCAACCTGTATCACCAAAAGGTCTCACCATATAAAAATAAAATTTTATTTATTAAAAAAAATTCTAGTAAAAAAGTAAACTTTCTTATAAAAGACTTGCATTGAAAAGAATTACCTCATAATCAAACCGGACCTTAATATTTTAAAGGCCTTTAATCTATATAGTAGTACAAAACAGAGAAAAATAATGATTCTAGGACTTGAAGATAGAAAGTAGTACAAAACAAAAAAAATAATAATTAACTATTCAAATGCGGGAAAAGAAATTTATATTACTCTCAACTCACCAAAACGTAAGTATATTCAATTACAAAAGAAGAAATGAGTTTTAAATTGGGAACTATAAGCATATTCAATTGCAAAAGAAGAAATGAGTTTTAAATTGGGAACTAACATCCCTCCCAACTTTTGGCAATTCCACTATCGAATGTCAATTTTATATACAAAGTTTATATTAAAAGTTAATACCTTCCGGCATCTTCAGGGCTAAACTCAATATCATCACACCCCAAACTCCTAGCATACGCTACCATACTCCTCGCCTTCTCCACCACCTCCTCTTTCGATTTCTTCAGCTTATACTTCATATGAATCTCACTCGTCGCTATAAACGTATGAATCCTAGGCTTCTTCGCATACTTAACAGCTTCCCAAGCCACATCAATGTCCTTCTTATTACACCTCGCCAATCCGCATATGACCGGCACGTGACTACCCTCTACTCCCCCGCCGCCATTGCCGACTTCCTTGGCGATAATCTTCACCGCCTCCAGGTCGGCGTCGGAGGCGGCCGGAAACCCGGCCTCGATTATGTCAACGCCGAGCTTGGCCAGCTGCCGGGCGATGTCAAGCTTCTCTTTGGTGGTCATGGTCGCGCCAGGGGACTGTTCGCCGTCGCGGAGGGTGGTGTCGAAGATTCGGATGTAATTCGGGTCGGGGATGCGGTGGGGGATGTATTCGGGGCGGCGGAGGGGAGAATGTAAGCAGCAGCGGAGAATTGGGGTGGTGGGTTTTATGGGTTTGAAGTGATAAAGGGTGGGAATTGGAGAATTGGAAGAGAAAGAGGAGGAATTGGTTGGGCAGTAATTGGGGTGAGAGAAAATGGCCGCCATGGGAAAGATTGAGAGAGAAAGATTGATAACTGTAAAGTGATTGGAGGAATATAGATTTTTGAAGAGGGGGAAAAGGGTTTATGGAATATACATTTTTTTAAGTGGTCCCAAACATATGGAGTATATTCTAAATGGATAAACTCTATAATAAATACTCCCTCCCTTTTAAAATTAAAATTTTTTATTTATTTTAAAATTAAAAATATATTTTTATTTTAAAACATAAATTATCATAATATTTCTTTTGTTTCCTTTTATTTATCTTTTTAAAAAATAAAATTTATTTTTATTTATTTGTCGTTTGTAAATTTCAAGAAAAAATTAATGACTTAGTTTATCAAATTATTCTTACATTAAATACTAATTTATTTACTTTTCATTTTTTTTCTCTAAATTTTGAAATGTAATTTTAAAATTTTATATTTATTTTAATTAATTAAACAAATCATTTATTATATGTTTTCTTTTAAAATATCAATTAAAAAAAGAACCGATAGAGTATCAAATTCGCCTTTTTCTATAGAAAGGTTGAAACAACGTGAATTCAATGAATATACCATGAAAGATGCCCACAACAAACACGTGCATAAATTCAATGAATTTCACCAATAAAAAATAAATTGAATTAACAATGATTTCTTTTACGTGAACATAAAAATTGGACACGAACGTATTTAAATTTTATTTATTTATATTTTGACTCAAATATTAAAATATAAATAAATAAAATTCAAATACACTCGTCTCAAATTTTTATGTCTAATTTTTATGTCTCCGCATAGTTTTTGTAACAAATTAATTCAATACCGGCATTCAATGACTACGTGGCCATGGATGTTAGGTCAAACCCTTTTCTCCTGTCGTGGAATAGCAGTACTCCACGCAATCTATCTATAATTACTCTCATAATCTTTTCAATAATACAGTGTATTTGAGTACTATGAATATTTTTTTAAAAATAAAATTAAAAATAAAAAATTATTTATAAAAATTATTATTTTTAAAATATATCATTAATTTTGAAACACATGGAATAAATAAAGATTCTTTTTATATTATTCTTAGATTACGTAAATATAATAAATAAAGATTCTTCTTTGATTACGAAAGTCATGAAAAGGTCGATCCACGTGGCATGAGAAAAAGATGTTTTGTTTTTTTTTACCAAAACCAAAAAGATAAACTTGAAATCATGTTATGAGATCTTTTTGACTGGAAATCAAGCTAAGATACCATTGGGATATATATACATCCTATATTATTAATTACTAGTTTATTAGTTGTATATTTAAATATAAATAAGTGATTATTTTATACTCAATAAATGTAGTCCCAAATTACTAGTTTACCATCTTAAATTTATTATCTAATCATTAGATATAAAAATTTATGCCCGAATAATGCATGAAACAATAAGATAAAAAAATATTTGTTATATAACCACCAGAATCCGATTGTGACTTGTTTTGCCATGGAAGTACCGACATGAGGGACTGACTTTGAAAGGTCTCTTCTCGCACTTATCTAAGGACAACTTCTTCGCTCAAAGACTTCTTGCTTGTCTTCCCCGGTCTTTCAACAACAGGAATGAAATTCACTCTTTCTAGCAGACTCGTCAGCGGCTGACTCTTCCTTCTTATTGCATAAATTCCAAACCCGCCACCTCATGTGCCAAAGTAAAACGGTTGTTCTTCCTTTCGGGAGACTTAGTTTGATATGTTGCATAAAAACGTGATATAGGTTGATTTTATGATTTCTAGTTTCAAAAGTGAAATTCTCACGTTATGTATATATTTTTTTTAATTTCAAACTAATTCATTAGGCAGACTTGTTACGCAATCATTAAACAACTAAAAAATAGAATGAAACCCAAAGCCCCAAAATTTATTAGTTTAGAATGGAGAAAGAATGAAAATCTTCATTATAATCACAATGATTGGATGACTGAAATTCACTATTATAATTCAGTCGATCATACTTACAATGTTAATCGTAGTAAACAAAAGAAACTGATAAATCCACAACACTTTTTGATATTTTCACAGTAAAAGTATCGTTGTAGATGTATAACGGTGTGAAAACCGCCGTTATAAGATCTACAGCGACACTTTTGTTATAAAAATATCATTTTTTGATGTGAATTTATCAGTTTCCATAATAAAAGTATATCCATAAAGAGTTTCATAAAGGTGAAACTAATGAATTAGCATAAACAACACATTTTCGGTGACTAAAGGAAATTAAACATGCAAGTAATTGAGACGGTGCATATTCATTTTTTTTTTCTTTTCTTTAACCTCTGTTCTACATTTGCAATGATTTTCAAGGCAAAGAGTTCTTACTTCGTCGACAATAATACTTCTAATGCTTAAGAACAGTTTCAAAAAATATTGACAGCAGCTACCATCTCCCTGAGGATTTTACGACATTGCTACTCCTAGTAAAGTTCATATGACAATATATTTGTTTCGACTCTTGACTGACCAGATGATATACTTCTCTGACATTTGTGTGCATTAACAAGAACCAATTTGTCAAATTTCATTACCACCCCAAGAAAATTGAAAAGAAGATTAAATGCTATCATTGCCAGTCCTAGTAAAGTGAAGTTCATATGGCTATATATTAGTTTTGACTTTTGAGTTTTGAACTGACCAGATGATGTACTTCTCTTGACCTTTGAGTGCTTTAACAAGAACCAATTTGTCAAATTTCATTACTATCCCAAAGTAAATTAAAAAGAAGAAGAAACACTATCATACCATCCATGATATTCTTGTGGCTTTTGTGACACGGTTGAACAGGAGGAAGACTTCTTCTTCTTGAACTTCAAATCCCGGCAACTTCTTATCTGGAAGACAAAGAAAATGGCAGCATAAAAAGCACATCTCTTAAATTGATAACAAACTACATGTGGATTATTAGTGTTAAATATGTTGCCTACCAATAAGCTTCTCTATCTGTAAATACCACTCCAAATCAATGAAATCATACCTACTCACTAACGAAAAAATTGGCAACCCCCCAATCGTCCAGCTCGAGCAGTTCTTCCCACTCGATGTATATAATCCTACAATCCATTCCATCATCGGTAAGTTAAGACATCTTGCAGTTATCCATAGACCTCTTATATATAGAGTAGATTGGTGGAACAGAGAAGTTCGGTTTCCTACGTTCGTGTTACATTGAAGTGGGTCCATTTTCTCTTACAATCAGCTCTATTGCTGTTAATCAAAGGTTTAATGCAGCTTTAGAGTCCGTATATTAGTAATAACCTGTAAATTTTTTCTATGTTAAAAGGTCTTATCTTACCTTAAAAAGGGGCAGGGACCTTCAGGAAATATGTAGACTTTTGTGACTAAACTAGACAATATAAAAAAAATAACTTCAGGAGTAACTAGATCCAAGAATTCCAGTGAAATACGATATGTAACTATGAAAGAATACAATGAGAAAAGGAAGGAGTAGAAAGAGTGGCGAGAAAAAAGTACATTTACAAAAATGAAATTTACGAAGCAAAGGGTGGTAAGGTATTGTTGTTTTGGCAAAAAAAGATGAAAGCAGTGTTAGGCCACTTATGCTTTAGAAGTTTAAGAAAGAACAAGAACTTTAGTGCATAAATAGCACGCTAAATGTAGCAAGGGTACATGTATTTGTCTAATGGCACGAAACAATATTTTCTTTTTGTAAATTAGCCAGCAAAAGGGCATAATAAGTTCAAAAAAAACAAGTTGGTTGAGAGTAATTAGCTAACGGCAGTGGAAAACAAGTAACCAAAGGCTATGAGAAAAGGATCAAGGGCTATCTTAAATGGCTACATAAAACCTGCATTTGAAGACCATGTACAGATAGAAAACCTAACCTTGGGGGTTTCTTGGGATATTATAATTGATAACCATATCCACAGAAGGACTATCAAGTCCTCTACTGGCAAGATCCGTGCAGACAAGAATATTACATTCTCCAACTTTGAACTTGTTCAAGGATTCAAGTCTTTTGGCCTGTCAACACATTTAAAATAAGCATGGGGACCTATTTGGAAATCTGCAGGGTTCAAGGTTATTTTTCATAAAAGAAAACTGCAAGAATTAATGCAATCAATAATTCTTGGCCGACCGGCGCCCGGCGACCCTTTAGCGACCGGTCGGAATTATTTTTTTTTTTGTTTTGTTTTTTTGGTTTTGGCTCCCAAATAATTTATATGATTTATTGGTAAAAAAATTTTTATAAAAAAAAGTGATTTAGGTGTATTTTTGGATACATATACAAAACAGTGTTGTACAACTCCAATAAATCATATAAATTATTTGGGAGTAGTAGTAAAAAAAAAAAAAATTTTTGCGCCTGTCGCTGTAGAATCACCCTAATGCAATTGCATCCTCCATCATCCCAACACCCCCCCCTTTCCCCCAAAAAAAGAAAAAGGACATAATCAAGTTTGTTCTTAAAGAAAATACCTGGCTCATATCGCCATTAATCGGAATGGCTCTAAAATCAAGATTCAGAAGAACTAAACTCAAAATTCGAGTGTCATCACGTCTTCGTGAAAACCATCGACGTGGATCCAGACATCTCGGTAAGAATATGTATAAGATGGCAGTCCTGTAGCCAGTATTTGTTTATATTGTTTTCTTGGAATGAGTTAAATTTGATCTTGGAACTTAACAAAGATTTAAAAATATAAATTAACAAAAATGCACCCAAAAAAAAGCATGCGCGCAGGACCAATGATACACTGGTATAATCAACAGAAACAAAACTTACTGATGACATGAAAAGATTTATTAAAGGAAAATGGATCTCAGCAGTCCTGTACTAGAAAAAAAGTGTCAGCAGTTACCTTAGTTCCTTAATTTAATTTTTTAAGGTGGAATAGTACTCCACTTTAGAGAGAGGATAGATGAACCAATGTGTAAACAAACAAAAGCACACGGCAGTGAGATAGGAGAGAAGAAAGAGAGACAGGAGAGGACAACATGAATGAAAGAGGAGAAAGAGTATGTCTAAGAACTCATGAGTGCGATAGGAGACAGAAAGAAGAGGAATGAGGATGGCTGATCATTTGCTGAGCAGGGACTGCTGATCTCTCGCACTCCCTTTATTAAAATTACCATCAGATAAGTGGCAAGAAGAATTTAGATGATACTTGTCAAAAAGATATATAGAAGAATTTAGATGATGACATTACTTACAACATGCAAAACTAATACAAATAGTTGTCATTATGAACTTCGCTTGTCCTTTTTGCTTTTTGGGTGCTTTTTATTCTATTGGAAAGAGAAGTTTCTTATAAGGCCACTTTGTGTTGGGTGTTTTTGGCATGGATTTTCAAGATATTCTGAAAACACAACTATTTATTATATCTTTTTAATATAATTAAACATTAAACATACAATTAACTGAAAAAATTAAAAAAAGTGAAAAAAAATCTAATATATAAAAGTGTTATTGGTATATCTTAAAATCTGCGCAGAGAAACATTAAAAAAAGTGGTAACATAAACTTGGTTAAAGGGAGTATAATTAGAGAAAGGAAGGGTTCTCATGATGACCTACACAATGAGAATCAGCTTGGAAAACAAAGCTAATAAAAATTAAATATTTGACAAGATTAACTGAGTGATTTTAACCCTGTAAGTAGGGCGGCTGAATTCAACACCTCAAATAATCTAAATAAATCAACGCAAATTTGAAATTTACAAAGAGTATAAGCAAGCTGACCAATCAAATTCTTCATTTCAAATTCATTTATTAGCATCATTAGCAGGAAGGGGTGGATGAATCAAGAAGAACCAAGTAAGGGGCTGTAGCCCCCACTGACATTTTCCAAAATAATATCTTTTAAGGGGAATATGTGAAACTCAATAAATATTTTAGCAGTCAGAATGAAAGCTACTGGAAAAATTGTCCCAATTACAAACCAGTTTGTTATGCCTATAAAATAGTTAATACAATTAAAACTGAATACAACTTCCTACAAATATACTTCCTACATTTTGTGAACTGGTTATAACTTCCTACATCTAATTGTATTATTCAAACTTAACTCCAGCCTCTCCATCCTACCTACGTTGGATTAAACAGTAATAATAACATCCGAACTTCTCCTCACTCAACTTCCACAATTTCTATACATCTTTCCACAATCTTTTGATATGTTTATAATCTCTCACCACTTCTGAAACATATTCTAAAACATATTTATTTATCTAAATATTTCTATATTGTGCCATCAATGCATGAATTCATGGGCATCAATACATGAAGGGTGAGGAAGAGGTGCTTATCCAATAACAATTAGGGTTGTTCGCATTTCAGAGATGCTTTGTTGTCCTTGGTATTGAGATACGGTAAACATTTATAATACTTAACCCCAATTTATATATAATAGTGTATCTAACAAATACTTTTTCTTCTTTTTATTGCCAAAATCGTATTTAAAAAATATACTTAAAGCCAATGAATAGCCCTCTTTGCTAGCTGTATTAATACATATTAAACATCTTGGGGGGGGGGGGGGGGGGGGGGGTTGAGGGGTTGACAAATTGAGTGTCTCAGTTTTTTTCCTTTCAATTCTTAATTATTCTTCTTCCTTAAAGTGACAAATTGCAAGTTCATTCCCCTGGTGATCCAAAAGTTTGTCATTTACATTTCTAATTAAAAATTAAAGGGAATGTTAATTTATATGCGCTAAACAAAATATATGGGTTTTATATCCTAATAAATGAAGCATGGTAGGTAGAGTATATATTTTGTCGTTTTCCTTTATTATTCTTTTGCACTTTTAGAAACATTTAATGTACTTTTGTTATATTCAAATAATTTTTAAATCTTATAAGAGTTTTTTTTGTTGACAATTCTATAATGTAAAAAATACTATAGATGTAATTTAATACTACTTACTATCAATAGATGGCCTTAGGATTGCCATGGTCACCACAACCATCTAGTTGTGGTCCAAGTATTTTAACAAGGAATTCTTGTGTCATTTAACCAATTTCATTAATTGTATTGCTGTTCATTTTACCATTTTATTAACCAAAACTACGCAGCTTTAGGATAACTGCCACAACCACATTTTTCCCATATACGTATGTGTGTGTGTGTGTGTGTATATATATAAAAGTGTGAATGTAGCTGTCAGATCTAGTTGGTAGTGGCAACTACCCCAGAACGACATAATTTTGATTAATAAAATGGTAAAATGACAACAATGTCACCAACAAGAATGGTTAAATGCCACAACTAACCCTGTTATAATACTTGAGCCACACCTCACCACAACCATCGTAAGCCATCTTAAGCCATATATATATATATATATAACACACACACACACACACAATCACATACATACATGTTTTATATCATCTCAATAAAAATTTGTAAGAGCTATATAACCCCCCACTAGGCAAAATTTCTTAGATTAGCCACTTGGTGGACAAAAATTTCTAAGACAACAACTGGCAAAAGACCATGTTAATTGATATTTAGATCTGGTCCTTTTGAGACTCACTTCTAAAGATATTGATGGAAGAGGGGAAACCTTGTACTTAGAAGGGGAAACAAATCAAGTGCCTCATTTTTTTCCTTCCATTTCTTAATTACACTTGTTTCTTAAAGTACCAAATGACAAGTTCATTCCCCTAGTGGTCCAAACCCAAGGAAAATCCTGAGTCTGAATCAAATCATAACGTAAAAGAGACCCAATTCATTGTCTCAATAGTATCTTCTTATGTTATCTTAGCCCACAACAAGCTCACCAAAGCTCAAGACTAAAGTTACTACTAATAGTTGTTTAGGGCATTATATTCATATCAAACTAAACTGCATGTTCAGATGTGGAACTGGAGTGTTACATTTTCCGTTTAAAAAACTAGCGGGAATGTTAAATTTTTGCGCTTTACAAAATACATATTGTGGGGAAGAACCATAGTTTCCCCGTTCTTTTTTAGTTCTTTTGCACTTTTAGAAACCGTTCTTTTTTTGTTCTTTTGCACTTTTAGAAAACATAATGTACTTTTTTTCATATTTAAATGCATTAAAATCTTATAAGAGTTTTATTTATCATGATTTTTACAACTTAAAAGATATTGTAGATGTACATAAATGATAATTTAATACTCCCTCCGTCCCAAGATAAAAGTCATCCATTAACTTTTGTGGTCAAATTAACCATTTTTAAAATTAATAATTAAGCATATATATTTAGATTTTCAAAAAAACAAACATAGAGATATGTACTAAATTGGTATGTAGTTTTATAATGTTTATAAGTTTTTTGCATATATATGGAAAGAATAATAAGATATACTTAATGTTAAAAAAATGGTCAATTTAACCACAAAAAAGTCCAAATTTAGAGGACTTTTATCTTTAAGACGGAGGGAGTGTAACTCATCAATATGATGGGCATAGGTAGTGCTGTAAACGAACTTAGGCTAGTCCGCAAGTCCGACACGACTAAGGCGCTCAGCTCGGACAAAGCCTGGCTCGAGCTCGTTAAACGAGCCAAGCTCGAACAAGACCTTTAGCCCGTTTAGTTAAAACGAGCCAAAGTTTGAAATAGTGGTGGTATTCGACTCGAAGCTCAACTCATTTTAGGCACGACATCGAGCTCGGATCTCGTTTAAACAATTATTTACTTAACAATTTATTTTAATTTATATAAAACATATAATACAAAAATCAAACATTAATTAAAACTAAGTTCCTGAGTTATATTTGTGTATGAACATTGTTTTAATTCTAATTATAATACCATACATCTATACACAACACACACAAACACACCATATATACGGATATATTGTAGTCGAAAGACAAACAAATTTCATTATCTCATATGAGTTCTAATTCACAGCCGATGATCTTTTAAAGTCAATTTGTGTTAAGTTAGCTGATAGACGTTGTTTTAAAATCTATGGGAATATCCTACAATTGTCATAATATAACGTCACTGTGTTATTTTCATTCAGCAGACAATCTGTATCTCCTAAATCTTGATCATTTCGTCCCCCTTCGCCCATGCTCGCTACATAATATTGAACAATTAAATAAATTCCTACTAGTTCATATAGAATATATGGTGATCTAAGCATGCAATGTAGTTGAAAAGGTATATAATTTAAATATTCTATCGACTCTATTTTTTAAAAAAAAAAATAATATAATATTATTAATATATATATGCAGTACACTTGGTGATGTGACAAACGTCCAGACTTACTTATTATATATACTTATGGATTTACCTAGGATTATAGTATAATTTTTTAAAATATATCATAAGTACATGACTTTTCTAAATGATAATTGTAGATGGCTTTAATTGAATATTTATATATTTTTTTTTTCAAAAAAAAAGTGTGAAAATTTAAAAAAAAAAATAAGAAAAAAGTACGGTAACCGGACTGAACTTAAGCTTGAGCTCAACTCGGCTCGACTCTGCTTTAAAGCTCGACTTGCGACCGTCAAGTTTCGGCTTGTGATATTATAAATGAGTCAAGTTCGTTACACAAGAATTTAGGATCATTTAAAAAGCCCGCCGGACCGGCTCCTTTAACTTTTAACTCGAGCTCGGCAAGCCAAAACCTAGCTCGGCTCGTTTACATTTTCCTAGACTTAAGATGAATTTGGTCACCACAACCATCTAACTTGTGATCCAAATATTATAAGAGGGATTAGTTGTGTTATTTAACTAATTTTATTAATAAGTTTCGTTGTCCATTTTACCATTTTATCAACCAAAACTACGTTGTTTTAGGGATAATTTTACCGCAGCCAACACTTTTCCCCATATGTATATATACACATAACATATATATGTATTAATGTGGTGTGTGTATATTTCAAAATATTCTATATTACAAGGAAAATGGTAAAATGAATACTGGCGAGTAATGGGTTAAATGTCACCAACTATCCCCTATTTATAATATTTGATCCCACCACCTCACCACAACCCACCTATTAAGCCACAATGAGGGGCGGGGGGGGTCGGGGTGTGCTGTATACAAATATAATTATATATATATAGATTTCACGATAAAAAAGCATATGAAAAAACCTTATATAAGTCAAGGGCTTATATCAAGTCCACCTACTCATAAACTATGTCGTTTTGACTAAAAAAATAACATGAATCTCTTTGCTCAGCCATATCCGATCTTCCTCTCCATTATCCTTCCTAATTTAATACAAAGAATCATATGCTAACCTCTAAAGGCAAAACCACTGTCAATAATCCATTTGGAAAAAAATTCTCCATTAAATAGAGAGAAAACAGATGAAAATTCAACAAAAGGGAATACAAGCCTGAAATCAAAGGATTTAAGGTGGGGTTTATACCATTTAATTTTTCAAGGGATTCTACAGTTATATATTTTATCCAAAACCATCTTAGCTTCATGACTGTATGATAAAAACATACTCCCCTTTTCCACACACTTTTTCTCCTGGTTGAAAGTGTATCATTTAAATCTCCAAGTCCTTTTCGCCGTACTCACGACCTGCTCATCATCTTTCAAGTCTTATACTCTCCTCCTATAATATGCATGGTAGGATTTTTTGGGTGATCCAATCAAACTGTTGTTCCATTGTACCAATCCCAATCAAGAAACAGTGAACATCTTCATGAAGAAACCCATTGTCAAAATGTTTGTCACCGTATATTATTGATCTTCTTTTAATTTATATAACAATTGTTTATTGTTCAAATTTATTGCTGCATTATTTAATTTAATTTTCTTTTTGAGCTAGTAAACTAATGTAGTTTTGGGAGGGTGACCTTACGGGGTCTTATATAAAGTCAATTTTTGATATGCTTTTTATCGTATAGCTATATTACACACATAAGCGACGCCTTATATATTCTTGCTCAATAAAATTTTTGTAAGACGGTATATGCCGCGCCCCTCCACGGGAAAAAAAAACAAGAGTATATATATATATATGTGTGTTATATATATATATATATATATTCTTCGATAACTAAAATTTCCTTAGATAGCAAACCGGGGCAAAATAAGGACCACGGTTAATTGAAAATTTAGATATGGTCTTTTGAGTCACACTTTCAAATATATTGATGAAAGAGGGGAAACCTATGTATTAGTAGGAAACAAAGGCAATATTGGTGCTTCCGGCGTCATCAACAGTGGAATATTAAGATGCAGCTTCAATCTGAAAACAGGTTATACACCAACTTTAGTCAGTCATTCACATACACAACCATTGGAAAGGTTAGTGTTTCTAAAGATGCTTTATCATGCCTTCACTGGCTTTCCTGTAGACTAAGCCTTTTGGAGCTTCTCCACCTGCAAATATGGATTCAACACAATCAGCTATATTCTTAAAAAGGAACTTTTCAGTCTCTTATTTTTCTTACCTCTAATTATTTTGTTGGTGATGAATTCCAGGGGTAAAAAGAAGTTGTGAGAAATGGTGCTAACACACATGGGCGGAACAAGAAAAGTCCCTTAGCTTCTAAAGATCATAACAAGGAATATAGTAACAAACAATGGGACGTATGATTCAAATTATTGGCATGCTGCATGAATACTTGCAAGATCTAACAACATTCTTTTCTGATAATAATATTATATACTCCCAAAGGACCCCAAAAAGGGTGGAGTATTCAAAAGGAAGCATCATATACCAAAAAAAAAACAATACCTCTCTGAATTCCTTTTTTCAAAAATCTCAAACAAAAACTGATCTCTCCTAAAAATATCAATTAAAATAAACAAAAGAACACGGCTAGATGCCGTTTTGCCACAACACCAATAAACTCACGAAGAAAGATCTGACGTGAAGAGGTGACTTTTATTACACCCTTCAAATCAATGTTGTTTTATTTGGCTCCAAATTGTCCACAATAGGGCATAAGGAATCATATACAGCACGCAAACCTCAGGGAATCCTACCCTATGGTTACCAAAAACACTGATTCAACTGGAGTACACAAGACCGGTTTAAACGGGTACATCAATGTTACCTATGGTGGAATGCACAATGCATCATTCCAAATCAGGATACGAGAACTTAGACGCCTCTGTACATAAAGAAACAGGTAAGGTCCTTCTTGCTACAGGCATTTAATGAATTGGTACATAAGAAACCCGCACACCTAGTTAATCTTCCATATTTTGCTGCGTTGACTGTCCATATTAAGAATACGCAATGTAGAATGCCCCAACGCATACTCCTAACTGCCAACGAAAGGCATCACTACAGGTGTACACGAGTGGATCGTTATATCACACGGAAAATATGGACAGGTAGTTTCTCATTTTTTCTATTAGAGGTTCCATTTTGGAAGCAGGGACCCTAATTGATAATTGGCATTCCTAGTATGAATGGTTGAAACTACCCCATACCAAAAGGTTATCCAACAGATTCAGGCAATGAATAATATTGAATTAAGAAACAAGGAGTCCTACATAACATACTCAGCTAATAGTTGGATAGTCTCCTGATGCCAAACAGTCACATATTCATGAAACTGAAATACTAAGAGAGAAGATGTGCTACGATATCTCAATCCAAGACAATAACTTTTGAAACTGAATGATAACCAAAAAATAAAACAGATAGACACAATAAATTGATTATATAGACAAACTACTACACTTCTAAAAGTAATAACACCCTGACTGACAATGCTTGGAGGTGGATTAATCATCCTATAACAGTTATAAACTTTTAATGCCAAGCAAACAACTGCTAGAAACGTTAGGCTTTTTGGAGTTGAATGGTAGCCAGATTATTTTGCCATTTATGGATTTGGAAGAACAAATATGTACTCCCTCTGTTCCAAGATAGAAGATCAGGTTTGATTTGACTTTTCAAAGTGAGTTTGAGATATTTTCAACTTTAAAACTGATGTGATTCATTTAGCTTTAAAAACAATAAATCTTATAATTAATAGTACATTTTAGTCTTTTAGGTAGTTTACAAATTTTCATAATGTCTTAAGGTATGAAAGTATACTTGGAGAATTGTTTTGATAATATTCAACAACTAAAATTTATATAATTTTGATATTATCTAGTTCTAGGTACATCTTACCATTATCATAGTTCCCTTCACGAAATATATGCTAATACTCATATGAATAAAATCGTCCAACCATCCATACTTGTAAAAGATAAGTTTGAGTTCAAACAAGTGCAACCATGCTATCAAAAAAACTTGAACACTTACAAACAATGTGTAGGTCTCTTTGCAAGGGCAAATGCTCTGTTACACCAGGTCCACACCCTCCAAACAAGCTGCACCAAGTTTGTAAGTTAGTTACTGATAAGATTGATAAACTTCAGATGAAAGTAACGGTGAACAACTTCCTCAGGATCATTACAATTGCAGGATGGTATTCTTCAATTTATGCCTTAAACAGAATAGACAATATAAGCCAGTTGGCCAAAATTGAAGATATACTTATTTGCCTAGATGAAAAAAGTTACGTTGCAAGAAGAAGTGACTCAACCTCGCAGTCATTAACATCTAAAAGTGGCACAAAACTGACTGCAAACTTGTAATGTGTCAGCAAATTTCAGAATATTTGTTATATACGAACAGAATTCATTTCATAAGAATACTCACCACTGCACACTTCACACCAATGCCAGATCCCAATGCCTTCGAACTGTTCAGCAATCTGGATTGCAAGCTCCCTGCAAAATATGGAGAAACAACAAGGAGGACATTACAAAAGCACAATAATTAGAATAGCTTAGTGACCAAATGTCTTGTAGTAGATTAAAAGTTTAAAACAATGAATAACATAACAAACCGTTGTTGGAGAGAGCACACAGGGCAAAGAAGGTTTTTGCGGAGTTTCTAAGAGGGATTTGAAGTATGGGGAGTGCAAATAAAGCTCCAGTTGTTCCGGACCCTGTTTAGGAAAGCCCAAGCAGATCCCTTCCTGAAACAAAAAAACTCGTTTAATTGTGATCGGCATGTCAAAATCAATGCCTATAAACCATCCACCTAAGAAAACCCATCCATTGCACTATTTGAATTAAATTGAATTATCGAAAATGCACATCATTAAAAGGGACTGAACCTTCAAAATGGCATGAGGAAGAACTAGAGCCTGTATCTTGGAAGATAAGGCTGTAAACGAACCAGGATCGATTCGGACTCGGACTCGAAAAAATACGGAGCGAGACTCGGATTCTATTATTAATATGATCTAAATGCTGAGCATAAAAAATAGTTCGA
>CM068384.1:23721351-23868637 GCA_034770075.1 Aralia elata
GAATTCGTGAAGGGTATGCCCACAGCTCGAAGTGGGGAGAATTTAAGGAAGAGTTTCACCGACAACATGCATCACTTCACCGGATCCGATTCCAAGGCGAATGTAAATCTAGTGCTCCAAAGCTGGCGAATTAGCGATTTTGATCAACCCATGCATCTAGAAGACGTTTCGGAAGGACAGTTCAACATCACCTCAAAATGGCTGATGAACAGCAAACCAGTGCTAGTTAGCCAATCGTGAGGAAATGGCAAGGTGAGGAAGCTCACTGGAGCGCAGACTAGCTGCGAATGATGTTGCAAATAGGAGATTGCTCAAAGGCATTACAGGAGGCATGCGAAGGCCAAAGGATGATGATCTACGCGGACCATGATGCTGGGATGGAAATGCAAAGGAAAAGTAGGAAGAGATGGGGAATTTTCGCCTGTAGTTGATGCAAATCCCAACTTTTCAGGGCTATGTTCCCAGGAAGGTTCGCAGGGGGAACGAGCAGAAGTGGAGGATAACAGCAACAACAAAGAGAATCTGACTGTGCTTCCAACAACGGAGAGTCACCGATTCCAATCATCAACTTGGAGCCCTAAAACAGCTGGTTGATGTGCCACAACTCAGATTGGAAGCAAGTCAGCCTTCAGCCCAACATCATCCCGCCCACTCTCCCAGCATTTTCACAAAGTGCAGATTACCAACCATCCCAAGGCCACATCCAACGAGCAAACCAACAAGCATAAACCGATACAAATTGTGCAGGATGGAAGTGTTCATTAAACCAATTTTCCTTACCATTACACACCATCTATGCATCAATACATCACAGCCCCTTCAGAGAGTCCATACCACGAGGTCAGTATGTGACGAAGGATGATATGATCGATGTGATCAATCAAATTCGCAAGCAGACATCCCGCCCTTCAGAGTTGGACTTTACTTCACCTTACCCGACACATGTACGGAGACAACCTTACCCGACCAGGGGGTATATTGAGCACACCTCCATACCGCAGTGCCTAAAAGTATACACGGGAGAGAAAGGGAATGCCATCTAGGGGAGCATATTGCCAGGTTGCTCGTGGAGTCATATGTCTTCATAGTTAGGTTATGATGAGGGTGAATAACCAACAATCTGTTTGATGAGGGAGGTGATTCACAAGAAACGCTTGATGGATGAGTGGCCTTCAGATCTGGTACTATAAAACTTGGAGAAGGGGATCAAGTCCATGATTGGGATGATCTAAAATTACAATTTTTTAAGAAATTTTTCTCTGTGTACAGAAACAGGTAACTATTGTAGAAGCTGTTGCATTGATAGCGATTTCAAGCAGAAGCCGACATGAGAAGTGATGCTGTCATATTATGTAGACAAGATATCAGAGGCCCAAGCACAAAATGGTGCAGAAACCAATTGATGGAGAAGGAACTTAGTTAGCATATGCGAACAATGGTGCTACTAGTACTCCTTCAAGCCCCATCTCATTACAAAAGCCAGTTTGTGTAGTTCATATTGCACGGAGGCCCGGGGCGGGGGGGGGTCATGGGGGGGGCCATATACGGCCAACCAAAGACATTTGGGTAAGGAATAATGTGGACGGGAATGTAGGGGGGCGGGGGGGGGGGGGGGCGCTCCCACCAGCGCATGCGACGGTTACATGGAATGGTGTAAGAGGACACGCAACCTGTGGCTGGTGTTGAGCGTGAGGGTGGGTCTCAGTCAAGAACCACAAAGGGGGGCAAGAAAGGAGGAAGGAAATGGGGAGGTGAGAAATTTTGAAACGGAGGCTAAAGGAAAGCATGGGGGACAAGAATATACACAGAATGCCAGTATACCAGAGGGCTATCACATCTGCAGTGAGAGAAGGCCTCTATGTAGGGCACCTGGTATGAACAATAGGATTAGAATCATGGAGTGGTTGATGGCCTCCGAAGCCCCAGATTTATTGTGACCTGAAAGAAATAAAAAAGAAGACCAGACTTCTGTGTCTATACCACACAGTTACGCAGGACACTCTGCCACTATCTGATTGGGTTGAGTGAGTCCGGGGGGGGCGGGTAAGGTGTATATATCATGAAAAAGGTAAGAGTTGCGGGGGTTGGCGAGGGCAAGAGAAATTGAGCTGGAGAAAAGGAAAAAGGGATGTGCTAGCGTGCATGACATAGCTATTGCCCTAATGCAAGGAAGAGGAAAAGAAACGTGCAACACTATTACTCATTAGAGTGGAGGGCACCAGAAGTGGGGATGATTGGAGAGGGCAGTAATGCAGAAAGGAATGGAAGAGAATGAATGGATGTTGATCCCAGGGCCTGCAGGTGAACGGCTGTTGATGAATGGTGTTAAAGTTCAGAAATTTTTTTTGATCCAGATAGGGTTGGCCAAGGAAGCAAGGATAGAAGCAAAATCCACAGGCGATCATCAAAGCAGTCCGAAACCCAACAAAAACACCGTGCATGCTTGACGGTTACCAAATGGATTTGTGAAGGCAATGGTAAGAGGAAGAAAGCCAGATATCTTTCTCTAAAGGCTGACAGAGGAGATAAGATACCCTAACCCGCACAAAACGATCACGCTGTATGTGTACAGACAATTCATAAATAGAATAGAGGTGCGGCGAGAGGCGTTCATTGACAATGAGAGCCGTTCTATAAAACATTATGCCCTACAACTGTTGATTAAGCAGTTAGGCCTGCCAAAGAAGAGAATTGTGAAAGAACCAACAAACATCACAGGGTTTTGCCAACCAAAGTGCCAAAACCCTGGGACACATCAAAGGTGGACATGCAGGTTTGAAAGATTCGAGGACCTGTAATGTTTCATGTTACCGAGGTGGATGCAGCGTATCATGTCTTGTTAGGAAGGGCCTGGCAAAATGACTATGGGGTGGTACCCTCAGTTTTTCATCAATGCCTGAAAGCTATCTGGAAGGGAAAAGAAGTGAAGGTACCGGCAACAAGAAATCCCTTTGAACTAGAGGAGGCACACATCGCCGAAGCAACTTTCTTCGACGATGTTGCTGAAGAGGGAGAAAACCAGATAGCAAGGCCTGATTCCCTAAGACTAGCAAGCTGGGAAGAAGTACAGGAAGATAAGTTCGTGCTTGTCAGAAAAGAAAAGAAGAAGACCTCGGAACAAGGAGAATGTTCCAATAATAAGAAGCCGGTGGTAATAGACCTGGAGAAAGGAGAAAAGAAAAGGCCAGCAGATCCTGAAGATGCCAGAAATATACTAAATGCCAAACGGACAGTACAATCAGATGATGACCAGAGAAAGAAATGGGAGAGGGTTGTTAAACCCGACGGAAAGGTAGTGTTTTGCTTATGACGGTGCGAGGGGGAAGAGTCCAAGGAAGAGTGCAAACCTAACGGCTCAGGAGGTGTCCCCCACTCCAGCAAGTAATGAAGAAGAAGAAATTGTGCAACAAAAGGTAGAACCAGCTCCAAAATGCTTTGAGGATTGGCCGAAACCTCAACAAAATGAATTAGAAGAAGTTGATTTGGCAACAGATGGAGGAATGCCAAGACCGACTTACGTCAACAAAGAGCTGGATGCTAATCAGAAGGACGAGCTCGTGAAATTGCTGCGAGAGTATAGAGATGTCTTTGCTTGGAACTACGATGAGATGCCCGGGATTGACAAAGAGTTGGTAGAGCACAATCTGAATGTAAGCCCGGGAATAAAATCAGTGAAGCAAGCTCCTCGCAACTATGCACCCGAAGTCGAAACCCAAATCAAGGAGGAAATCAAGAAGTTGCTGGAAGTATGGTTCATCAAGCCAATCCAACATCCAATATGGTTATCTAGCATTAATGTACCAGTAAAGAAGTCAAATGGTCAGTTACGAATATGTGTGGATTTCAGAGACTTGAATAAGGCATGCCCAAAGGATATGTACCCATTACCCAACATAGACACTTTGGTAGATGCAACGGCTAATCATGAGATGATGGCATTCATGGATGGGTTTGTGGGTTACAATCAAATAAAGATGTCAGTAGAAGATGCAGAGTTGACGGCCTTTCGTACTCCGTTTGGGAATTTCTACTATGTAGTAATGCCCTTCGGGTTGAAGAATGCGGGGGCAATTTATCAAAGGGCAATGCATGCTATATTTCATGACATGATTCATGATATAGTAGAAGACTATGTGGATGACATAGTGGTGAAATCCAAGAAAGCGACAACTCATGTGAGGACCCGAGGAAAGTTGTTGAGCGATGCCGAAAATACCAGTTGAAGATGAGGAAAAATTCTTGGGGCTTCTTGGATGCATAACAGATGGTTTGGAGGTAGACCCAAGCAAGGCAAAAGCAGTTATGTAGATGCCCCCACCAAAAACGCAAAAACAGTTGAAGAGCTTTCTAGGAGTAAAGTTTCTTATATGAGAAAATTTATGCCAGCATTAGCAGAGGTCACAGAACCTTTTGGCAAATTGCTAAAAGGAAAGGCAGAATGGAACTGGGGGCAAGAACCAACAACAGACCTTCGAGAAGGTAAAAGGAATTTTGGCTTCAGCACAAACGATGGTAGTACCACAAAGAGGAATACCGTTGCAATTGTACATCACCTCTACCACAAAGTCTGTAGGGGGATTGATCACACAAGAAGTGGATGGAGAAGAAAAAGCTTGTGTACTTACATCAGCCGGATAATTAGAGGACCGAAAACCCGGTAATTCGCAGGTGGAAAGACATTGCCTTGCATTGGTGTATCGTAGCGCAGAAAATGCGACATTATTTTTTGGCACACGAAGTGAAGCTTGCAACAAGAACTGACCCGATCAGATACCTACTGAACTAGGCCAGCATTGTTAGGAAGACCTGAAAGATGGATGATGATACTTTCAGAATATGACATCCAGTATGTAACACCAAAGGCAATCAAATATCAGGCTTTGGCAGACCTACTAGCTCAATTTCTAAATGGAGAATACGAACCTCCCTCTGAGGATCTTCCAGGGGGAGAAGTAGAAGAAATTGACATAGTAGATGAAGACTCAGAATGGTGAAATTTAGCCTTTGATGGGTCATCTGCTGAAGGGAAAGGTGGAGCAGGCGTGGTGTTGACCACCAAAGAAGGAAAGGAAGTAGCTTTGTCATACAAGTTAGACTTCCCCTGCACGAACAATGAAGCAGAATATGAGGCGTTCATATTGGCATTATTAGCGGCTCGAGAGTTGGGAGCTAAACGCCTGAAAGTAAGGGGAGATTCAAACTTGATTGTGCAACAAATAAAAGGGCAATTCGCAGTAAAGGATCCTATATTGGCACCGTATCGAACTGTAGCACAAAAAGTGATGGAGGACTTCAGGAAGTGGTTATTGAGTACGTACCAAGAGGACAAAATAAACAACCTGATGCATTAGCCACGGTAGCGTCTAGAGTATATGTCCAAGGAGAAGACCTAGATGTGAAGGTAATGAAGAGAACCCTCCCAACCACGATGCTAGACTTGTTCCCCAAAGAGATGACAGATGATTGGAGACATAACATCTCCCATCAATTGCAAACGAAGGAGGGGACCATATCACCGGTGGAACTTCAGAAATACAACCATCATCAAGGGAGTCTTGTACCATAAAGAAACAGATGGGGTATTGACACGCTGCTTGGGGAGGCTCGAAGCACAGCGAGTTTTGCATCAGGTACATGCAGAAAATTGTGGGTTGGCAGATATCGGATTGTATAGAAGGTTGCAGCGCCAAGGGTATTATTGGCCTGAAATGAAGAAGGAAGCAGATGCACTTCAACGACAATGTGTTTCATGCCAAGAATACCCTGGGGAGGAGGAATGCGCCTTCATCGATGACATAGCGGATTGGCGAATCCCTTATGTAGAGTTTTTACAAAGCGGCAATTTGCCCGCCGAAAAGAAGGACACAATCTTTATAAAGAGAAAGTCACAACGATTCTTCTTGTAAAATGGAGAATTGTTTAGAAGAGGGTTCAATGGCAAGCCCTTACGGTGTTTAGAAGTAGGAGAGGCCAAAGATTTGGTCTATCAAATGCACAAAGACGAGCACCAAGGGGGAGCCAAATTATACAAACAACTTATTGATCATGGTTATTACTGGCTGAAGATGGAAGGAGATTGCTTGAATTTTGTCAAAAAGTGCCACATCTGCCAAATCCACGGGAATCTGATTCATGCTCCCACTGTAGACCTACGGACCATAGCAACACCATGGCCCTTTCATACATGGGGAATGGATCTTATAGGTCCCATTCATCCTAATTCTAAAGGCAGCATATGGATCTTGACGGCCACTGAGATGTATACAAAGTGGGTAGAGGCAATCCCTTTGAACAAGGCTACGGGTCCAGCAGTGGCGAACTTCATTAAGGAACATATCATTTGTCGTTTCGGGATCCCGAAGATCATTCTGTCAGACAATGGAACTCCTTTCATCAATCGAGACATCAAGAGTCTGATGGAAAGATATAGGGTGAAACACTATAAGTCATCGCCCTACTACCCGAAAGGCAATAGGCAAGCAGAGGCCACAAACAAAACCTTGATCAAGATTCTGTCAAAAACCCTAGATGATTATCCAAAGACATGGGCAGAGAAATTACCGATAGCATTATGGGCATATCGAACTTCAAAAAGAAAACCCACGGGAGAAACCCCATATGTTTTAGTCTATGGAGAAGAAGCTATCTTGCCCGTCGAAATAGAAATCCCTTCGGCTAGGATGAGACTCCGAAGCTTAGTCGAGGAAGAGAACTGACCAGCAGCCCTGGAGGCCTTAGCTGACTTCCGAGACCGAGCCAAAGAAAGATTGGAACGGTATCACGAAAGACTGCGACGACAATACAATACCGCAGTGGTACCGCGACAAATTCTGGTGGGGGACTTGGTGCTTAAGACAGCAAATCAAGTCATGAGGGGAACACCAACCACCAAATTTTACCCCAAATAGGAAGGCCCGTATAGGGTACGAGAGATCTCCGAAAGCGGGTATTGCAAAATATCTCGTGTGGGATCAAATGCTATCTTAGGCCCATTGAACCTGAAATGGGTAAAGAAATATTACACATGAGATAGTCATCACGAGAGTTATACTTTTAACTTCAAAAGTAGTTGAGGCACCTGACTATAAGCCCTCACAGTTATACTTTCAAACTTTAAAAGTAATCGAGGCACCTGACTATAAGTCCTCAACCTGAAAAAACAGTTACACTTTATCTCTAAAAGTGGCGAACGTTATGCTTTATCCGACAAAAGCAAGATTTATTGTTTTTCTCATGAAAATTTTGAAACGTTATGCTTTTCGTTAAAAGCAATTTGATCATCAATAAATTATCAAACTTTCATTTTTTTCTCGAAAAGATATATATATATATATATATATATATATATATACATGTTATTGACAACATTTATGTTTATCTATTCATAATACCTATTGTTGCCTTAGAGTATTAATTTGAGTAACTTGAGATTCAATGATAAATATTGAGTTTTGAGGAATCATTCAAATTAAAGGCAATCAACAAGGTTAAAGAAACTCTAATTTGATAAATAAAATATGTGTAAATGAGTTTCTGAAACAGGAAAAGGGAAAAAGAGACTACAACAAGTCATGATCTAAAGGCCACGACATATCAAACTGTAGCGAAGGCATAACTAAGGCCATAAATCACTAATGGCAGCATCCCGAATCTTGAGATTTTCAGCTTTTGATTTCTTGACATCTCGAGTAGCTGACTCTAAGTCCTGAAGCTATCGCTCTACCTCCTGAAGCTGAGACTTTAAATCTTGTGAATGGATCTTCAATTTGTTTACGGCTTCGTCAAACTCTGAGATCTGTGCTGAAAAGGAGTCATCTTCACACTTATGTATAGCAATTTCTGAACGTAGCTCAACAAGATTGAAATTCGACTTGAGGAGATCCAGCCTAGCCCGAAAAGGGGCCATGTCAACACCCACGGCTGCAAGGTCGTCTACATCATCACTAAATTTCTTCAAGTCCTCAACTCATAAAGAGTATAAGGAAAGAGTGTGCAACCCAAGCACAAGGCCTGTGAGCTTATCTAGGAAGAAGGTCTGGGCAGAAGATGCCTTAATAATCAGCTAGTCGAGTATATGTGGGAACCGAGCTAGGAGGCGCTCAAGACTTTCCTGACTAGACGATGATATCCGGAAGCTCCTCCAAGAAACAAGGTCTCCGTTTGGATTGAAGGAAGCTCTGACAGGAGCAACTTTGGAGGCCATCATAGAATTTGTCGAGATAAAGGATGGAGGAGCACGGGGCTGCTGGGATGTTGATGAATCCATAACGCCTTGGTCATCCGGAAGACAGCCTGGAGGATAACCGAGGTCATTATCTAGCGAGGTGTCAACATCCGGATTGAGAGCATCGAATGAGTCAAGCGCATCAACAGGCAAAGGCAACTCTTGCATCTTTTCACTCTGGAAAACAAGATGAGAAAAATATAATATATTTGAAAATAAATAAATAAATAAATAAAAATTGATATATTTACCAAAGAAAGATACTCACAAGATAGTCAATGGAAAAATAGTTAGGAGATGCCATAGAAGGCGGAATGTCGCTCAACCCACCCAAAATGTTGTCTACAATGCCCTCCCGAGAACTCACCAACTCGGTAGAATCCTTCTGGGGAGGACACACATCAGCAATAGTTTCAGTAGGATCCTCCCTCGCAGAAGCAGGAGTCTCGTCAGTCTCCTTAGGCCTATCATGTGGAGAAGCTGGAGGAGGGTTTGAGGAAATTATTGTATTATCCAAAGCAAGGCTCGAACTCACATCAGATAAAGTGTCTTGAGCATCAAGACTGACACAAGCTTCATGGGATGAAGATGACTCAACACTGATAGGTCGGGGAGGGTCACAACTCGTAGAAGCCGCTATGGTTGCCCCATTTGCAGTAATAGGCATAAACTCAAGAGGAACATCCTCATCCTCTTCATCAACATCGCCAATCTAAAAACGGTGGACATAATGATAAAAGGAATGATGAAAGCAACTATATGGATAGTAACAGACATAAATGACGATACTACAAAATGTATAAACACATACCAAATTTCTACGGCGTTTCTTGACTGGATCCTCGGCTACCGGCACAGTAGGACTAGCATTCTCAGGAGGGCGTTTTGCTAATGGTCTTAAGCGAAGCTTGATGCCAGGACGACTAACCAGGGACACGGTAGAAGCCATAAGAGGAGCCACCTCCGAATCCGTAGGGGTAGATGTTCTTGTTCTGGAACGAGTAATTCTCATTTCCCCGGCATCAGAGGATCCCTGGGGAGGAACTGGAGGAAGCATCCGAGACAGAGGTAACTGAGACAAGGCCTGTGGTGGAAGGTTCCTGGAGGTAGTAGGGGCCTGTACAGGAAGGATAACTGGGTCACTTTGAGAATGAACACCTGCTGACCGAGGAGGAGAAGACTTAGGCCTCAAGGCCTCACGCTCAACAAGGCGGCTACTGGCTGGCCATCGTTCCGAACGGACATTGGGCTTAGGAGAACATAACATCCTAACCCATTGAAGACGTTTGGGAGGAGAAGCTGGTCTAGAGCACATCAGTGTGTCGTCCTCCCACCTCTTAAGATTGATTTGCCAGTAGTTGCGTTCACCAGTAGTATACCGCCCACTCCGAGTAGCAGTTGGTATGATAAAAGCAACGGGAAAGGATTTGTGAGGAGCACTTGGGGGTTCTGGAAAGGCCCATGCAAAAGAAGGGGAGGTGGACACGAAATTGAGGAGAGCAGTCTCATAAGTCTCCTTGCAAGTACGACCAAAGGGACGCTCCTGGTCAAATCCAAACTGCCTCATCACCCTATGAGGATTATAAAGTACGGTACCGAAATCATTATCCTCAATAAAATATGGAAGCTCCGCAGCCCGAAGGAAGACGAACCAGGACAATGAAGAACCACTCAACCCGTTGTGTTTAGATAAGAGCGAGACTCACGCCTATAGAAGTGAGGAAGGTGACCATTGTTTTCCGAAACAATAGTGTAAGGACGAGCGGTGAAGCACGAAAAATCATCAATGAAAAGTCGCAAGTCTGAGCTAAAGCGGTAATCAATCCAGTGGGCTGTCCGGGGGTCGATGTGGGGTAATAAAAAAGGGTCTGAAGACTTCTTCTTCCTCTTAGAAAGATGTTCAAGAGAAGAATAACCCTTGAAATGCTCGAAGAGAAAAAGCTGAAGGAACGAGCCTGGAATGAAGCAATTCACGTCGTACCTGAGTAAATGAAAAGGGAAGGTTGATAATTCAAGAAAAGAAGAGAAAAATGTAGTGTGAAAGATAGTTAATGAAAGCATGAAAACGAATACCTTCCAACAGATTCTCTCAAAGCGAAGGCCACCTCATCTAAACGGCGATACAAGATTCCCAAAAAGTCAAAGCGAAGGCCACCTCATCTAAACGGCGATACAAGGTTCCCAAAAAGAGGGAAGCAAGAGGAATCTCCAAACCCCGAGATAGCAGAGCTGCTAAACTAAACATACGAACTGAAGGACCGTCAATAGGAGACCCGGGAAAGAGAAAGCGAGACAACCACATAGCCAGATAGGCTGCCAAAGGAAACGGACAAGGCTCCTTACGAAAAGCAAGGACGGATTGGTCATAAGTCAAACTATCCCACTGGTTCGTTTTGTAATCCCGAAAGAAGTAGCGCACCCAAGATAACCATGAAGTCTTTTGTCGGCTAGCGGTCTCGAAATCTGGAAGGAGTGTGTCACCTTTGAATCGTGAGACATAATGGGAAGACTGCTTGAAGGCCTCCATCAAGTAGGCAACGCACTCAACATCTCTAGCAGACATACTAGATGGGTCACAAGAAGCCGAAGCGACAACAGGGAGGCTACAAGATATAACTCAACATAAGTACATAATTTGAAAAAGAGAGGGAAAAATAAGAACGAATGAAAGAAACAAAAGGAAAGGCTTACTGGTAGATAGCATAGACATCCTCTAGTGTAGGGGTGAATTCCCCCCAAGCAGTAACAAATGTGCATGAAGATGAGCACCAGCGGGAAATCAACACAGTAAGAGCGTCATGATCCTGCTGAATACGTAGATCCCTACATAGCTAAATGCAGCGATATATGCCCGCACTCTTTAGTATAGCCTTGTACTCAACATTCCCAAGGATCTCGTCAGTCCAATGTTGCCATCCTTGAAGACGGCTAGATGAGTCAGACAGGAAGCGAAAGGGACTGAAAGGGTATTCTTGTTTCTCTATGCACATGCGGGGAATGCGACCGGAATGGGGGAAGTCGTCCCAACCTCCGCAAAGCCGCGACATAAAGAAATAAGCCTTCTTTCTCTGGTGAAGGAAAAGTTGTGCGATCATAAGTTCGGACTTGCTCCCAAAAAGTGTCAAAAGGCCCAAAAAAGGGAGCCTTTCCCCAATCATTGACGAAGGGAGTTACCCTAGAAGTCTTCAAGTCTTCAGAGCATCCGGTAGACGAGGCCTGCAAGTAAGGAAGACTCCACATGAGGATACTAAGGATGTCAAGTAAAGCATATGAGCTTGAGGAGGCTTACCATGACAAGGGGAGAATCTGAGATTTTCACTTGAGAATACCTGAAAAAAAGAAGAAATGAAGTCAAGGAAGGATCAAAATCACAATTATGAAAGAAAAACAAGATTTGAAATTTTTCCAAAAAACTTCGGACAACCAAAATACATCCTTCGGAGCCATTTTTTGGGTTATTTTGTGTCATGGCCGTTGGCTATGACTTTTGAAGTACTTGTCGATACGGTCGTTTTGATATATTATGGGCCCCGAGACTCCAAACGGAACAAAAGTTATGGTCAAAAACAGTGATCACGATTCCCAATGTTTAAATTTTGGTACATTTTCTCCTAGGTTTCGCCCCCTAAGGTTCGGCCCCCTAGGGCTCGGCTCCCTTAGGGTTCGCCCCCTTAAGGATCGGCCTCCTGCAAAAAAAAAAGGCTCAACTCCCCTAGGGTTCGGCCCTCCTAGGGTGAGGACATGCAAAAAATAAATAAATAAAATTATTTGGCTTAATTTACCCTATACTATAGGGTTCGGCCCCCTATAGGGTTCGACCACCTATAGGGTTCGGCGGCCCCCTAGGGGGGATCTCTTTTGCGTACCTTGAAAATTCTGATGTTCCACAAATCAATTTTTCGGAACGAATGCTTCTTTGTCGATAAATATTGTGTTTTTCTTTATTATCCGAGGGAACCCTACCGAGATATAATCCAAGTAACGGGGCTCGGAAGACAAAAAAAAAGCCACAATGACCTGAAAAGAAACGTAGGAGAAGCAAGTCAAGAAGAAGTTCGGAAGAAAGTACTCAAATAAACTGAAAAATTGAAGGAAAAAAGAAGGAAATATGACCCTATGGGATTCAACCCTTTGAGTTCGACCATATAGGGGTGTAATTGTTTTTTTTACCTCTTTCCCAAGATGAAGACTGTTGGCTTGACGACTTCTTGGTGATCTTCAAACTTGAATGAGGAGAAAAAATGTCAAGACAAAAAATTGTACGATGAAAAGAAAAGCCTAAGTGACTTGGGAGATGTATATATTCAAACTGCAAGCTTGCAATAGCAAAGGAAACAATCTTTATTTTCCTCTTAAGGGAGATTTCGCAATATAAAGATAAGTTTATTTGAGCTTATTTCTAAATAAAAATGTAAAATTTTGAAATTTGTTTAGATTTGGTATTTTAATGAAATTTTGAATATATACATATATTTGATATCTGATATTTTATTCCTAACAGATAATTTCAAAATTATTATATATATATATATATATATATAATGTTTGATTTTCTTTCTTGGAAAAAAAATCTTGCTTCATAAAATTCTAATAAAGGAAGATTTTGTTTCTAAATAATAAAATAAGATTTGATTATTGAATTTTATTTAGTGATATCTGATGATCTTCCTTGTTTTAATTCTCAGAAAATAAGGAAATAAATATTGAGCAAAATGAGGAAGCTTTCAGATGATCTACCAAGAGGTTCAAGGAAGAGCCCTTCTAGGTCTTGCCTCCTTAGGGTTTAACCCTAATGGTTTGGCCCCTAGGGGTTCCCTCTTCTAGAACTCTTGTGTTCAAGACTTGAACAAGGGGAGTCACACAAAATCATTCGAAAGCTTGGAGTATTTTGCACGAACGTCTCTCAGGAATCGTGACTCTCGCGCAGGGGACAAATGTGGGCCCAAGTGCATATTAGGGTTTACATGACCTAATTGAATTAAATGTGCAAATTAGGGTTCCTGTGACCTAATTAAATATACAAATTAAGGTTTACAAAAACCTAATTAAATGCGTTAGACCCGGGGAAGTCTCCACGTGTTCCAAGGCAGAAGACTCGTGGATGCGACCTATTTTGGGAATTGATTGAGGGATTAGATTGGTGGCTAGAAGAACAGGGCAATTTGGGCATTACTTTGATGATTAAAAGACATTTCTGGAATTTTCCCTTTAAAACATGACTAAAGGGTATTTCTGGAATTTTTCTTAAAACATGTGTCTGGCATGTGACTATTTTCCAGGCAAGCTCTATAAATAGTCCCTCTATTCTAAGAAAAGGGGATCGCTCTCAAGACATTATACTTAGACTCTTGGAAGCTCATTACACTTGGAACTTTCTCACAACTCGAAGACTCAAGAAGGTTCTTGGAATCCCTGCTACCCTAACCCGGTTTCCGGATTCTAGGAGTTCTGCCACGTGTCATTGGAGTAATTGCCCACTTGTTCTTCTCCCCTCTTCAATCAATCAGTTCCGTGCTCTTCGTGGATTTCTCTCCTCTCCAGCCAACACGAAACCCTAACCCTAGCAAGGTGTAATTTCCTTGCCCACACAGGAACACTAAAGTTGCATTACACTAATAATATAATTATAGGTCCCATAATAGTTTCTATATACTCTACCCATCATATGGACAAACAAAATAGTACTCCATTTTTGTACTCTTTTTGAAAAATATTTAAGATTTGGATATATAAGGCACACTTACACAATCTTTTTCGGTGATTTGCTAACAACATAAAATTTTAAAGAGTAAAATAGTAAAAATTGTTATTGGAAAACATTATACCCAAATGCATGTCTCATTCAAACCCTCATAATTAAAGATACTTTTGTAAATAAAAAATTAAAAAACAGCAAAAGGGGTAAAACTCCCTTTTATGAACGAAGATAGTATATGATTTTATTCTTCAAAGAAAAAAGACAAACCAAGATGCAATAATAGTACAACAGATCAAAATAAATTTTTCAGGCATCCGATTAAGATATCAATCAAGCTATCTAAATTAAGCAGAAAATAATTATACATAAGAGTTACAGAAAATTAAAAAATTGATTGTGTAACTCAACTTTTTTTCATTGATCAATTGGATAATACATGCAGTTGATAATTGGTTTGCTCCCAATATTTCCTATATAATAGCAAAAATTAATTCATACACTTGAAGAATACATATATAGAATCAACAAAAATCTGGCAGTTAGTATTGAGGAATAGCAATAGGGTGATGAAACTTGTAACACTTTTTGCCGCCGAGACAATTCTTCTTCATACTTCCCATCGCCTTTGCCTTTGGCTTTGGATTTTGCATGGGATTTTGAAACTCAATGAGTTGAATCTTTTTTTGTTTCTTGGCGTCCTCGATTCGTTGATAAGAGTCATGGAGTTTCCTCTTCGTAGACTCAAATTTCAGTTGAATGGAGGATTCATCCAACACCTTCTTATTCCAATATTCTTGTCCCTTTGTCAGATTGGCCTCCCCTTTTCCTTTTCGCTCCGCAGTCTTGATTGGCTTAATGTTGATCTTCTTGTTGACAATAGGATCATCATCATCATCAGCTTCAGCTTGGGCTTCTTGATCATCTTCTTTTAAGCACTTAGCAATACAATTCAACTGATCTTGAGTTGGCTTCAATACTTCTATAACTCTCTTCAATTCCTTGCCTTTTCTTGGTTGTTGTTGTTGCCGCTTCAAACAAATAGGAAGAACATCTTCTTCTTCAATTATTTGATCTTCGAAAAAGATGTCGGCATCGAGATTCATAGCAGCATCATCACTCACAAAGTTAAAAGCAAAATCTTCCAACGGTGGACATGCAAGTCCGTTGAACATCTCCTCACCATAAACCTCCATAATAATAATCTCTCAAACTGTTCTCTGATCAGAGTATTAGCAATAGGTTTATATAGAGTTAGTACTTATATATACAATATAAACTTGGAGCACAAGTACTTAGTATATATACATGATAAGTAGATACACATTTCAAGTCGGTGTATCACCAATATATGTTCAGATTTCGTGAGATCTTTCTAATTTTTGCATGAGTTCATTAATTAATTGCGTATCTAATTTATACAATTAATGCGTAAGTAGATGAGTGCGTAAGAAAATCAAGTCGGTGTATTTGATTTGTACACTTAATTAATGCGTAACTAATCTGAGACAGAAGTCTTTCTAATATTGGGAGCATATCTTCTACAAATAAATTTCATAATAGCTAGATATTTATACTAGCTAGTATAAGTGTAGTACGAAGTATTCCAAAAACAAACTTACCATTAAAGTTCCTCAATTTAGGTTTTCTATTTCTTTTTTTTACTGATTTAAACCCTTCATGACTTCAATTTAGCAAAAGAAAAAATAATAATTTAGTTACTTGAATTTATACACATATAGTTACTTAAGAATTGTTTTAATGATAAAGAGAAAATATATGCTTATGATTTTTTATTTTTGAAACACTACGATCTCCCTTTTATGGAATTAAAATTTAACGGAAATGTTATTGACAATCAATTTTAGTTAAATTATACTTTAGTTGCAACTTTTTAAAGTTAAGGGCAAAATAAGTCAACAAAAAAATATTATTGTACTAATTAGGGAACTAGGATTCCCTCCATCCTCCATAATACTTATCCTGCAACTTCTCCGAATAAACATTCAGCTACACAATTATTATATTTTCCAACATATTAAAATTCGTCACACATAATTAGTGACACAATAAAATTTGTGCTAACTAATATTAATTTATTATAATTAATTTAAATTTTATTATTAATTAATTTCATTTAAATAATATATTTATAAAAATTGCTAAAATATTTAAATAGGATTTCTAATTAAATAATTTATTGTTTTCAAAAGTTACATTAATCACATCAATTTTGAGTTCAATTTTTTTTTTAATTTGACTAATTTATAAAGTTAAACTTGATTCTATATTTTTAAAATGAATAGAGTACATTTATACTACTCCTATGTCCCACACAAAGTATTTCATTTGAGGTAGTTAATTTATGAAATTTTTTAAAACAATATTTTGATGTGAATATGTTTTCGTTTTAAAATCTTATTTATGCTTTTTAACTTCTTTCGTTTCGAACTTATGGATACGTTTTGTTTTTTTTTCCTTTCAAAATCATAAATTCAATATCAATAAGTATTTATTTAATTTTAGTACATACCGTAAGAACTATTATAAACTAACTAAAATGTAATATTAACTATCATGTTTATACTTTTCAAAACTTAAATTTATATTAATTTTTAATTTATTTAAGACGTTACAAATTGACTCTAATACAATAAAATGTATCTTTAATAAAGAAATGACAGGAGTACTTGGTAATACTTTTTAATTTATTTATAATATTAACTCTTGAATGGAAACGTTGGAGTGTGTAAGGAGAGAAAATGAGAACCACCTTATATAAATCTACAACAAATAAACAGATAATTCGCGGAAACACACCTATAGAACCCAGTGTATTATTTATAGGGTCTAATACAAGTCAAAGTGAAAATTATTCAACACGCTCTACTTTTTTTTAAGTTTGTTAATTTGTACAAAAAGTGCATACAATCGCGGTTAATTAATTAGTCACAATGTATTGACAATATTAATAAACGTCTCAACCATATGTCTTAAGAATTCTTTGACAATTATAAGTGTTATACAATCTCGTCTAAGACAAAATAGAATAGTGCATTTTATGTCCATTTAATTTATAAAAGAAATAGGAAAAACAAATTTCTCTACTCTTTTCTTTTATTCTCAAGGAATCCTCGTCACTACCCTCTCTAAGTTGGTGTGCTTTAAAAACCTTATTTCTCTATGGAAAGTATTCATCATGAATCCCCCCCTCCCCCCACCCACGCCCAAACTAACATCATCATGACTGACAAAGCTAAAAGCAAAATCTTCCAATGGTGGACATGCGAGTCCGTTGAACATTTCCTCACCATAAACCTCCATAATAATAATAATAATCTCTCAAACTGTTCTATGATCTGTATTATAAGCAATAGGTTTATATAGAGTTAGTAACTTTTATATATATATATATATATATATATATATATATATATATATATATATATATATATAAAAACTTGGAGCACAAGTACTTCGTTAAGTAACTGTAATTAAGTGGATACATCACGAATATATATATATATATATATATATATATGTATGTATGTTCAGATTTCGCGATGAGTAATCTGGAAAAAAAAAAATCAAAAATCTTCCTTAATTAATTCGGGGGCAAAGGTGCAAAAATACCCCTGTGTTTTACCCCGATATCCCACTTCCACCTTGAACTTTTTTTTTTCCAAAAGTGCCCTTAACGTTGTAAAACGTAACTCAAATATGCCCCTCCCGTTAAAAAAATTAATTTTAAAAAATATTTTCTCTTTCTTCTCCCTCTTTTCTCTCTCTCATCTTCTTCCTCTATTCATTCCCAAAAACAGAGAAATGCAAAAAGCAAAGCAATCTGCATAATCTCCATCACACTCACACACACAAAATGACGCCAATCGGTTAAAATAAAGTTCAGAAAGCGAACCAAACAGAAAATTCAAAAAGATTAGGAGCTCAAACATTATCAAATCATCTCAAAATCAACCCCAAAATCCAGAAATTATACTAAATCGCGAAACTCTAAAAAAAACTAAAAGTTTTCTTCAAATCCCATTAGATCATTCCATTAGAGCTTGCAAATGATTGGGCTTTGTTCCCTAACAAATTTCGAGTAGAATTAAACCAAAATCCGCAACAAAATGCTCAAAATAATGATCAAATCTTGCCTCAAAAGTATGATAGCGAACTTCTTATCGCGGAGGTAATTTTTAGCCAATTTCTTCATCAATTCAGGTATAAAATCTGATGAGGAGTAAGCGGGGGGATGAAGGCTGATGTGGCTTTGATTTGTATACAGATCTTAATTAGTGGGGTTTTAATTTGGGGTTTTTTTGATCATGGAGGTTTTGTATTCCATGAGTGATGAAAAAAATGGAGGAAGGAGATGAGAGAGAGAAAAGAGGGAGAAGAAAGAGAAAAGATTTTTTTTTATTAATTTTTTTTTGCCACGTGTCAGCCACATTAGAAATAAATTAACATCCGTTTGTCTAGCTGGCATTTTTTTAACGGGAGGGGCATATTTGAGCTACGTTTTGTAACATTAAGGGCATTTTTGGAAAAAAAAATAGTTCAAGGTGGAAGTGGGACTTCGGGGAAAACCACAGGGGCTTTTTTGCACCTTTGCCCATTAATTCGGTATCTAATTAATTTGTAACAATTAATGCGTAAGTAGCCGAGTGCGTAAGAAAATCAAGTCGGTGTATTTAATTTGTACAATTAATGCGTGAGTACTATATCTGCGATACTCTATTCCAGTATTTAATTATCTCCTTCATTCTGTTATTAATGTTATTGACTCTTTTATGTCAATTTAATATTAATTCAAAAATAAAATGTATTATATTAATTTTAAATTTAAAAATATTTACTTTGAATAGTCAATATTCTTGATTTTATATTTTGAAAGCTGAAATGACACATTTTTTTAAGAACAGAGACAATAATTTCTTGAACAATTCATATCAAAACTTGGAGACATGTTTTTCCCATGTTATAAGACAAATTCCTTTGGTACATTAGTTAGGTTCAATTGTGTTAATGGACAACTTAAAATTGGTTATAATAAAAACAAAAACAATTAATACATCATATATATTTAATATCAATTTAAAACTACTTAATTAGAATATGTACATTAATACATCATATATATTTAAGTTGTTCTTGTAGGGTTAATTCGTTGTAACTCTTATATAGTACTCCATCCGTTCCAAATTAATTGCTCAATTTTGATTTTTTAAAGTTAAATTGACTATTTTTAAAACTAATTTTTTTATTATTTTTGCTAAAATATAGGTGAAGAGATTATAACAAAAAGAAAGTACATACAATTTATTACTAACTCCAATTTTTATAATTTTAAAAATATATATATATGCTTAATTATTAATTTTAAAAATAGTCAATTTGATTTAAAAAAATCAAAACTGAGCAATTAATTTGAGACGGAGGGAGTACTATTTTCTGCTTAATTTTGCTAAGTAGATCTTATGTCAATATCCATCATCATGTACTTTCTCTTTGAATTGACCTCATGTAGATAGACCAATTTTGTAATGAAAACAAAATAAAAATGAAAAGTAATAAAGCTGTATTAAAAAAATGGGAAACCGATTTTTGTGATTTTCTAATGATGGCTTCCCAGAGATGCATCTTTTCCCTGTCCCTCCAAATCTTGACCATCATTTAGAATATATATCCCACTTTCATTTTGAGTCTAAACATTGTTTGCTGCTCCTTCACATGAATTTACACAGAACCACTCTTTTCTTCTTCTTCTTCTTCCCCTACAATGGGAATGGTTTTCTCGAGCAAATTATATTCTTGAGATCTACTTACCTCATAAGACTGCAAGTATGTCTTCAATTTCTGCCCTTCCTTTGGTCGAGCATGTTGACTATTATTTGAGGTTACCATCTCCTTCTCCTGAAGCTCCTTGTTGCCGTCATTAATGCATTTTGAAGAAAACTGTTTGCCTGTTGCTCCCACTGTTGTGAAAAGTCAGCATTTTTGTCCCACTCTTGAATTCCCAATTGAACAAGAGAATATTTTTGCATATCAATAGATGTCACCTCAAGATTTGAACTTCTACTTTTTACCATTTCCTTCTTTTCAATGGATTCGCTAAGCTCATGTAGCATCGGATCTGTATACTCAGTCAGGTGAACTGAAGAAGCATGCTCTCCTCTCTGGTTATCCTCCATATCCTGAACATGACCTCCATATCCTGTTCATTCCCAGGATTTATCATCTGCCTATATGCCTCAACTTCCTTTTCCAAGAAATGTTTTTCCCTCTCTCTCCTCAAAAGGTTTTCTTTAAGAATGTTCATTTCTTCTGCATCGTAAGCAGATTTTTCTTCTATTATCCTTTGATATTGTCGTGCTTGCGTTTCTATGGATGCTTTCTCCTCTTGCAAATGCAGAATCATAGCCATAGCTTCATCTGCAACAGTAGCAGCAGCGTTTCTTTCCTTCTCAAGCTCGAGGTAGAGGGAAGCACGAGCAGTATGCTCCTCTTCAAGTGCTTGCTCTAAAACTCTAATTGTATTATGTCATCACCATCAACAAGAGTCCCTCGAGCATCACTTAACTCTACATCAAATGATTCATTCTTCTCTCTGGCTTTGTTTCATCAATAGTTTGATTCAAGTCAATGTCATGCAAACCTCTATTCCCTATAAACATGACAGTATGATCAAGCCTCCCCGTCATCTAAATTTAGATACCACCCACAGAAACATTAGCACTGTCTTATTAAAACAATAAGGTACACAAAATTTCAGCTATACATTGATTTATACATATATTATCCGTGTCATATATGCTTATAACCGTGAGGATTTCAACTATACATCGTGAATTCAAGTTTAAAACATGATTCTGACAGTTCATATTGTGAGTTTACCGAAGGAATAACCATGAGGATTGGTGCATGACGACTTATAAAGTAGAAGGCAAAAGGAGGGCCAACAATTACTTACCATTTACCAACAATTACTTTCAACACCTCTCTCTGTCTTTTCTCTCAGCTTAAAGCAGAATTAACTATTAGACTGGCAATCGTGGAACAAAGCATCAACTGAAACAATGATATTGAACTCAAAACACTTATTTAAAATGCAATTTACACTCACCAAGAAAGCAGTTAGCTCCACCTCCAAAATCAGCAGGAACTGACCTGCCTCCAACTGTCTCATTCTGCCCCTTATTAATGCTAGGGGGGAGACCAAGGAACACCTAGCTGATCATAAGACGACGCGGAAGAAAATTTTCCATAACCAAATCCAACTTTTCTAACCATAACCAAATCCAACTTTTCTAACCATAACCAAATCCAACTTTTCTACGACCGATACCAATCGTCGGTTTGTGAATCGGGATCCCCTTACCCTTCATATCAACCTTCCGCCAACTAGTCACACCAAACTCAACACCATCTTCATTCCTTGGAATTGACTCTCTATCAACCACATTTTGTGACTTTTTTGCATCTGAAATCGAACTACACGATGCCTCACCTTCCAATTCATCAAACCCATTACCATAACAATTTCCATCCTCAACCATCTTCATACTCGAATCCAAGTTTTGATCTTTTGCCAAAACCGAATCCAAAGGGAGCTTACTTCTAACAGACATTTGAACAGGAGAGGCTTTCTCAGTCGGAAAATCAACTAATAGCCTCTGCAAGCAGTAATTGCTATTGCGGTTGACGAATAGTCCATCACAAGGACAAGGTAAGCTCAATCCAAACAAAGCCAGAAATTTTGAGGCAAAAAATACAATAATAGATGCACAGAGTAAGAAATAAGCTATAGCAAGATCAAGAAAAGCACCCACTAGCCCATTAAAAGTCCAAAAATCCATAGCCTTGCAAGCCATTTTCCCTCATATCACTAATTTCTGTTTAATCCCCAACAAACTAATCAGAAAAGGAAATCAACTAAACCCTTTTCTGTTTACTTTTTTTAAGAAAAACCCCAAACAAAGAACTGAACTTTTAATTAAAGGGGAGAGCACGGGATCTACAGAGAATTCGAGAGATTCTGGTAAGAGATTTTCTTCTTCTTGATTGCTGTTTGTGAATTTAGAAACCCTAAAATTGAAATGATAAGGGGTATATTTTGAAATTTGCTGAGAAAAGATCATACTAGTGTTTCGTTCAATTGTTCTTGATAGTTCATAGGAAATTGTGCATGTTTTGACTAGAAGTTTAACGCGGTACGACGTCGTCGCTGACTGGTTTGTCCGTTATTAGATTGCAAATTTGTATGTGTTGAGCCCACATAATTTCTATGGCGGTGCCACGTAGGTATGGTGGTTTATATCACTTTTTAAATCATGTAACTAGAATTATTTCAAAAAATAAATAAAATAAACTATGTTAATTTTCTTTTCTTCCCACAAATAGTTTTGTACATGCAAGATGTTTGAAATTTTAACAAAGGGAAATATATTTTCACATTCACTATAAGAAAATGGTCTAGTAGCGATCAAGATTATCTGAAACGCATTATTCGGTCGCTACTACTAGTAATAGCGACCGTTATTAGCGACTGCACGTACAAGTAGTCGCTATTTCAATTAGCGACTAAAATGCGGTCGCTAAACAGTCGCTATTATAATTTTGCCGCCATAAATTTTGCGTAAATGTTGGTGGGGGAGACTTATTACGACCAATCCGTAACTGCGACCACACATCGGTCGCTAATGCATCCACGTCAATAAAAAAACAGCGACCGCAAGCGGTCGCTAATCCTTTTAAACTCCATCGGCACCAGACAGTCAAGCGGAAGACGAAGAAAGATAAAGAAGAAAAAAAAAAAGAATAGAAGGAGAAGAGGGAGAAAAGGGAGCGACGCCGGTGATTCCACGCCGCCCCACGTCGCCAGTATGCATACGCCAGTACTGATTCTCGACCTCCTCCTTTGGCTCCTTTGTTTGATCTCTCTATTCCAATTTTAAACTTCCTTTTATCTATAAATTTAAAAACCCTCCTTTGTTTGTGTGATAGTAGAGAATTAGTAGTGCCTTAAGTTATGTTGTATGTCTATATATTTTGTTGTATGTCATAAAGTATTATTAGATGGAAATGACTTAAGTTATGTTGGAAGTATTTTTTTAAATGAGTGTAATATATGAGTTAAATTTGTTGAGGTATTGCGTGATAAACCCTCCTTTGTTTGTGTGATAGTAGAGAAACCCAATTATGGTGAGGAAAATTAATCCAAAATCTTAATTTGGACATACAATGAGGAAAATTGATTACTTTGGTTGTTGAATTTGTTGAGGTAGTGCTCATTGCTATTAGAGAACGATTTACTCCTCGAGTTTCAATATTTTAGACCTGATATGCTCAATATTCAGACACAACTACGAGTCGTTATAAAGAAATTATCGATTATTGATGAGCCATATATGATATGGAGTAGAACATTAAGCTTAAACCTTGTCAGAAAAGAAAAAAAACATATAAAGATTAAGCTAAAGAAAAACTCACATGGAATAAAAAACTAGTGAATTAGCAGGCAAGTTATTTATGTGGCCAATCACTTTTAAAAAGGAGGACTTACCTACTTTTTAGTTTGCCCGAATTTGTTTGATTTTACCTTATTACTACCTTTTCTTTAATTTCTAAGTTTCACTATAATGTGTTCCTTGAGTCAGATAAAGTTATGAGTAAAAAATATCTTCGATCAGTTGGCAACCTTTCACTCTATGGCAGTTGCTTTTGCAAAAACAGGAGCACTAGATGAAATGCCTAGGGCTTTAAAGCCGAAGATGTTTCTCGATTTCATAGAGAGATGGGACAAAACTAGCTTACACTTCTCAAGGAGTATTAGGGACAAACTTTATCGACGACGACCGACCTGCGGAGTTAGCTTTTGCAGTGGCGAGAGTAGCACAGTAGCAGGATGACGTCGAGGTAATCTTGTCATTAGTTTTACATGTTTAGTTTAGTTTATGTTTAGTTTTTTGTTATTGTAATACAAAATAAATGGTCGTTTTTTGCTTTGCATAAGTCATACCAGTATCAACATATATATTATATATTTAACATGTTTTATTCTTTTTTTACAGTCCCATTTGGACAATATTTGATGCACGCGTGAAGACATTTACATTCTCCTTTTCTCATGTTCTACATTTGTATTTTTTTTTACCGACTGAATGTACGGAGTTTATATTGTACGTCTGATGTTATATTTGTATATAAATTTTAGTCGGACGGTACTTGTTTATGTTTATACATGTGTGGATATTTATATATATTGTGTTGGTTTTAATTATTTGTATATCGATGGATTTGTATGGATGTTAGTTTATTTATAGATATTGTTGCGTGTTGGGATATAAAGCAGGTACAAACAGGTATAATTTTTTTTGGAAAATCCACAAATCTGATCAATTTTTTTTTAAAATTAAGTATCAGCGACCGCATGTGGTCGCTAACACCTATCCGCGACCGAGTATGGCTTGAGGGTATTAGTGACCGCTGTGGTGGCTAATGTTGGTCGCTGGAACGTGGCCACATCACCCCTGAGACCTGACTCACGGTGACTCAGCTTAGCGACGGAATCGGTCGCTATAAGGCGGTCGCTGATATGACGGTCGTTAATAGTGGTCGTTGAGGTCCACACAACGACCAGATTATGTTCGACCACTATCAACTACCGTATTCGGTCGCGAGAACGTATCGGCGACCGAGTGCGGTCGCTGATAGGCGGTCGCAGATAAGCCATTTTCTTGTAGTGATTTTAGTTAGATATTTTAATACAATCTCATTCTTACGTGAGAAAGAAATTTGTAAAAATATTAAAAATGAATTAAACGTATCAAAATAATATGTCTTTAATTATACATAAATAAATATTTAAGCTTATATTAGATGACATGGCACGTTTAAAATGTTAAAATGTTGGATGAGAGTTAATTTTTAAGACTATATATTATTAAGATTTTGTGTTAAAAACTTTCATTGGATCATAAAAAACTTAATAAAAGACGGATTATTTGAGTCAGCATATAGTCAGTAGACATAAGTAATACAATTTTGAATATTATTAATTTTATATACATTTATCATTTGTGTCATATATAGATTATATGCAGAGGCGGATCTGTTCAAGGGCAGCATAGGCAGCTAGCCCCTATTGGATTATTATTTTTATAAGTATAGGGTAAGGGCAGATATGTAAGTTAATAAACTCAAAGGGGCAGATTAATGGAAGAGTTAAATTTGGAGGGGCAAAAAAATATATATATACATAGGTACCAAGCTTCGTAAAGGGCATAGTGATAACTTATAATTATATTTTGTTGCACATTTATTTGTGTACCTGGTTATAAATGTATATACATAGGTACCAAGATCTCATCTTTTATCATTTTAATAATATTTCTCATTTAATTAGGGCATTGATATTTGCACGCACAAGTAAAATTTTATATTTTCACAAGTTTCTTCTCACATAAGTGGGGCACATTTACTATTCATGTGAGACAGAAATCTTGTGGAACTATAACTTTTACTTGTGGAATCGCTTCTTAATTTTTTTGCCAGTTTAATCTTTTGTCATATTCTTTTCATTCAAATATTTAAAGTTAAGTTTTGGTGTTTTTTTTCTTTGGCATGCTGAAGTTTACAAGACCAACCTTGCGTTGAAGAAAATTATGATAATGAAGAGAGGACTTAAGATGACAAAGCTACAAAGTTTTTATAGCTTATTTTTCTTACCACTTTACTTTTATTAATGATTAAATATTTTAGGTACTATGGCCTTCGGGGCACCTACATTTGTTTTGATTACAAGTCTTGTACGTTTTGTTACTTAATTATTACATATTTAGTTGTGGATTATACAATTGGTTATTTATATAATATAATGTTTTATTTGATGTTGATTACAAATTAATAAATAATTTTAAAAATATTTTTAATTTGCAATGATTTGATTATTTAATAGCAGCATTGTCGAAGAAATTTCTTCTCGATAAATTAAAAAAAAATCACAATATGTAATTAGTGAAGGAAATCTTAACTTTTCTAAAGTAAATGGTGGGGGGCTAGTTGTACCCCTTACTTTCCTATTCACACCCCATAGTTCACCAAAAAACCCTAGGCTAATAAACACTTCATGACGCGAATATTTGCTCAACTCCCTCCTTCCCCACAATTCTTTTCTCTTGCTCTCTGTTTTCTCTCTCTCTACCCCACTATCACCACATTGTATCAATGGACGACGAGGATTACCAGGTCGATCCAGACTATGGAGACTTCATCGACGAAGAGATAGAGTACCCAAAAGACTTGGTAAGTTTCATCCTTCATCTTCGTCTTCTAAGAACTGGATGATTATGCCATATATGGGTAACGTGATATCAACATGTTATAATGTGGTAGTTCTACTGATTTCACAGGAACAATGTCTATCCTTTTTCCCTCTAAGCGGTGTACCAGTGGAGATCAACTAGAGGATGTTAGTATTTGGCTACATAAACGGGTCACACTTTGTAAGGAAAGAGCTTATTCCAAATTTTTCAATCCCTCTGGTCTCGAAAATGTGGTCTGATCATCACCATGCAAGTGCCTCAGGATGGAGAGAGTTATTTTCTTCAAGGATGAAAAAGTTCAAGATGCTTACCTCTTCCACCAATTATGAAACAACAACTGTTGAGTTCATCGATTGATGCAAGTGTTTAGTTCTTAGTTATTTAGCTTACTTTTGTTGTTGAATGCTTAGGTTTTAATGCCCAGTTCATGTAAAAACTTAATTCCTAGTTCATGTAAAGGGTTTTTGCTCTGTTTTTGTAGTTCTACTGTGTTTGGGGTGTCTTTGGCTTTTTTTTAAAAAAATATGAAAAAAGGGGTGTACTCAGAATCATATGATTCTTAATGTGGTTTTTTAATTATGGGGTGTGAATGGGAAAATGAGGGGTGCAACTAGCCCCCACCAAAGTAAATATGTTCTTCACAAATTGTTATTTATGAAAGAAGACATTTTTACTAGTTATTTCAAAATGTTGATTGTGAGGAAATCATCTCCTCCCCAAACAAAAATATCTTTTACAATATATAATTTGTGAAGAATATATTCTTCACAATATATCCTTCACAAAAAAAATTTAGTCACTAACTTAGTAAAGGATACTTTTAACGAAGAGCTATAATGCGAGAAATTACGCGAAGAAAAGTTTTCTTCACAATAAATCTCTTGTGAGTGATATACTATTTCTTGTGAAGGATTTGTCCTTCATTGCAAGTCCTTTTTCTTGTAGTAAAAATCTGCCCCTGCTGGGAAATATTCCTAGATCCGCCCTTGATTATATGTTAATTAACTCAATATATGAAACATTTCTCCTAATAAATTATGAAAAAAAGTTGAAAACTATTACTAGGGATACTAACTATAATGCATTTCTCAAATTTCATGTTAGTCTATTAAACTCCTATAAATGCTGATGAGTTCTTAATCTAAGGGTTAAGACTAAAATATTGTGACCTTTAGGTCTTCTTTATGTGAGATGTATTTGTGAGTTTATTTTTCTCTTCTACTGATATTTGATTGATTTTTTGATATTATAATAGTAAATGATATACTTAATTATGATATTATATTATACTTCTCAAAAAGTGGGGTTTCAAAAAAACAAAGGACTCTTATAGATAATGAATAATGCTAGAGTTTTAAATTTTTGTTCTCAAATGGGTCTCATATGACATGAGATTAAATATTTTAATAATACTTTATGGTATAACTAATCACATGAGATCTACCTAACAAATATAATGATAACACGTCATTTGAGATAATTTTTGATATAAAAAATTTGAAATCCCTAATGTTACCTATAGATGAGTGACATAGGTTTTTAACTTTTCTGGTTTGGCGAGGAAGAATGGGATTAACTCTTTAGCTTTAACATGGCGTTGAGTTTAATTAGTTGGTGGGAAGTCAGAAGAATCTAAGGCGGTTAATTGCAGCATACGTGACCCTCACGTTCAAAAAAAGCGAGTGAAAAAGAGAAGTTGATGTTGTACAACTGTGAAAAGCAGAACTAACGCGACGTGCAACCTATCATATTTTGACACATGCCCCACTCAGCCAAATTACGAGGGAAGTGATATAAAGTCATTTCAAACTTTCATCTAACTTTACCCTTCTATTTTTGCAATTTGAGATCTGTGCTTTCAACCTTTTAAACTCTCAACTCTCGAGCTCTAGCTTTCAAAGTTTCTTTCAAATCAGAAAACTTAAACACTTTGTGATCTTTTTAGTTTAAACCAACCTCAAGAAGATGGCCAGTTACCAAGTTATCACCGGCAACCAGCTGTGCTTTGACAAGTTTGACAAAGCTGAAAAAGAATTCAGAGATATTCTTGTTTTGGTGTAGAAGGCTGGTTTCATGGAAGCTCTGGACTCCAACACCAGAATCTACACATGGATGGTAGAAGAGTTCTATATCAATAGTGTCTGTGCTGAAGGAGTCTACACTTCAAAGATCAAAGGTTTCACCCTTAAGATAGATGTGGCGAAGATGAATCTCTATCTGGGTTGTAACGCCCCCAAATCCGGGTCTACCTTTAAACCTAGGTCCGATGCGTCACGACACTACTCATTCAACACAATAATATTGACATAAATGTAATTACTATATAATTACAATATGTCTTACTCTAATCCCAGGTTCTACAACCATTACATCATTCATCGTTATAGTAACAATAAATATTACATCATTCATCATAATAAATCCTTCATATTTACCTTTTGCTCGAGGTGGGCTTTTTCAGTCTTTGATTGAGCTAGAGCTAATGAATGATCGGTGTTCGGTGACAAAATAATAAAATATAGTATTAATTTATAAATAATGGAGTGTAATTAAGACTATCAATTAGACTAGTCAAGTCCGAAATTCAATTGTTCGACCCATAAAAAACTCACTCAAATTTAATTTGGGAGTGAGTCGATCAGAGTTTGAACAAAAAAAAATTCAAGCTTGAAGTGTAATTCGGCCTCAGTTTGGTCAATAGGTTGTTAAACCCATTATAGCCCCGACCAAATTATAGTGTTAAAAACATATAAAATATACAAATTATTTATATTAATTATTACATATTTTACATTTTCAATTTATATTTAAATATTTTTACATATAGTATCTTAATTTAACTAAAAAATAAGTATTATATTTTTTTTAAAGTGATCAATGATATCAGTTTCAGAACAAATCTAATAATTATATGAAAAAAGAATTAACATGAGATATTAAAAATAATAAATTATTTACAAAATAGCTCATTAATGTTAATTTAAACTTCAATTTTATTAGTATGAAAAGTGACATATGCCAAACATTTTTAGTAAGTTGCTTGAAATTATATTTTTTGAGCCTAATAGTCAATCTTAGTAATGCTATATTTTAATATGGATTTGATTGAGAAAAAAATTTTGAAGCTCATAATTTTATTTGGGTCAAACTTGGACAAACTTATCATAACCCATATTTGGTCCAACCCAGTTGTAGCCCGGCCTATTTGTCAGGTCTAAAGGCATCAGCATCCAGAACTCAACAGACACTTGGAGATTACTTTGTGCACATTATGTGTGTGTGTGTGTGTGTATATATATATATAAACTAAAAGTAAAACACTTTTTATGTTTCTATATAATGTTATGATTAATTTAACTAGAACTAAAACTCTTTTTATGACCTACAACTTTAATATTAACTTATTATTCTACAATAATTTTATTTTTTACAAGAGTCCTTTAGTTACTTACTCATATAATAAATTTTAACTTAAAAATCATATTTAAGATTTTAATTTAAGTTTTTACTCAACTTTAATCTCTAATTAACTATATATTAGAAATATTATGAGTACATAATAATTAATATTAAAAAAATTATAATTCAATATATATATATATATATATATATATTAATGATTACTTTAGTTACCAATTCTATTACATATTCCTCCTTTAGTTAATTTGTGTTACAAAATAATTCTAACTTATATATTAGTTATTAAAATTTAGTAGCTACCTTTTAAAACTAAAATCATAATATAAGAAAAATATTATGAGTAAATAATAATTAATACAAAAAAATTATAATATATATTACAAAATATATTAACGATTAAAATTTAGTAAACAACTTTATTTCATATAGGAGACCTTAAGTTAATTAATATTAAAAAAAATCCTAACTTATATATTACCAATTAAAATTTTAATTATCTTTTAAAACTAAAATCATGATCATAAGTTATTATTTTACAATAATTTTATTTTTTATAAAATTTATTTAGTTAATTAATTATACAATAGAGTATAACTAAACACTATATTTAAACTTTTAAGTTTCCACTCAACTTTGAACTCTAATTAAAAATGCATATATAAATATATAGAGGATTGATATTATAAAAACTAAACATTAAATTTTGAAACAATATAAAAACTTAATATTAAATTAAAAATAATAAAAGAATCACATCAGTAACACTCAATTGTGAGTATTCGACAAATGTATATAATCTGTAATCGTTCGTTTTTAAAGCAAAATAAATAGTAGTAAGTCAAATTAAAATTTAAAAAATATTTTATAATCACTATATAAAATAAACTATATATTAAAAATAATTTTATTTAAAAATAATCAATAAAACTTGGTTTTTTGGTGTTTGTCTTTGGTTTTTGGTGTAGGCCTAAAATTTAACTAGAAATAAAATACTTTTTATACTCTTATATAGTACTAGGATTAATTTAACTAAAACTAAAACTAAAACTCTATTTATGATCCTACAAACTTTAATATTAACTTATTATTATGCAACAATTTTGTTTTTTATAAGAGTCCTTTACTTACTTACTCATATAATAAATTTTAACTTAAAAATTATATTTACGATTTTAGTTTAAGTTTTTACTCAACTTTAGTCTCTAAATGACTATATATTAAAAATATTATGAGTACATATAATAATTAATATCAAAATTATATTATATATATATTAGACATATATTATTGATTACTTTAGTTATCAATTCTATTACATAGAAGAGACCTTTAGTTAATTAATTTTACAAAATAATTCTAACTTATATATTAGCTATTAAAATATAGTTAGTGTGGGCAAGGAAATTGTGTCTTGCTAGGATTAGGGTTTCGTGTTGGCTGGATAGGAGAGAAATCCACGAAGAGCACGAAATTGATTGATTGATTGAAGAGGGGAGAAGAACAGGTGGGCGATTACTCCAATGACACGTGGCAGAACTCTCAGAATCCGGAAACCGGGTTAGGGTAGCAGGGATTCTAAGAGCCTTCTTGAGTCTTCGAGTTAGGAGAGAGTTCCAAATGCAATGAGCTTCCAATAGTCTAAGTGTAATGTCTTGAGAGCGATCCCCTTTTCTTAGAATAGAGGGGCTATTTATAGAGCTTTCCTGGGGAATAGTCACATGTCAGACACATGTTTTAAGGGAAATTCCCGAAATACCCTTTAGTCATGTTTTAAAGGAGAAATTCCAGAAATGCCCTTTAATCATCAAAGTAATGCCTAAATTGCTCTGTTCTTCTAGCCACCAATCCAATCCTTCAATCAATTCCCAAAATGGGTCGTATCCATGAGTCTCTTGCCTTTGAACACGTGGAGACTTCCCCGGGTCTAGCACATTTATTTTCATCTAATCTGTACATTTAATTAGGTTTTTGTAAACCCTAATTTGTACATTTAATTCAATTAGGTCATGTGAACCCTAATATGCACTTGGGCCCACAGTTAGCTAGCTTTTAAAACTAAAATTATAATAGCAACTTATTATTGTACAACAATTATATTCTTAAATCACTAAATTAAAATACAATGTAATTGATTGTTAGTTAGATCTCATTCCCCCTTTATTTCAATATCCTAAACATGAAATTTAATAATATCACATCGTTTTGAACTACTAGCCAAGCTAATTAGATGTAACAACCACACCTTGTTACTCATGTATATATTGTTTCAAAAATAGTGGGAGCATATACATAATTCAACATGCAGCCAATCCAAAGTTGAATAAAAGCACCCCACTCTAATCCACAACCAATATTGTCACTCACTCTAAGCCTTTAAAATAAGATTCTCCAAGAAAAAATGCTACTGATTTTTGACAAATTTGAGCTATTTATCTAATCTTCACCAAATCTAATAATTAATGACTAAGAAAATTGTCCACCCACCACTCCCACTGCCACTACTACTACTAGTAGAATCTTACCCTCCTAAATCAAGTTCATTAGCTCATCACTACAAAATATATATTAGTTGCATGATTAAGACCCTTTTTAGTCATTCATAATTTTCAATCACCCTATGAAACTTCATTTTCTATGAGGCTTAAATATGTTTAAGGACATTCTTAAAGTCCTTAAATGTTGTAACAAATGCTATGGGTGGGTTCATGTTGATATTACCGCTTGTAATGCTCCTACCAATAAATCTACGAATTGCTACAAGGGATTATGATTCGGTTCCCCTTATTCATTATCTGATTCTTGAGGCGTTCTTTAGCCTCGAGGTCTTCCTCTTAGCAGCATTTTCTGTTTAATATAAAATGTATTATTATAACATTATTTATGTTAAACATATATTAGAAATGCTAAAATTTAATTACTCTCGAGACACATTTAATAAAACATATTTATATTAATATGCATCTCACTAGTACATAATACTTTACATTTCATATCATCATGTTATTTTCGTATCATATCCCACTATCACTATGAAAGTTGGGATTTACAAAAACTTCCTCCTTTACTTACCCTTACTTACATATTTTTTACCATCTATTTTACATACATACATATATATATATATATATATATATACACACACATGTAGTGCACAGCTGTGTGCCGTCATTATAGCCCAAAAAAATCGTCGTTATAGCCGACGGTGCAATACACAGCTGTGTACCTACATGTAGCCCATATATATATATATATATATATATATATATATATATATATATATATATATATATATATATATTACACGTCGTTATAGTCCAAAAAACCCGTTGCTATAACCGACTGTACACTACGCAGCTGTATATATACATATATACACACACACACACACATCATCATCCCAAGCATTAGTCTCGCAGGCCTCTCATGACAGCCTCTGCATATTCCTCATTAGCCATAGCCAGCTTACATAGTTGTGAGTTGTGCGTTATAAAAATTCACTCAACCATTCTAAGCCACACTCTATGACTTCCATTTATAGTAAATTCTACATTACAAATTTTTTACTTGGCACAACCATATAGAGACATACAAAAAGATATCAATACATATTCAAAAGGGTGCCCCAAGTGTAAAATTATCTCTCAACAGAAGTATAAAATAAACTAGAATATTAAGTACAGTATAACAAAATACACTATATAGATACACGATACTCATTCAAAATCCATATCACAATAAACCTAAGACATGATTCTTGGTAGTTTAATTAATAACCACAAACGAAGCATCACATTCAAATAGGACCAACAAAAAATTACTATCATCCAAACAAAATTTAGAATTACACGACTCATATTGGTCAACCCATAAACCAAATTTTAAACATATGAATGTATACATACATATGTATATTACGTATATAATATAATACATATATAGATATACATGTGTATATAATATAATACATATATAATAAAAACTAATATATATATATATATGTCACTTCCCTAAATATTTAGAACCTATAAAATTAGTCCTCTCTTAAGCCTATACCTACTTACGCCTCTCTTTCCCTCCTCAAATCTATCACAAAATTCAAATTCCGCCATATTCTTACTACCTCCCTCTTCTCTCCAAGAAAGTTGCTACTCTTGTCAAACCTATGTTCTCAAACAAAAATTTAAGTTTAAAAAATAAGAATAAAAAAGAAAATATATCGATACATAGTGCCTCATGTTCCAAGAGAAGTAAAGACTTTCTAAATAGAGCAATTTACAAAATATTTTGAAAATCTCGAACGAACTTAAATCGCACAATTTCTAATTTCAATAATACCTTTGCTGTCGAAATTTATTCATGCTTGCAAATACCAATATTGATCCAATTTCAAGATGTTGAATCTCCTATCTTTAACCCCATCTTCAGTTTACATAGTTGTGAGTTGTACGTTACAAAAATTCACTCAACCTTTACAAGCTCTATGCCTTACATTTATAGTAAGTTCTACATTAAAAAAATTTTACTTGGCACAACCATATAGAGACATACAAAGAGATATCAATACATATTCAAAAGGCTGTCCCCAAGTGTAAAATTATCTCTCAACGATAGTATAAAATAAACTAAAATATTAAGTACAGTATAACAAACACACTAAATAGATATACGAAAGAACTCATTTAAAATCCATATCACATTAAGCGGCATGATTCTTGGTATTTTAATCAATAACCACCAACGAAGCATCACATTCAAGCAGGACCAATCAAAAAAAATTACTATATTCCAAACAAAATTTAGAATTACACGACTCATATATTGGTCAACCATCAAACATTCCTTAAACATATGTAACATATTTTATATAATATAAAACATATAATATGTTACATACATGTGTATATTATGTATATAATATAATATATATAGATATACATATATGTACTTGTATATTAAATATATAATATAATATAAAATAAAATAATGTAACAATATAATATATTTATGCCACTTCCCTAAATATTTAGAACCTATAAAATTAGTCCTCTCTTATGCCTATACCTACTTACCCCACTCTTTCCCTCCCCAAATCTATCACAAAATTCAAATCCCACTACATTATTACTACCTCCCTCTTCTCTCCAAGAAGACTACTACTTTTGTCAAACCTGTATTCTCAAACAGAAATTTAAGTTAAAAAAAAATAAGATTAAAAAAAATACTAATAAATGGTACCTCACGTTCCAAGAGAAGTAAAGACTTCTAAATTAAACAAGCTTGCTAAGAATCAATACAACCTACAAAATATTTTGAATATCTCATTCGAACTTAAATCGCATTAGTACAATATCATTCAAACATAGCAAACAACAATTTCTAATTTCAATTACACCTTTGTGCCGAAATTTTTTCATGCTTGCATATACATTATTTATCCAATTTCAATAAGCTAAATATCCTATCCTTTACCCATCTTCAGCTTACATAGTTGTGAGTTGTACGTTACAAAAATTCACTCAACCTTTCCAAGCCACACTCTATGCCTTACATTTATAGTAAGTTCTACATTACAAAATTTTTACTTGACACAATTATATAGAGACATACAAAGAGATATCAATACATATTCAAAATGGTGCTAAATAGACTAGAATATTAAGTATAGTATAACAAATACGCTAAATAGATATGCTAAAGAACTCATTCAAAATCCATATCAGAATAAGCCTAAGACATGATTCCTGGTAGTTTAATCAATAACCACCAACGAAGCATCACATTCAAGCTGGACCAATCAAAAAAATTACTATATTCCAAACAAAGTTTAGAATTACACATGACACATATATTGGTCAACCTATAAACCAATCCTTAAACATATGTAACATATTTTATATAACATATAATATATAATATATATGTATACATAGGTATGTATATTACTTATATAATATAATACATATATAGATATACACGTATACATACATGTGTATATATATATGCCACTTTCCTAAATATTTAGACCCTATAGAATTAGCCCTCTCCTATGCCTACACATACTTACCCCTCTCTTTCCCTCCCCAAATCTATCACAAAATCCAAATCCCACTACATTCTTACTACCTCCCTCTTCTCTCCAAGAAGGCTGCTACTCTTGTCAAACCTGTGTTCTCAAACAAAAATTTAAGTTAAAAAAAGTAAGAATAAAAAAGAAAATATACCGATAAATAGTACCTGATGTTCCAAGAGAAGTAAAGACTTCTAAATTGAGCAAGCTTGCTAAGAATCAATACAACTTGCAAAATATTTTGAATATCTCGTTCGAACTTAAATCGCATTAGTACAATATCATTCAAACATAGCAAACAATAATTTCTACTTTCAATAATACCTTTGCTGCCGAAATTTCTTCATGCTTACAAATACCAATATTGATCCAATTTCAAGAAGCTGAATCACCCATCTTCGGCTTACATAGTTGTGAGTTGTACGTTATAAAAATTCACTCAACCTTTCGAAGCCACTCAACCTTTCGAAGCCACAAGGCCTTACATTTATAGTATGTTCTACATTACAATATTTTCACTTGGCACAACCATATAGAGACATAACAAAGAGATATCAATACATATTCAAAATGGTACGCTAAGTGTAAAATTATCACTCAACAAAATTATAAAATAAACTAGAATATTAAGTACAGTATAACAAACACACTAAATAGATACACGAAAGAAATCATTCAAAATCCAATAAGCCTAAGACATGATTCTTGGTAGTTTAATCAATAACCACCAACAAAGCATCACATTCAAGTAGGAACAATCAAAAACAATTACTATATTCCAAACAAAGTTTAGAATTACACGACTCATATATTGCTCAACCCATAAACCAATCCTTAAATAAATGTAACATATTTTATATATTATATATTATATGGGTAAAATGCAAATGTGACCATTGATCTTTAGATGTTTTTGGGTATTGAGCCTCTTTCTTTTGGTCAACGCAAATCGAGCCCCTTTTTGTTCAAAAATTTGGATATTGAGCCCCCAGGAGCCACATGTGCGTTGACCTGCCTACACGTACACGTGGCACTGCTGATGTCAACTTTAATCAAATTAATTTCTAAAAAGATGCCACTACCCAGATTTGTCCTAAAACCTCAAGTTTGAGGTTTTGGTCAAGACACCACCTGAGCACCATAAGCTTAGCCATTAAATTACCCAAAGAATATTGCTACATACTAAATCGTAAATCAATTCATAATAACTAAATAAAACAAACAGAGATAACGAACAGAGGGGGAGGGGAATTATTTTGATAAATATTTTATAACAATAACAATAATAATAATAATAATAATAATAATAATAAAATAATAATAATAACAACAACAATAATAATAACAATAATAACAATAATAATAATAATAATAACAAAAATAATAATAATAACAATAATAATAATAATAACAATAATAAAAATATATTTAACTCAATAATATTTTAATAATTTTTACAAGTTATTGTAATTTAGAACTTATTATCATTCTCACACCGTCACAGTTTGTGTTAATCTAATTTTTAACTTACATATCAAATTAGTTTCAAATTCCCTACTTCCCATCTCTCTACCTAATTAAATCATATGGCCGCCTCTTCCTCTTTCTCTCTCTACCCAAACGAAGCCCTCTCTTTTCCCACTCACCATCACCGCCAACAACTCAACTCTTCATTCTCTCAAGTAAATTACTCCCTCCGGTGCCGGAGCTCCATCTCTCTTACCCTCCGGTTGTCTCATTCTATAGCTCCCAATTGTCGAATTGATTCCAGCCGAGTGCGATTGATGGTATGTGCAGCTTCGACCACTCAAGTGATGGATCAATCCTCCAATAACACGAGGTCAATTGTTCCTACTGTCGTGGAGGTTGATTTAGGCAACCAGAGCTACCCGATTTATTTTGGATCCGGCCTTCTCGATCAATCCGATGTTCTTCAGAGGTACCACCATTTGTTGTCTTCGAAACTTTTGGGGTCGAAACCTAGGAAATCACGTCGCCGGAGCCATGTGTGAGGAGCAGAGGAAATCATGAAAGGTGTGAGGACATCCGTATACAAATCTCCGAACTCGTCATCGTCTTCCATGAGAGAAATGGAGTTTGAAGGGTCCGATTTCGTGGTTTTGGCTGTTTCATATCCCAAAAACTGACAACACTTCTTGATTTAGCGAACCCTAACTTTTGGAGATTTGAAATTGTTGAGCTTTAGATGAGAGATACGACAATGGAGATGATGTTTTAAATTAATAGGTATCTTTGTCTTTTAATAATCTGGTGAGGCTGGGGGAAATGAATTGATTTGGAATAAGATTTAATCCTTGAGATGATTTAGTAACTAGGCCCGTGGTGCTCGGATGGTTTTATGACCGAGAGTTCAAAGTTGATGTTTTGAGTTCAAATCCTGGGCTTCACAAATTTTTTAGAAAATAATTGAAAGCGTCCACGTCAGCGGTGCCACGTAGGTAGCTCAATGCACATGTGGCACCTAGGGGCTCAATATCCAAATTTTTTAATAGAAAAGGGCTTGATTTGCGTTGATCAAAAGAAAGGGACTCAATACTCAAAAACGTCTAAAGTTCAGTGGCCACATTTGTATTTTACCCTATATTATATAATATGTATATTACGTATATAATATAATACATAATATACAACATATATAGATATAAATGTATGCAAACAAATGTATATTACATATATAATATAATATTAAATAATTAAATAATATAATATATATATTTATACCACTTCCCTAAATATTTAGAACCTATAAAATTAGTCCTCTCCTACGCCTATACCGACTTACCCCTCTTTCCCCACTCTACATTCTTACTTCCTCCCTCTTCTCTCCACCAAGAAAGCTGCTACTCTTGTCAAACCTGTGTTCTCAAACAGAAATTTAAATTAAACAAAATAAGAATAAAAAGGAAAATATAACGATAAATAGTACCTCATGTTCCAAGAGAAGTAAAGACGTCTAAATTGAGCAAGCTTGCTAAGAATCAATACAACCTGAAAAATATTTTGAGAATCTTGTTCGAACTTAAATCGCATTAGTACAATATCATTCAAACAAAGCAAACAACAATTTCTAATTTCAATAATACATTTGCTGTCGAAATTTTTTCATGCTTGCAAATAACAATATTGATCCAATTTGAAGAAGCTGAATCTCCTATCTTCTACCCATATTCAGCTTACATAGTTGTGAGTTGTACGTTCAAAAATTCACCCAACCTTTCCAAGCCACACTCTATGCCTTACATTTATAGTAAGTTCTACATTACAAAATTTTCACTTGGCACAACCGTATAAAGATATACAAATAGATATCAATATATATTCAAAAGGGTGCCCCAAGTATAAAATTATCTTTCAACAAAAGTATAAAATAAACTAGAATATTAAGTACAATATAACAAATACACTAAATAGATACAAGAAAGAACTCATTCAAAATCCATGTCACAATAAGCCTAAGACATGATTCTTGGTAGTTTAATCAATAACCACCAACGAAGCATCACATTCAAGCAGGACCAATCAAAAAAATACCATATTACAAACAAAGTTTAGAATTATACATGACTAGGTCAAACCATAAACAAATCCTTAAACATCCGTAACATAATTTATATATTATATAATATATAATACGTATGTATATACATACATACATATGTATATTACGTATATAAAATAATATATAAGATAATACATAAATAGATATACATGTATACATACATATGAGTATTACATATATAATATAATATATATATATATATATTTAGGCCACTTCCCTAAATATTTAGAACTTCTAAAATTAGCCTCTCCTACGCCTATACCTACTTAACCCTTTCTTTCCCTTCCCAAATCTATCACAAAATTCCAATCCCACTACATTCTTATTTCCTCCCTCTTCTCTCCACCAAGAAAGTTGTTACTCTTGTCAAACCTGTGTTCTCAAACAGAAATTTAAGTTAAACAAAATAAGAATAAAAAGAAAAATATACCGATAAATAGTACCTCATGTTCCAAGAGAAGTAAAGACTTCTAAATTGAGCAAGCTTGCTAAGAATCAATACAACCTGAAAAATATTTTGAGAATCTCGTTCGAACTTAAATCGCATTAGTACAATATCATTCAAACAAAGCAAACAACAATTTCTAATTTCAATAATACATTTGTTGTCGAAATTTTTTCATGCTTACAAATAACAATATTGATCCAATTTGAGGAAGCTGAATCTCCTATCTTTTACCCATATTCAGCTTACATAGTTGTGAGTTGTACGTTACAAAAATTCACACAACTTTTCCAAGCCACACTCTATGCCTTACATTTATAGTAAGTTCTACATTACAAAATTTTCACTTGGCACAACCATATAGAGACATACAAAGAGATACCAATACATATTCAAAAGGGTGCCCCAAGTGTAAAATTATTTTTCAACAAAAGTATAAAATAAACTAGAATATTAAGTACAATATAACAAATACACTAAATAGATACAAGAAAGAACTCATTCAAAATCCACGTCACATTAAGCCTAAGACATAATTCTTGGTAGTTTAATCAATAACCACCAACGAAGCATCACATTCAAGCAGGACCAATCAAAAAAATACTATATTCTAAACAAAGTTTAGAATTATACATGACTCATATATTGGTCAACCAATAAACCAATCATTAAACATACGTAACATACTTTATATATTATATAATATTATATAATATTATATAATATTAAATATATAATATATAATATATAATACGTATGTATATACATACATATGTATATTATGTATATAAAATAATATATAAGATATTACATATATAGATATACATGTATACATACATATGAGTATTACATATATAATATAATATAATATATATTTATGCCACTTCCCTAAATATTTAGAATCTCTAAAATTAGCCTCTCTTGCGCCTATACGTACTTACCCCTTTCTTTCCCTTCTCAAATCTATCACAAAATCCAAATCCCACTCTACATTCTTACTTCCTCCCTCTTCTCTCCACCAAGAAAGCTGCTACTCTTGTCAAACCTGTGTTCTCAAACAGAAATTTAAGTTAAACAAAATAAGAATAAAAAAGAAAATATACCGATAAATAGTAACTCATGTTCCAAGCGAAGTAAAGACTTCTAAATTGAGCAAGCTTGCAAAGAATCAATACAACCTGAAAAATATTTTGAGAATCTCGTTCGAACATAAATCGCGCTAGTACAATATCATTTAAACATAGCAAACAACAATTTCTAATTTCAATAATACCTTTGCTGCCGAAATTTCTTCATGCTTGCAAATAACAATATTGATCCAATTTGAAGAAGCTGAATCTCCTATCTTTTACCCAACTTCAGCTTACATAGTTGTGAGTTGTACGTTACAAAAATTCACACAACCTTTCTAAGCCACACTCTATGCCTTACATTTATAGTAAGTTCTACATTACAAAATTTTCACTTGGCACAACCATATAGAGACATACAAAGAGATACCAATACATATTCAAAAGGGTGCCCCAAGTATAAAATTATTTTTCAACAAAAGTATAAAATAAACTAGAATATTAAGTACAATATAACAAATACACTAAATAGATACAAGAAATAACTCATTCAAAATCCACGTCACATTAAGCCTAAGACATGATTCTTGGTAGTTTAATCAATAACCACCAACGAAGCATCACATTCAAGCAGGACCAATCAAAAAAATACTATATTCTAAACAAAGTTTAGAATTATACATGACTCATATATTGGTCAACCCATAAACCAATCCTTAAGTATACGTAACATACTTTATATATTATATAATATTATATAATATATAATATATAATATGTAATACGTATGTATATACATACATATGTATATTACGTATATAAAATAATATATAAGATAATACATATATAGATATACATGTATAATATAATATATATATTTATGCCACATTCCTAAATATTTAGAGCCTCTAAAATTAGCCTCTCTTGCGCCTATACTACTTACCCCTTTCTTTCCCTTCCCAAATCAATCACGAAATCCAAATCCCACTCTACATTCTTACTTTCTCCCTCTTCTCTCCACCAAGAAAGCTTCTACTCTTGTCAAACCTGTGTTCTCAAACAGAAATTTATGTTAAACAAAATAAGAATAAAAAAGAAAATATATCGATAAATAGTACCTCATGTTCCAAAGGAAGTAAAGACTTCTAAATTGAGCGAGCTTGCTAAGAATCAATACAACCTGAAAAATATTTTGAGAATCTCGTTCGAACTTAAATCGCATTAGTACAATTTCTAATTTCAATAATACCTTTGCTGCCGAAATTTCTTCATGCTTGCAAATAACAATATTGATCCAATTTGAAGAAGCTGAATCTCCTATCTTTTACACATATTCAGCTTACATAGTTGTGAGTTGTACGTTACAAAAATTCACACAATCTTTCCAAGCCACACTCTATGCCTTACATTTATAGTAAGTTCTACATTACAAAATTTTCACTTGGCACAACCATATAGAGACATACAAAGAGATATCAATACATATTCGAAAGGGAGCAACAAAAGTTTAAAATAAACTAGAATATTAAGTACAGTAGAACAAATACACTAAATAGATACACGAAAGAACTCATTCAAAATCTATATCACAATAAGCCTAAGACATGATTCTTAGTAGTTTAATCATTAACCACCAACGAAGCATCACATTCAAGCAGGACCAATCATAAAAATTACTATAATTCAAACAAAGTTTAGAATTACGCATGACTCATATATTGGTCAAAACCAATCCTTAAACATATCTAACATATTTTATATAATATATAATATGTATATATACATACATATGTATATATATAATATAATACATATATAGATATACATGTATAGATACATATGTATATTGGGCAAAGGTGCAAAAATACCCCTGTGTTTTACCCCGATATCCCACTTCCACCTTGAACTTTTTTTTTCCAAAAGTGCCCTTAACGTTGTAAAACGTAACTCAAATATGCCTCTCCCGTTAAAAAAATTAATTTAAAAAAATATTTTCTCTTTCTTCTCCCTCTTTTCTCTCTCTCATCTTCTTCCTCTATTCATTCCCAAAAACAGAGAAATGCAAAAAGTAAAGCAATCTGCATAATCTCCATCACACTCACACACAAAATGACGCCAATCGGTTAAAATAAAGTTCGGAAAGCGAACCAAACAGAAAATTCAAAAAGATTAAGAGCTCAAACATTATCAAATCATCTCAAAATCAACCCCAAAATCCAGAAATTCTACTAAATCGCGAAACTCTAAAAAAAACTAAAAGTTTTCTTCAAATCCCATTAGATCATTCCATTAGAGCTTGCAAATGATTGGGCTTTGTTCCCTAACAAATTTCGAGTAGAATTAAACCAAAATCCGCAACAAAATGCTCAAAATAATGATCAAATCTTGCCTCAAAAGTATGATAGCGAACTTCTTATCGCGGAGGTAATTTTTAGCCAATTTCTTCATCAATTCAGGTATAAAATCTGATGAGGAGTAAGCGGGGGATGAAGGCTGATGTGGCTTTGATTTGTATACAGATCTTAATTAGTGGGGTTTTAATTTGGGGTTTTTTTGATCATGGAGGTTTTGTATTCCATGACGGTGATGAAAAAAATGGAGGAAGGAGATGAGAGAGAGAAAAGAGGGAGAAGAAAGAGAAAAAAAAAATTTTATTAATTTTTTTTTTGCCACGTGTCAGCCACATTAGAAATAAATTAACATCCGTTTGTCTAGCTGGCATTTTTTTAACGGGAGGGGCATATTTGAGCTACGTTTTGTAACATTAAGGGCATTTTTGGAAAAAAAAAATAGTTCAAGGTGGAAGTGGGACTTCGGGGAAAACCACAGGGGCTTTTTTGCACCTTTGCCCTATGTATATTACATAAAATATATATATATATATATATTTATAACACTTTCCTAAATATTTAGAACCTATAAAATTAGCCCTGTCCTACGCCAATACCTACTTACCCCTCTCTTTCCCTCCCCAAATCTCTCACAAAATCCAAATCCCACTACGTTCTTACTACCTCCCTCTTCTCCCCAAGAAGGTGCTACTCGTCAAATCTGTGTTCTCAAACAGAAATTTAAGTTAAAAAAAAAAGAACAAAAAAGAAAATATACCGATAAATAGTACCTCATGTTCCAAAAGAAGTAAAGACTTCTAAATTGAGCAAGCTTGCTAAGAATCAATACAACCTGCAAAATATTTTGAATATCTCGGTCAAACTTAAATCGCATTAGTACAATATCATTCAAACATAGCAAACAACAATTTTTAATTTCAATAATACCTTTATTGCCGAAAATTTTTCATGCTTGCCAAATACCAAAATTGATCCAATTTCAAGAAGCTGAATCTCCTATCTTTTTACCCATCTTTAGCTTACATTGTTGTGAGTTGTACGCTACAAAAATTCACTCAACTTTTCCACAAGCCACACTCTATGCCTTACATTTATAGTAAGTTTACATTACAAAATTTTCACTTGGCACAACCTACAAAAAGATATCAATACATATTCAAAAGGGTGCCCCAAGTGTAAAATTTTATCTCTCAACAAAAGTATAAAATAAACTAGAATATTAAGTACAGTATAACAAACACACTAAATAGATACACGAAAGAACTCATTCAAAAGCCATATCACAATAAGCCTAAAACATGATTCTTGGTAGTTTAATCAATTACCACCAACGAAGCATCACATTCAAGCAGGACCAATCAAAAAAATTACTATATTCCAAACAAAGTTTAGAATTACACGACTCATATCTTGGTCAACCCATAAACCAATCCTTAAACATATGTAACATATTTTATATATTATATATTATATAATATGTATGTATGTATACATACATGTGTATATTACGTATATAATATAATATATAATATACTACATATATAGAACCTATAAAATTAGCCCTTTCCTATACCTACTTTCCCTCCCCAAATCTATCACAAAATCCAAATCCCACTACATGCTTACTACCTCCCTCTTCTCTCCAAGAAGGCTGCTACTATTGTCAAACCTGTGTTCTCAAACAGAAATTTAAGTTAAAAAAAATAAGAATAAACAATAAAATATATCGATAAATAGTACCTCATGTTCTAAGAGAAGTAAGACTTCTAAATTGAGCAAGCTTGCTAAGAATCAATACAACCTCCAAAATATTTTGAGAATCTCGTTCGAACTTAAATCGCATTAGTACAATATCATTCAAACATAGCAAACAACAATTTCTAATTTCAATAATACCTTTGACGCCGAATTTCTTCATGCTTGCAAATAACAATATTGATCCAATTTCAAGTTGAATCTCCTATCTTTTACCCATCTTCAGCTTACATAGTTGTGAGTTGTACGTTACAAAAATTCACTCAACCTTTCCAAGCCACACTCTATGCCTTACATTTATAGTAAGTTCTACATTACAAAATTTTCACTTGGCACAACCATGTAGAGACATACAAAGAGATATCAATACATATTCAAAAGGGCGCCCCAAGTGTAAAATTATCTCTCAACAGACGTATAAAATAAACTAGAATATTAAGTACAGTATAACAAATACACTAAATAGATACACGAAAGAACTCATTCAGAATCCATATCACAAAAAGCCTAAGACATGATTCTTGGTAGTTTAATCAATAACCACCAACGAAGCATCACATTCAAGCAGGACCAATCAAAAAAATTACTATATTCCAAACAAAGTTTAGAATTACACATGACTCATATATTGGTCAACCCATAAACCAATCCTTAAACATATGTAATCAGTACCTCATGTTCCAAGGCTAATGTGTTGTTGGTTCAACGGCTAGTGTGATGCTGCTCATAATGAATTTTCTTGTACTACCAATTTGATTTCTATAGTTTATTATTTAGGCTACTTCTAATTATTTTTGTTCAGACTACTATTATTAGGTGGTGTTTGTTTACCTTAACAGCTCCACATCTGATTCGGTAAGAGGGTCAAGTTGTTTGGTAAAATTTTGTTTATCTCTTATCATCTCTTAATCGGTAAGGGAAATATATAAATCCAAACCATTAAGAGTTGCCTCTTAACGAAAAATTTAAATCTATGGAGCCTCAATAAATATTGTACTCCCTCCATTCCAAATTTCAAGATCATTATTGATTTTAAAAAAATCAATTTGAGATATTTTTAAATTTAAAATTGATATTTTTAAATTTAAAAGTCATTCAGATATTTTATAATTTTTAGTTTCCAAATAACTTTTTAAGTTTAGATGTTATTTCACTCAGAAAATATAATTTATTAAGATATATACTAACCATTCAGATCTTAATTGCTCAGTTTTATCAAATACTACATAAATATACACAAAAATATTATATTTTATATTTAGAAAATTGTGACTTCTAAGGGTATTTAATAAAACGACGTCGTAGTTTTACTACTTAGGGCTAAGTTATTGTTTTATAAAAAAAATCATTAATTATAAATTTATTCTAAACTACGTCGTATTAAGTGGCCTTAAGTCAAGCTTGATTAAGACATGTCTTAGATTACCTTTCCCCTTCTTAAAAAAAAATTGGTAGTATATAAATATATATATATATACCACTTACCTAAATATTCAAAATTTATAAAAATAGAACTCTCCTAAATCTGCCTTCCTACCCCTCTCTTTCCCTCGCCAAATCTGTGACGCCCCCAAATTCGGGTTTACCTTGGTGCTCACGATACTATTATATCCATTCATTCCATCAAAATACTAACTTAAACCAGTCTTAAATTACATAATAATATGACTTAAATCCCAGGTTCTAAAGACCTTTACATAACTGAAATACCAAATAATATTACAAAACATAATACTAAAGGTACTTATTACAATAATCCTTAAACTTAGTTAAGCACAGACGCTTAATAAATGAATTACTCCGCAACCTTGCCTTTTCCTTTATCTTTCCTTGATGTACCAACTTTCTCGGTTTTGACTGAAAATATTATTATATTCAACGCAAGGGTGAGCAAGAGCTTGCTCAACAAGGAAATAAACAGTTGAATATAATGGAACAAGAATACTTATGACAAAGGAAATATAATTCATAAGATACTGAGCAAAACAATCTTTAAAAGCTTTGAGTTTAAAAATCAGGCTTTAATATGTTGTAAGGTCAAATGACCAGTGAACTCTGTACTAGAATTGATAGTACTAAAACTGCAATCCATGGATATAAACAGATGCTAAAAAAACTGAATATACCCTAGACTTGTACTTTAGGTGATCAGCCCAAGTACCCTATATTGTGCACAACATAACAGTCTATATGACACTTTACGTGTCCACCGGAATCATAACGTCGGATATCATATGCCCCTATAAAAAAAGGGTTATTCGTTCACAGCATTACATAAGAGTCTGCACCACAACAAAATGGTTTGGAGAACATTAAATGAGATTTTCATGAATGAAGAAGAATGTCAATATATCTCGCAACATTTGTCTAGCCGAAATAATGGCATTCACATACTTTCAATAACACAAGAATAATTGAATCTGAAGTATTGCAGTTCAATAATTTCAATAAGCTTGAAAAGATAAACCTTCGCGTTAAGTATTTGCAACATAAACTTATTTGAGTAAGAAAGGTTGATGCACTTGCCTCTCGCGTCGTTTAAACTTTTAATAGAGTATCTTGCCACTGAGTAGCCTACATATATATACGATGTCGACTTACTTAGTGATCTCATAGCACGAAGTATATTTATTGATACTCATAGTTCAACTATGTTTATTGAAGCCATATTCAATAACTAACATGTATGTTACTTACTAACGTTAACTAATCATGTAGATGGCTTTTATTTGCAAATACTGTTAAGCACACATAGGCACATATCACTTATATAGTTTATATATATAAAACAAATCATACTTGTTTTAGTCCTAGCATGTCATGATATAGATCTTAGACCATAAAACATCTTTATTGTCTCATTTAGTCATGATAAGACATTTACAAGCTAACCTTACTTTTGCAACAAAACTCAAAAACACAAATATGATTTTTGAGGTAGTTTTGGAGATATTTAGTAATTTCTATAGTAACCTTTTGAATCTCCCATTTGTGCAATATTATAGACCTTATAGCATAATATTTTATTCTTGGTTTAGGTCTTTAAAACTATTAGGTTAAGCAATTCAAAAACAGACCCCGAATGGGTTGTTCTACACTTTTCCTACTTGGCCAAAATTGCAATTTTTTTATGAATTTTGAGGCTACTTTGATGGTTTTTATGAATTTTTGTATTAGCCTTTTGAACATGACTTTTGGACACACTTCTAGACTATATACCAAAGTATTTTTGTATTGGTTTAGGTTTTCAAGTAAGCCTTTTATGCTTCTTGAAATTGATGCTCAAACTAGGTGGTTCACCACAGTTTCCAGTTTTAATAACTTTGGTCAATTCTTGCCATTTTCATTTCTGGCCTCTTGGGTTCATTCCAACACTTGAATTATTACTAGTTAAGACTAGTTTTAGCATTCCCTCAACTTTGCTAAGCATAGATTTGGTTTTGACCCTTTAAACCTAGCTTTTTCAAGCTTTTACATACTAATTTCTCAAGTTCTTGTATACAATAGCATTCCAACACTTGGAATAGCCTAGCATACCTCTAACTTACTTGTCTAAGGTGTTAAAACTGAATTTCAAGTAAAATGGCAAAATCACAATTTTATACTTGGAAAAATCTGCAGAATCTGCAGTTTTGTTTATTTTATAGGCTAGTTTGGTGATTTGTTTGAATTTCTTAACCACTTGCCCCTGCTTCTAGACCATACACATCAACGTATTTTACTCATGGTTTAGGTTTCTTATTCATTTCATTTAAGCTTCTCAAAACAGTGCCTCAAACTAGCCTGTTTTCTAACTTTTTGCAAAAACTGTTTTTAACACTATATCAATTTTCTCCAGTTTTGGCTACTTAGATAGTCTAGGCATGTGTATTCTAGTTAGTTAAGGACACTTTTAGCATCACCACACTTTATTTAATCATCTAGCCAATTTTGACCTATCAAAGCTCACTTTAGGCTTGAATAATAGGTCCTAATTTGGTCTTCTTACCTTGCTAGGATGTCATAGCAATGATTGGTAACCATTATAAGCATGCATTAACATCTTTATATGAGTTTATTACAGTCCTTTAAGTTCAAGTATTAAAATTACACAAAACAGTCCACATTTGGGCTTAAAATGTGATTTTTCACAACTCTAATGCTCGAAATAGTTTAGGCTTGGTTTCTTTAGCTTGTGTAGCTCACCTATGCCATACTATAACTATTTAAACTTGTCTATATGGTCCACGTATGGTGGTTCTTCATTTTGGTGTGCATTGCTATTTAAAGTTTACTTTCATTGGTTTTTAGGCATGAAATTGTACCACACCCCTCGTAGACCTTAACTAACTTAAGGAACAACTTTCGAATGGTATAAATAGACAATATAGGGACTCTATGCTGTCTCACAACTTCAGTTGCAACATTTGGCCATAGCAGTCCCTATTTAGGTATAGTTTTAGCTATAAATTTACAAACAGTCCATAATAGAACTCAAAGGGTCTTTTAGCATTTTTATAAACCTTCAACCATCATTAAACTTTATCACTATGTATATTAATGTGCTTAAATAGTTAGTTCAATCTCTAACACCAAAACAATTCACACAAGGCACTTTAGCCATAATTTAGTATCATTTCACCAAAACAGTCCCAAGCATTCAAGTATATGCATTATCACTACATGAACCTATTATATATTATATGTTCATGGTTTAAAACATCTAAATGCAAGGATTCTAGCTTTAGTTCAAAACAGCCCTATTAGGCTTTTAAATTCCACTAGGAAGCATGGTTTAGCAACATGGTGATCAAGGATAGCATGATTATTCAACATCTAAGCATGGATTATCTATTTCCATTACATTTAACATGTATAGCTTGCATCCAGATGGCCTACCTCAGTTCACATATTGACAGATCACAACCAAGCCTTTAAAACTAGTCATTCACACTCTCAAGATGGGGCTGGTCTGGCCTGTTTTAACTGAAAATAGAACTTAAAACTTCACTATTATTAGCTTTTAAGGTTTGATATAATTATCCTATAATATAGCATAATAACCTTACTTGAAACAAGGCATAACCATTATAAGTTAAGCTTCCAATATCAGTCACAGAGACTGATTTTGCTCATATAGAAATTTATCATGATTTGTAAGTTATATTAAAACCTACCACATTTAAGCATTAGTTTTACTATATAAGCTACTAGACGTCATTTTAGACTTTAAATCATAGCTAGCATACATTGATACTATAACAGTCTTCATATTAGCATTTTATCAAACATTTGGTGAGCAGTCTACATACTTACATATAAAGCATACATCTCTAGCCATTTTGATCCAGCCTTTTGGCTTAATTTACCTAGCACAACAACAACAATAGCAACTCACAGCCACAATTAAGCCTTATATCAGTTAACCTAGCAGCTAAAATTTAAAATAACAATCTATATTAGTGAAACAACCTCTTATGTCTATCCAGGCCATTTGGCCAAAACAGCCCACCAATGCTAATAAAATGTAATGGAAAGGAATGAAATAGGATGGAATTACTCACCTTGCTAGACCTATAGAGGTTCAGGTGCTTGATGCTTGGTTTCTTCTCCCCCTTCCCAGCCGTAGCCTTCCTCTTCTCTCTAACAGTTAAAGAGTTTTTTTTATATATATATAAAATAAGACTCGTGGGGAAGCTAACTGAGTTCAGGTGTATTAACTAGCCATATATGGCTGAGATGTGGCTAGCTATCATTGCTTTACTTAGCTCCTACAAGGCCACTGCCATATCCCTCTTTGGGCAGACTACTTGGCTCCTATATGGGTTCTACGGTTAAGCCTATAATGCCTCTGCAGTGCCCTAATCAGTCCCTGGCAATCTACTTGGCCCCCTACATTGGCCTCTATAAGGCTCATGTGCTATTTCCCCTTTTACAGTCTACTTGACCCTTGATACTACTCCTATCAACTAATCTATATTATATATCTACTAACTAAATACTTACCAACGGACTGACTTCTAGCTAAATGAACTAACTGCTCATCAAAAACTCAGCTCCTTATGTTCTCAAGTGGGCTGCCGGATTGGGCGAGAAAAGGGGCTCCTATGTCTTTGCTTTGGGCTTTAATATACTCATCTCATACTCTAATAAAATAAAGAAGGATTGCAAGCATACATGGGAAATTTAATTTGGCCCAATTTATATAACTTGGACTGTACTTGCATCTCAATGTACATAATTTTTATCTACCACCTTTGATTAGGCTAGCAAAAGTAATTAACACACTCATCATTAAAGATAATGGTTCCATGTAATTTAAATAATTCATGATAGTACCCCATTTCTTTATTTGTTATTAAATAACACTTTTAATTATACCTTAATATAATTAATTCTTTGAACACATAAGATAGCTTTATATCAAGAATCTTTCTTAATTAAGCCATGTTGGCTTTCCTTTTCACTCTTGATATTTATATACCATCATAATAAGGTATACTCATTCTATCTCCTTTACCATGTATAACTTGAAATACTTAATAGATTATTGAGTATTAAAGAATTCTAATGTCACAACACTTAAAATAAAAAAAATAAAAAATTACACAAAATTTGTCATTATAATATTATATGGAATTTTCTGTGTCATTACAAAATCTACCACAAAATCCAAATCTTATTACTTTCTTACTGCCTCCCTATTTTTTCTCTATTTTTTTCATCTATTTTTGTAGTTATAACAAAGATTATAGTTGAAACAACATAGAATGATAAGATAATAACCTTAGAGTAGCAGCCAAGTGTAGTAGTGCCTCCATGTTCCAGTCCTAAAAGTACTCTTGAAACCTACAACGTACAAGCAGCAAACAGTAGATACATCAGATAAACAAGTTCATCTACTGATCTACAATAGAATGGAAGCAATAACTTTCGATTTGGGTCTAAACATAAACAAATCATATTTACTCGAGATGAACATTATTAAAAAAATGAAAATAAAAACTGGTACAATAAGTAGCATCTCATGTTCCAATGGAACTGAAGACTTTTAAATTGAGCAAGCTTGTGAAGAATTGATTTTTCCATAAGAACTGCAAAATTGATTCCAAAAAACTAATTAACTTAGATTACATCATTCCGTTAAAGCATAAGAACAAATTCTAATTTCAATAATACCTCCTAAGCCAAAACTTCTTCATACTAGCAATGCATTGAACCGATTTCAACCTATTGAAATGATTTCAACCAATTGAACTGATTTTCGGTTTAACCCGGTTGAACCAATTTGGTCAAAACTCGGATTAACCTAGTGACCACTGGTCAAACCGTTGGTTCAACTAGTAAAACTGGTTTAGTTAACACGGTGAACCGATTTTAAATTAATTTTTAATATTTTTTGGTGCCAAAATTTTTTAAACATTAAAATTAACCAATTTAGTAGTATTGTAACATAACTTCATTATATTTTTTAGTTTATCAAAAATGAGATGCTTTAAAATGTTCCATTTCAATGACTGGTTTGGGTCTAAAAACATTGCTTAAATTTAAATTAACTACAAAAACTCCATTACCTCTGTAAGAATGTAACCTCTCTTATATTTCCAATATGTGAATTGCTATATTTATACAAGAGGTCTAGGAATTAAAAAATGAAAAAGGAGGAAAACAAGGAAAATTGTTTTCCTTAATACAAGAAACATGTTCCTTAATACAATAACCATGTTTCTTGCCACTATCTTCTAACACTCCCCCTCAAGTTGGTGTGTAGATGTCTCGCATACCCAACTTGAAACACAAAGGATGAAACATCTTACTATTAAGACCCTTTGTCAAAATATCAGCAAACTGGTGTTCTGATTTTACAAAGGGTAAGCAAATAAGACCACTGGTTAACTTTTCTTTGATGAAATGTCTGTCAATCTCAATGTGTTTCGTTCTATCGTGCTGCACTGGGTCGTTTGCAATACTAATGGCTGCCTTATTATCACAAAATAACTGCATAGGCCTTTTAGTTGTAACACCCAAATCTTCTAGCAGGGTTCGAAGCCACATTAATTCACATATACCCAAGGCGATAGCTTGATATTCAGCCTCAGCACTAGATCTTGCCACCACAGACTGTTTCTTACTACGCCAAGTAACAAGATTACCTCCAACAAATGAACAGTAACCCGTTGTAGACCGACGATCCTCTATCGAACCAGCCCAATCTGAGTCGGAAAAAGCTTCAACTTTCATATGACCATGTGGTGCAAACAATAATCCTTTTCCAGGAGAAGACTTGAGATACCTCAGAATTCTGTAAACAGTTTCCATGTGGCAATGTCGAGGGTCATGCATATACTGACTCACTATTCCCACAGCATAAGATATATCGGGTCTCGTATGAGAGAGGTATATCAATCGTCCCACCAAACGTTGATATCTTTCTCTATCAACTGTAGGTCCTGCGCCTCCTACTAGATGATGATTAACTTCAATAGGAGAATCAGCAGGCTTACATCCTAACATGTCAGTTTCAGTTAACAAATCAAGGACATACTTCCTTTGAGATAGAAAGATGCCACTGGAAGATCTTGCAACTTCAATACCAAGAAAATATTTCAAAGGACCAAGATCTTTAATCTCAAACTCTCTGGCCAGTCTTGCTTTGAGATTAACTATCTCTTCTTTATTATCTCCTGTCACCACAATGTCGTCAACATAAACAATAAGAATGGTAATCTTACCCTTTATCTGTTTGACAAAAAGAGTATGATCTGCTCGACTCTGCTTGTACCCAAAACCTTATCATTGCTCTGTGGAGTCTACCAAATCAGGCTCTAGGAGATTGCTTTAGACCATACAAAGCCTTTCGTAGCTTACAAACCTTACCCATAGTAACAGATGAAGCAAAACCAGGAGGTATGTCCATGTACACTTCCTCCTCCAAGTTACCGTGAAGGAATGCATTTTTTACGTCTAATTGTTGAAGATCCCATCCGAAGTTTGCTGCACATGAGATTATGGTACGAACAGAGTTCATCTTCGCTACAGGAGCAAATGTCTCCTGGTAATCAATCCCATGAGTTTGAGTGTATCCTTTTGCAACTAGTCTGGCTTTGAGTCTCTCAACCGTTCCATCAGAATTTTGTTTGACTGTATATACCCACTTGCATCCAACTACCTTTTTTCCGTAAGGAAGAGTGACTAGTTCCCATGTATCATTCTTTTTTAGGGCATTCATCTCCTCGATCATAGCTTGTTTCCAATTCTTATCACTAAATGCTTCTCTCCACCCCTGAGGAACATATATTGAAGACAAGGAAGAAACAAAGGAGTGATATGATGCAGATAATTTGCTATAGGCTAGAAAATTAGAAATAGGATGTTGAGTACAAGCTCTAACCCCTTTTCTAAAAGCAATAGGAATGTCAGTATCATCAGAAGAACAAGTAGGGATATCAGTATCATCAGAAGAACAAGTAGGAATGTCAGTATCTTTAGAAGAACAAGTAGGAATGTCAGCATATTTAGAAGAACAAGTAGGATTAAGATTCTCACAATTACCATTATCAAGACTAGGTCCGGAACAAAGTTGGTGTAGTGGTGCAGAAACGGTAACCTTATTCTTGCCTTTTCGTGCATAGGTCCTCAACTCAAGCTCAGACTCATTCTGTTTAGTACACTGTAACTCCCCCTGTGTAGAATTATCAGAAACAACAGGAACAGGAAAAATAGAGCTTGTGATACTAGCTTCAAGAAGCTTCTCCTCATTAATAACATTCTCCCCCTGAGGAGAAGGTGAAGAAGAATAAAAAGGTTCCAATTCCCAAAAAGTGACATCCCGAGTGACAAAGACTTTGTTAAAGGAAGGATGATAACATTTATAACCTTTTTGGGTTGGAGAATAACCAATGAAAACACACCTAATAGCTTTGGGATCTAATTTTCCCCGAGTGGGAGATTTATCATGAACAAAGCACACGCAACCAAAAACTCGAGGTGAAGGAGAAGGACTGGTCGTGTGTTGGAGAAAAGAGATGGGACTCTTGTTCCCAAGATTTCTAGAAGGAAGGCGGTTTATAAGAAATGCAGCAGTCAGAACCGCATCTCCCCAAAGAAATTTAGGGGTTGACATAGTGAACATAAGAGTGCGGGCTACCTCTAGCAAGTGTCGATTTTTTCTTTCCGCTACTCCATTTTGTTCTGGGGTTGAGACACACAGGAGGTTTGAAGAATAATGCCATGCTGAGAAAGATAAGATGCAAAAACATTATTATTACTATATTCACGACCATTGTCACTATGGAGAATTCTGACCTTAGCGTCGAATTGGGTTTGAATCATTTTATGAAAGTCTTGAAAACAAGCAAATACCTCATTTTTGGTCCGCAGAAGGTAAATCCAAGTGACACGAGAATGACAATCAATAAAGCTAACAAACCATCTATGACCAGAACGGGAGACAACTCGAGAGGGTCCCCACACATCAGTATGGATAATGGCAAATGGTTCAGAATGTCGATTGTTAGTAGCAGAATAAGTAGAACGTTTGTGTTTACCTAATTCACACGGTTCACACAACAATTGATTTCTGTTACAATGCTTAACTAAAGATGGAAATAAAGACTCCAATACTGAAAAGGAAGGATGTCCCAAACGTCGATGCCATTGATAGAGAGAGGTCAGACATGGGTGAGAAGTAGAGTGAAGAGCCTGAACCTGAGTAGAGGACATGTTAGACAAGGGAACATCTAAATAATAGAGACCGTTAACTGCACTACCACTGCCAATCCTTTGCCCTGTCACCAAGTCCTGAAAAACACAATGATTTCCAAAAAAGGTTACTGAACAGTGTAGGGATTCACAAAGACGTTGAACAGATAGTAAATTTGCAGTAAATGAAGGGATATGGAGAACAGATGATAATGTTAATGAAGGGGTACAAATGACAGAGCCACTCCCGGAAATAGAAGACAGGGAGCCATTGGCTACTCTAACGTTGTCCTTTCCAGAGTGGGGTGTGTATGAAGTAAAGAGATTGGAGGACCCAGTCATATGCGCAGAGGCACCTGTGTCTATAATCCAACTAGGGTAAGTAGATGAGACATTAAGAGCACAAGAGTGTATACCTGATTGTGCGAAATGAGAAATAGTACCAGCACTATTAATGGAACTAGATTCTGCCATGATGAGATAGTAGGAGCAACAAAAATATCCAAGGAAATATCAACAAGGATATTATAAAGGCTCAACAAATTAGCAGAGAGTAATTATAGAAACCAAAGGGAGTGCAATTAATTGTACTACACAATAAAACCACTTTAATTAGCAGTACAGGGGATGGAGCAACAAGAATTATCTAAGGGAATAACAACAAGGATAATTAACAAGCGCAAAGATAGAGGAGAGATAAAAACAACCACTGTAGGTGGATTAGACCAAACCTGAGTTTCACTCAAAACAACCATTGTAGGTGGAAAGAGGAGAGATAAAGACCATGCTGGAAAAAGTCGCCGGGAAAAGTCACCGGAAAAAGTCGCCGTAAAAGTTGCCGGAAAAGTCGACCACTGCAGATGGAAGGAGGAGAGAGAAAAAGCACGCTGCAAAAAACTGTCGGAAAAAGTTGTCGGAAAAAGTCGCCAGAAAAAGTCGCCGGATAAAGGATCAGAGCTTTGATACCATGTAAGAATGTAATCTCTCTTATATTTCCAATATGTGAATTGCTATATTTATACAAGAGGTCTAGGAATTAAAAAATGAAAAAGGAGGAAAACAAGGAAACTTGTTTTCCTTAATACAAGAAACATGTTCCTTAATACAATAACCATGTTTCTTGCCACTATCTTCTAACAACCTCTCTCCTAGAAATAATCTTCAGCTTATATTAACAATGAGTTCTACATTAAAAAAAATTGCTTTAGCACAGCCATAACAAAGAGATATCCCCTTAACAAAGTTATAAAGTAAACTAGAATATTATTATATATAGTATAACAAATAATGAAAACATGAAAATACTCATCCAAAATCTCTATATAATAATATAATATAACGATATTAAAATATATTATTATTATTATTATTAGAGTATATTATTAGAATTTGGTCACCAAGTATGCTTGATGTCCACACATACTTGGCCACTACTCAACTTTACTTGGCCACTACTCAGCTTGTAACCAAGTATGCTTTAGTACTCTTTCTAATAACATAAAAATATTCAATACAACTATTTTATCTCTAACATGGTATCAGAGCTATGAATCTCTGAGTTTCTTTTTTTTTCTTTCTTTTCTTCCCCCCAAAAAATTAGATTCTTGTTCCCTAGGCTCTCTGCTCATCATGCCTATATTTTTTATATAATTTTTTGGTCACTCGTTTCTTCTAGGTCTGAGTTTATGTTTTGATCCACACCTGTTTCGGTTGGACTTAAAGCATGTTTTGTTGATGTTATTTGTTGTTGGAAATTCTTTTGGGGTACTGCTATGATACTTTGCACTATAAGAGGGTTGTTTTGCACCATTTATTGTGTATTTTGTGAAAATTAGTTGTGGAGGTTTTTCCTTTACTGCTGAGAGTGTTGTCTGGTGCAACTGATTCTAAGACTTAAACTAATGTTACCGAGGTCTTGTCATCTTCTAGTTGCCTTACAGATAAGAAACTAGAGGGGGTTTAGAACTATCTGTAGTGGCTAGCTCTACTAAGCCGCGACCAAGGAGATCATTTAATCAAAACAAAACTCTTTAATGCTACTTCGCAAACGGTCGATGCTCGTATTCTCTATCAAATGCTTAATTCTATGGGGAGCCCTGTTGTGGATATGGTTACTCATATTGAGACTGTGAAAGAATTGTGGGACTACTTAGAGGTTTTGTATTCCGGTCAGAATAATCTCACCCATATATATGATGTCTCACGAGTTTTACAGAATTCGTCGCGATGGGAGGCCACCACTCATAGAGTTCTTTGCTGCTTTCAAAAAGATGTATGAGGAAATTAATTCACTACTTCCTATCTCTATCGATGACGCCAAAATGCAGGAACGAGAGCAACTGACTGTTATGTTTCTTGACGCTCTTGGATCCAAATTTGATGTTCGCTTGCAAATTCTGGGTAGTACTACGGTACCTTCACTTACAGACACTTTTGCTCATGTTACATGTATCTTGTGAGACCCCCCCTTCTACAGTTCTCGACTCTGACAAGTCTGCCCTTATTATTTCTTCTAGGCAAGGCGGGGACCGTGATAGTACCCGTAGACGATTTTGTGGTTGTAGTGGAGGACGTACTTGTGATCGTCTGACGGCAATAGACCAGGCACGCTTTGTTTTTATAGTGGGGAACCAGGCCATGTTCAGAAATTTTGTAGGCATCTTCAGAAAGCCACAATTTGATAATGTAGTTGCTAGTTCCGAACCTGAAGTATCTATTATCCCTTCTTCCGATGAAAAGACAATTACTATAACTCCTGATGAATATACTGCCTTCACCCAATATCAAGTTTCTCGACAGTCACCATCTACTTCCCACTACAACTCTTGCTACATCCTTCCCTTGGGTCACCAACTCTTGGGCATTCGATCATATGACAGGTACATCTAGTATTCTTTCTAGTTTTCAATGGCTCTACAGTCACTGTAAAAGGAACTGAGACTGCCACCCCTCTCTCTATCTTTGCTTTCTACCTTATATTTTTCTGGCCTTCCTTTTAATCTTATCTCTATAAGCAAATTGACGAATATGTAAAGTTGTTTTGTAACCTTTTATCCCGATTCTTGTGTTTTTTAGTATCTTATAACGAAGAAGACGATTGGTAGAGGTCGTGTTGTGGAAGGCTTATATCTGCTCAACCAGGCTATTCCGCGTCCCCTTGCTTGTTTTGGTGTTGCTTTCATTGTCGGTTGAGGCATCCTTTTCTAGCCAGCCAGAAGAGATTAATGCATAGTTTAAACTCTTTGTCTAGTTTAGATGAGTCTTGTCAATTTGGAAAACACCATCATTTGTCTTATCCCTCTAGAGTCGATAAACGTTCTGCAAACCCATTTGATTTGGTACATTCTGATGTTTGGGGGCCTTGTCCCATTGTGTCTAATCTTGGATTTCAGCAGTTTGTTACATTTTTGGATGATTATTCTAGAGTTACTTGGCTTTTACTTGATGAAAAATGGTTCCGAGTTACTTTTTGTTTTCTTTAATTTTGTCATTGAGATACAAACTCAATTTACTTTCGCAATTCGTATGTTCTGCAGTGACAATGTTTTAGAATACTTTTCATTTCCTTTCTCTACTCTTATATAACTCAAAAAGGCATTATTCATCATTCTTCTTGTACAGATACACCACAACAAAATGGTGTTGCAGAACAAAAAAATCGTCATCTTATGGAGGTTACCAGGTTTAATCTTCGATATGCATGTACCTTGGTCCTTTTGGGACGATGCACTCTTAACTGCATGCTATTTAATTAATCACATGCCTTCATCTATTTTGTGTGGTGATATTCCCTACACTACTTTATTTCCTTCTCAGGTTTTGTTCTCTTTGTCTCCAACCAAAAGTGATTGGTTGTGTTAGTTTTGTTCAAGATCACCGGCCCGGTTTGTCTAAATTAGATCCTAAAGCTATTAAATGTTTATTTCATAGTTATTCCCGTACTCAAAAGGGTTACGTTGTTGTTCAAGATCACCGGCCCGGTTTGTCTAAATTAGATCCTAAAGCTATTAAATGTTTATTTCATAGTTATTCCCGTACTCAAAAGGGTTACGTTGTTATTCCCCAGATCTTAAACGATATTTTGTTAGTTCTAATGTTACCTTTTTTGAAAATACACCTTTCTCATCTCAGCCTCATTCTCAATCTGACTTGGATGAGGAAATACCTACTTACATTGTTTAGACTATTGCTCCAGCTGTTCCTCAGACTCGACCAGTGCCACATGTTTGCTATGTGTATAATCAGCGGCCTCGGACAGATATAACTCTTCCCACTGCTATAGCTTCCGATCCTTCACCTTCGTCAGATAACTATCTTCATCTCCTGAGTTGTCTAATCTGGACAAACCAATTGTTCTTCACAAAGGTACATGGTTTTGTACTCACCATCCTCTTTCTGTTCTATCTCTCACACTGGTATTTATGTCAAACATCATAGTTGTCTTTCTACTATTTTAGCTCACCCCATTCCCAAAACTATGAAAGAGGCATTATCTAATCCTGGCTGAAAAATTGCCATGGGAGACGAAAATGGTAGCTTTAGAGAAAAATGGCACATGGGATCTTCTGATACCTCCCCCAAATGCATCCCTTGTTGGTTGTAAGTGGGTCTATACTGTGAAAGTGCATCCTAATGACTCTTTAGCTCGCCTCAAAGCACGCTTGGTTGCCAATGTCTGAAACTTTTTCTCCAGTTACTAAAATGTCTTTTGTTCGATTGCTCATTTCTATGGCAGCCTCTTATCATTGGCGTTTACATCAGCTTGATGTGAAAAATGCATTTTTACACGGTGATCTCAGTGAAGTGAATAAACCACCTGGTTTGCAAGCTAAAGAAGTCAATCACCTCGGGCGTGGTTCGAAAAATTTTCAGAGGCTATACTTGAGCTTGACTTACTACAGTGCACTAATGATCATTCTATGTTTCATCGTGAAACTCGTGCTGAGAGAATTTTATTACTTGTCTATGTCGATGACATTGTAATTACCAGAGATGATACACAGGGCATCAATGATCTCAAGTCTTTCTTAATGCAGCAGTTTGAGACCAAGCATTTAGGTCATTTAAAATATTTTTTGGGCATTCAGGTTGCTCAATCTAACAAAGGGCATTTTTCTCTCCCAAAGGAAATATGTCTTGGACCTACTTGAGGAAACTGGCTTACTTGGCTCCCATCCGGTTGACACACCCATGGATTCCAATCAAAAATTAACTACCACGGGGACTATTAGAAAATTCGAAAAGGTATTGAAGATTAGTGGGAAAACTTAATTATCTTACTGTCACTAGTCCGGATATTGCATTTCCAATCAGTGCAGTAAGATAGTTCTTATCTACTCCTCGAACCTCCCGATAGGATGTGGTGGTGTGTATTTTAAGTATCTCAAGGGTGCACCTAGGAGAGGCTTAGTTTCTCGGGATCATGGTCAATTGCATATTGAGGGTTTTTCATATACGGATTGGGCAAGTTGGGCAAGGGGGCCATCCAATAAACACTCCACTACTGGATATTGTTTTTCTTTGGAGGAATGGAAAAGTAAGAAGCAAACTGTTGTAACCAGATCTAGTGCAGAATCTGAATATAGAGCAATGGCTCATTTAACTTGTGAATTACTATGGTTACAACATTTCTAAACTGAACTGGGTTCACTGACATAGTTCCTATGCAATTATGGTGTGATAATCAAGCAGCTCTTCACATTGCTTCTAATACAGTGTTTCACAAACAAATTAAGCATATAGAAGTTGATTGCCATTTTATTCTCGTGAAAAGATTCAAGTAGGAATTATCCTTACTAATCATGTGAAGACCGGATATTAGCTTGTTGATGTGTTCACAAAAGCTTTGGGAGCTACTAGAACATATTTTATCTGTAACAAGTTGGGCATGATTGATATCCATGCTCCAACTTGAGGGGGAGTAGTAGAATATATTATTATTATTAGAGTATATTATTAGAACTTGGTTACCAACTATGCATGGTGTCCACATACTTGGAGACCATACCAGGTGCCACATGTGCATTGACTTGCCTACGTGGCACAAGTGGCACCTGTGACGTGTACTTTTACCAAATTAATTCCCAAAAACATGTTCCCTAGATTTGAACCCAAAACCTCAACTTTGAAATTTTGGCCATTAAACCAACAAAGCAACTAAGGCTTAGCTATTAAATTACCCAAAATTTTAAAAGACAAATGTACTATTATTATTAATGAACTATTGGTTTTCAATCAACTAATATTGGGACAACTATTGGTTTTCAATGTATTACTATTATTATTTATTCTTATTATTATTTATTAATATTATTATTGTTATTATTATTATTATTATTTATTATTATTATTGTTATTATTATTATTTATTAGTTATTATTTATTTATTATTATTATTTATTATTATTATTTATTATTATTATTGTTATTATTATTTATTTATTATTATTATTGTCATTATTATTATTATTTATTAATATTATTTATTATTATTATTATTATTCTTATTATTATTTATTAGTTATTAATATTATTTATTATTATTATTTATTATTATTATTATTATTATTATTATTATTATTATTTATTATTATTATTATTATTGTTATTATTATTATTCATTATTATTTATTATTATTATTTTTATTATTATTATTTTTTATTATTATTATTTTTTATTATTATTATTTTTTATTATTATTATTATTTATTTATTATTATTATTATTTCTTGTTATTATTATTATTGTTATTTAATAATAATAAGTGTTTTGTTGGTCTAATGGCCAAAATTTCAAAGTTGAGGTTTTGGGTTCAAATCTATGAAACAACATGTTAATGAGAATTAATTTGGTAAAAGTACACGTCACAGGTGCATACGAATTTTGTGACAGAAAGGGGCACGATTTGCGTTGACCAAAAGAAAGGGGCTCAATACCCAAAAACACCTAAAGTTAAGTGGCCATATTTGCATTTTACCCTATATGGGTCTTTAGTACTCTTTGTAATAACATAACAACAATATTCAATACATCTATTTTATCTCTAACAAACGGCAAATCAAATAATGGTAATCAATAACCACCACCAATGCAACGCATCCAAGCAAAGCCAAGAAACAGGATTACCATATTCAAAACAAAAAAGAGAATTACACATTGCTCGTATGTTTGTCAGTCCATAAACCAATCTATAAATAGAAATAGCAGAGCATTTGTTGGGCTGTTGTTGCCATGTCACTCATTTGTTGCTTTACTGTTGTTGTTTTTTGGTTCTACTAGTAATAAACCTATCCATAAATAGAAATAGAAGCTCATATGTCGCTTAGTGTTGTTATCAATCCATAAATAGAAATAGCTACTTGACTGGCTAGCTGTTTGGTACTAGCGTGGGAATGCCATTGACTGGTGTGTGGGTATGTCACGTTGCGTTATGTTGTTGCTCTCTTGGTTCTAGTGGCAAGCTTTGGTTTTTTATGTTGTTCCTTGGTAACTAATATGCTGCTGTGGTTCAGCAGCCAGTGTCCTGCTATAATTTGGTGTGTCCCTCCTGTTGTTGCTTAATTAGTCTAGTTCAAACTACTCTTATTGTTCAACATATATATAATATATACCCACTTTCCTAAAACATCAAAACATAATAAATATAGCACTCCTACCTCCATTACTTTCTTTCCTAAAACTTCAAAACATAAAACTCCCACTTTTGAAATCCTACCTCCATTACTTTCTTAATGCCTCCCACCTTTTTTCTCACTCTATATTCTTCTCTATTTTGTTGTACTTATAGCTAAGATTATAGTTAGAAGATCATGGAATGATAAGATATTATCACCTTAGCAGACAAGTGTAGTAGTAGTGCTTCCGTGTTCCAGTCCAAAAAGGGTTCTTGTCAAACCTACAACAGCATACAACAAGCAAACATTAGATGTATCAATAAACAAGTGCCTTGGTTTTTGCATACTCTTTCTTATATTCACAATAATCTTTCACACACACAAATCCTCTGAAGTACCTTGGTATTATCTTACACCTGTTGCAACTTGCAAGTGCTTTTGCCACTAGCTAGTTGTGCACAAAAGATCCTGAAAAGATAAAAGCTTCATCAATTTATTATACATGAATGGTATATGTAACATATGTTGACTTACAAACTGCACCGTATAAACTGAAATTACACACTTAATTAAAGATGTTGGTAACAAAGTTTCCAAAATGTTAGATCAAAAAGCGAAATGAACATATGGAGAATACCTGATTTGAGCTAACACAGCGACAAAGAAAAAGTCTGGTGTACGTGCTTTTCTGATTAGGTCTCTCTTCTCCTTTGTCTCTACCTATCTATACATCTTCGCACACAGCATATCGTGCACAGATTCAAATTCTTTTAACAAATGAAGAAAACATATCTGTAAGCGTCCAATATCAGTAGCAGACTCCAAAATTGCATGACATAGTTGTCTTTGAACCCAAAATATATCAATCAAATCATGAGAATTAAGTATAACAAGTTTGAAATCCAGATAATAACTGCATTCTTCAAACTAGTGGTCAAACGGGATTGAAACTAGAAAGTAGAACTAGTGGTTCATATCCATTGGACCGAAATTAGCAGAGAAAAAAAAAGCACAACAAGAAGAAAGAACGATGATGATGGAGACAACGATAATACTAGTGAAATTTATTACTTGGCAAAAAAAATTAATCATGAAATTTATAACTGCATTTTTCAAACTAGCGGACAAACAGAACTGAAACTAGAAAGTAGAACTTTTCAGTGTTGTCGGTTCAAATCCATTGGACTAAAATTACCAGGGGAAAAAAGTACAAGAAGAAGAAAGAAAGAAAGAAAGATGATGATTATAGAGACGATGATAAAAATAATGAAATTTATTCCTTAGGAAAGAAATAAATCATGAAATTTATATTAAATGTGTGGAACAAAATCTCAAAGAAGAACGAAATTTATGAGTTATCAAAAAAAATAATGCTGAAATATATCTCAAATGTGCATTGACAAAACTTACGAATCTACAAGTAGATTAGGTCAATATAGTACTTACAAGAAAAAAGTTTAAGATTGCAAGTTTGACTAAGAAACAATAGCTACCATATAACATGCAAAAGTTAGACACAGCTAGGATCAAAACTTGATTAGAAATCTCAGAAAATTATACAACATTATCTCCCTCCCCCCCCCCCCCCTCCCTCCCCCCCCCCCCCCCCCCCCCCCACCCCCCCCCCCCCCCCCCCCCCTCCCCCCCGCCCCCCCCCCCCCCCCCCCCCCCCTCCCCCTCCCCCCAATTTCTTTCAAAACATTTTGAGGAATCCAAATGCATCAAAAAAATCACAAGCTCAAAATATGAGGTTAAATCCAGAATTTCCAATAGTTGTAGAATTTGCAAAATCTTCTCAACTTAGGTACAATGAATGAATGAACAATGTTTAAAGATGTTAAAGAACTTCTGTTAAAGTACAAAGGAACAAAGACAGCAGAAAAAAACGCATAAGAAATTACCTCTACGCAATAAATTTTCTTGGCCTCAACAAGTTTGTTGTTCTGCAATTTCTTGCTAAGATCAATATACATCCCGCATCTTCAATGTGCACAACCCTAAATGAGCAGAGATTGTTGAATGACTGAAAAAATGGTGCATGAAAATATATTAGTGATCTGCAGTTCTACTGAGTTAGAAATCCAATGAATTGGGCCGAGGAAAGCAAATATACAGTTTTAATTACCCTTTCTTTCTACATTATCACAACAAGGAAAGAATACATATACATGAAATAAACGAAGGAGAAGGCCTGCCGGTGCAACCTTTTTACTGACCATGGTTAGAGAGTTGCAATCTAGTAAACTTTAATACTTTTATTCAAGCATCACTAAACCAAACATTTCTACTTTTCCAAATTTCCCTCGACTCCCAGTCAACATAGTGACTTCAACTTTTATTTTCTTAGTTTTTCTGATAGTAGTGATATAAATTGACTTCAATTAAGTTACTTGAACTTTTTAGTTAGATGAAACTATTGTCCTGCTTCAAAAGTGGTAACATAAACAGGAATAAAAATGGACATAAATCACCGTTTAACACAACAATTAGAAAATTAACTACTGGAGATCATTAGTTGAAGAATAAAATTTGATCAGGTGCAATTTAAGATGATTAACAGAAGTTATACAAAATATGGAACAAATATCAGGTTATCAGACACTTAACGGAAAAAACTAGAGCTTTTTTTAGATCAATTTACAATGGTTAGGCAAGTCCTCTTCATGAAAAAAACTGTAGTAAACCGAATATCCTGTTACTGTCAGGCAATGTGAAATCCATATTTCCGAAAAATTATTGCATGGCGATGAATTATTATTGACAATGACTTTGAGAATCTCCAAATAGAAAATTTTAGTAATGTCAGGAATTTGGATAGCTTCACGAGGGAGCTCAAATTTTGTTAAACCTTCATTCAACTATTATAACTTCAACAACTATGCAGAAAGGAATACATCCACCACCAAAAACATGTGTCAAGCTGCATTCAATTTGAAATACTTCTGTAGAGAACTAGCAATGCTTGCACATATGCGATACCTTATAGATCTTGTGATAGGAAACCTTAAGCAGGTGAAGTTCTGCACTCAGATGTGACAACTCAACCTGAAGATCACACACCACAAAAATGAACTTATCACTAGCTAGTGCACAAAATAAAATATTTTCAAGGAGTCAAGAAATGGAAAGGAAACACACCCTAAAAATATACGGCTATACGCATCAAATTCCAACAAGAAGATGTTGACCCAATATTAACATATATCTCCATTTGAAGCAATAGAACCACAACTCACTCTGAATATTAAGAGATGATTACTAAAAGCAGAAGTTGCTGGAGTTACCTTTGTCTTAAGATCATTATAACATCCCCTACAGTACTTTTTTTTGGCAATCTAATAGTATGAATTACGACCTGAAAATAGTTGAATAGGTTTAAATTACAGAAAGAGAGGAAAGGGGACAGGTTGGAGAAATGGACAACAATAAATCATCACGTACTTCATCATTAGTAGCATGATGGAGAGCAACTTTTAAAGTTTTCAGGCCTTGCAGTTCTGGCAGAGGTATATCTAGTACTCATAATACAGAATATCCGAACTCTATACACAAAAAGAAAAAAACATGGTGCTATTCTGCAGATTTAAACATAGAACAATAAATTTTGATCAGCAGCAACCATCCGATGAATTACCCGATTGTAGTGGACCATCATGTCTGACAGATGTTATGCTCCTCCGTACATGATTGGTTGGGGTTTAGGTTGCTGGGAGTAGCAGTTATGAGATGTAAGCCTGATTTTAGAACCACCGTTAATTCAGAAACACAACCACACAGACACACAAAGACGGTCAACCTTGTGATCAGGAAAAAATTTCAAAGAACACATCAAGTATAAAAATAGAAACAACCCATACAAGGAATCCACAAATAAAAACCAAGATATGAAGATTTTCGGTAGATAAGTATTAAAACAGACTCCACAGAAAAGGAAAACTCAAATAATATAACACAGATTTAATAAAATAACCCTTATACATAACACAAAAACTAGGGTTTACAGAACACAAAATGGATAGAAAAGATGTAATTGGAGAATGAACAAAAGAAATCGAAGACCCAATATGACAATTATCATAAGAAATAAATAATAAAAAACATGCAAAAGACGATCATATATTAATAACACACACTCCACAGAGAAGAAGTTATTCAAATAAATTACTCTCTCTTGAAATCAAAATTAAAGCATCGATATACACAAAAAACTTACAGAACACAAAATGCATAGGAAAAAAAAAATCAAACCTAACCTCTGATTTGTTGAATACATTGAATCAGCGGAAGAACTCCTTCCTTCTTCTCTCTGCAAGTAGGATCTCTCTCACACACACATGAAATTCAAATAATGTTAATACATTGAATCAGCGGAAGAACTCCTTCCTTCTCTCTCTAAGTAGGATCTCTCTCTCTCACACACACACATGAAATTCAAATAATGTGACTTGAAAGCCTCTGCATATAACACGCGCATCTTAAAGCCCTTCAGACAGAGCCTCATATATAACGGTAACTCTCTTCAACATATAGCCGTAGGATCTTTGCCCCCAATTTCTCCAATTTAATGTGCAACACTAAGGCCACGTTATGCAAGTTTATAATCTAAGACTACTGCTACTGGGATTTAATAAGTTTAATCACATATTTATTCAGAGTGAAATTATTTATAAATAATTTAAAATAATTTTATTTCTGTTTGTTTTATTCAAAATTATTTAAAGTGTTGAATAAAAATTAATCTGTAAGACTAGTATACTCTTCTTACTAGTAATAACAAAGTAATCTTATTCTCAGTAGCGTGAATATAAATTGATAGGATATATCGGTCATTTAAAAAAAAAGTTAATTTTGTTCATAAATTTTAAATCACAAATGGTAGGAATTATGATATTTGATTGGACATAATAGTAAATAGTCCCCTATTTCAAGTTATTTTGTCATCCATATAGTCCCAAGTCCAATTTTTTAACACAAACAAGGGACTTAAGATAAATAGTTTAATCCCGAGTTTTTTCCTTTTTCTTAACAGGTTGGGGTTCCTTTTGAATACCTTATAAATTTGAATAGTAGTTATACTAATTTGAATAGGAAAGAAAAAGGTAAACCAAAAATTAGTACAATCATGTTTGTGCTTTTAATTATATAGTTGATTGAGCAGAAACAGTTAAAATCGAGTAACGAAATTCAATTGTATTTTTTTAAACAAAATAATTTGGGTATTCAATGACTCGGTCATTCTGTAAAATTGGAATAATATTCCAATATTCGGGTACACTAACAATTTGTAAATTGACTTACTCGGTACTAACTTGAATAATGAAGTAAGAAATAAAAATTTTTACTTTAAATTTTCATTTAAAATTTTCCAATTTAAATTTTCATTTAGTTTCGTTATTTCCTGAAATAGCTGGATAGTAAATCAAGTATTTCGGTATTTGGTATTTTTGATATTTTAGTATTTTTATTTTTGTTTGGTTACCTAAAACAGCTTAATTTTGATATCCGGTTGTAATTGAATTGACAAATTCAATTCGGTTATAATTGAATGCTTAATCCTAATATTATCTACCTTTATTATAAAAGTAAAGAGAATGAAAAGCAGCTAAGATGTAATACATTATAATTACAATTTTTAATTATTAACAGTTATTTCAATCCCTTTATCTCTACTATTGTCCCTCTTTATTTTCCCTTTTCAACCTTCATATTCCAGTTCTTATTAATAGTTAAAATTTAAATTTCAAACATACTGAGTTGTCATGTATTGAATCACATAAGACATTCTCTCATTTTGCTAGAAACGGTAGATTCTTTGTTGACAATTCATTATCTCCATGTGCAACTTATTATACCCAAACATACCATTTGATATACCCTAAGGGTCTTAAGGAACATGTCAAAGTATAACTCATCATACACAAGATACTATGATAATCTCAAGTCCAAGGATCACTTGTACTACTATCACTAGAGGAATTCCTATTGACAGACAAGTAAAACTCCATTATGTATTCCTTTAGCAAGTCACGTTCAGTGAACTTATTCTCCAATAAGCATCTACATTCTTGTTTTAGTGTCTCCACACAAACAATTATGAGATCAATCATCCTCTTTCTAAGAGCAAGCAAAGTATGTACCAATCTATTCGGATTCACTAATCCCCTTTTAGTAATCCAACGATTAGGAACGATTTTAGTTTTAAGCTTTCTAAGAATTTAGATTTCATTAGCATGATCATCATCATGATTCTAAAAGTATTGCTCAAAACTATGAGTTTATCACATATAAAATAACAACACCATGTAGATAAAGTAAAATGCCTTTAACATATTAATTCTTTTATTAATAAATGAATAAGATTACAAAGTATGCTACATCATATCAAATATAATTGGCTTGTGAGTATACTACTTTCATTATGCACACACAAAAGAACCACTCATGTTCCTAAGAAAGCTTTTCTAATAGCTCATGTTAGTTCTATCTTGGCTTGTCAAGTCCTTGTGAAGTATAAGGACCCCGATTGTCTTACTATTTCATGCATCATAGGTGACACCTTAATTGAAAAAGCTTTACTTGATTTAGGAGCTAGTGTGAACCTGTTACCATTTTCTGTGGGGAGTTGAAAAAAATAAATGTCACACTCCAACTAGTTGATCGTTTATTTAAAGTGCCAAGGGGAATAGTTGATGATGTACTCATTAAGGTTGGCAATTTTTGTGTTCCATGTTGACTTTGTTGTCCTTGAAACTTAGCATGTTGCCAATCCCAATGGTCAAATTCCTGTCATTTTAGGTAGACCATTTTTAGCAACCTCTAATACGTTAATCAATTGTAGAAATGGACTAATGAAATTGACATTTGGGAACATGACAGTTGACTTAAATGTGTATAATGTGGGAAAGCAACCTAGTGATTTTTCTGACCAGCCCATTGAGGTGAATATAATTCAGGAAATGTTTGAAAATGAACTTATGGGAAATGATAAAATTCTTAATTGTTGTCTAAATTATTTTGGTCAAAATTGGGATGAGACAAAATATGTAAATGAGGTGAATGAAATGTTAGAGTCATCTACATCAATGTCTTACTCTAAATAGGAACCTGCGACTGAGCCAATCTTGCAATCTTCAGAACCTCTTGAAAAAAGTGCACCAGAGTTACAATTCATACTTCTTCCCGATAATCTTAAATATGCCTATCTAAGTCCTTCCAAAACTCTTTTCTGTGATCATTGCTTCTGATTTAACAAATACACAGGAGGAAAAGTTATTGACCATCCTTAGAGAAAATAAGGAAGCCAGAGGATGGAGCATAACTGATATTAAGGGGATCAGTCCAGCCATTGTCCAACATAGGATCCACTTAATAAATAATGTTAAACCAGTGAGAGACCCACATAGGCAGTTGAACCCAGTTCTAAAAGAGGTTGTTAGGAAGAAAATTCTTAAGTGTCTAAATAATTGGATCATCTATCCCATTTCTGATAGCTCTTGGGTAAGTCCTGTTCAGGTGGTACCTAAAAAGTCTGGTTTAACTGTGGTTCAAAATGAAGATAATGAGTTAGTTCCCACTCATGTCCAATCTGGTTTGAGGGTTTGCATAGACTATAGAAAACTCAATGTTGCCACAAGAAAGGATCATTTTCCTTTACCCTTCATATACTAAATTCTAGAAAGGTTAGCTGGTCATGCTTACTATTGTTTCCTTGATGGATACTCGGGCTACTTTCAAATTCCTATAGTCCTAGAAGACCAAGAAAATACCACATTCACTTGTCCTTATGGAACCTTTGCATATCGTCGTCTACCCTTTAGGCTATGTAATGTCTCTGCCACATTTCAAAGATGTATGATGAGCATTTTTTTTGACATGGTGAAAAAATTCCTAGATATTTTCATAGATGATTTTTTCATATTTGGGTCTATATTTCATAAGTGCCTTCACCACCTTGACTTAGTTATAAGGAGATGTAAGGAAACAAACTTAATTCTAAATTGGGAAAAATGTCATTTCATGGTAAAAAAGGAACTGTTCTTGGTCATATCATATCTGAAAAAGGAATTGAAGTAGACAAAGCCAAAATTGACCTCATTGTCAATCTTCCACCACCTAGGACAGTCAAAGAAATTCGTTCGTTCCTAGGACATGAAGGCTTTTATAGGCAATTCATTGAAGATTTCAATAAGAAAGCAAGACCCTTAACCAATCTTCTAGGTAAAGATGCAAAATTTAAATTTAATAAAAAATGTCTCAAATCCTTTGAACAACTCAAAAATGAGTTGACTTCAGCTCCTATCATCAAATCACCTGATTAGAGTCAACCATTTGAGTTAATGTCTGATGCATCTGACTATGCAGTTGGTGTTATTCTAGGGCAAAGAATCAACAAGATTCCCCATGTCATATACTATGCTAGTAAGACTTTGAATGATGCACAATTGAATTATTCCACTACTGAAAAAGAACAACTAGCTGTAGTTTTTGCCCTATAAAAGTTTCAATCTTATCCTAATGGGTCTAAAATCATTGTTTACACTGACCACACTGCCTGTTGTCCGATTTATATAACGATAAATTCGCGCAAGTATACACGGTCAATCAAGTAAATATAGAAGTAAGAAGGTTGTCGAACCCACAGAGAACAAGTACTAATAATTATTCTATTTATCAATTCACTACCAACTCAATTAAATTTAAACGGTCGCCAATGTTGATTTTGAGAATAATTTAAATTTAAAATTAAAATTAAAGTAAACTAATAAAAACTGATTACCAGATGAATAAAGTCTAGGAATACAATTTCCCCAATTGCGTTGCAATAATCGCTTTACCCTATTTTCACTTTATTAACCCAATGAGTTGTTAATTAGGATTGCCTATCAATTTATTAACATCTTTCAATGATTAACAAAAAGATCTATTTCAAATATATTGCTATTTTCATACAAGACACTTAAAATAGATTCATTAAACACAAACTCCTAATCAAGTTACGCATGACACATATGTATTTTCATCCTATACACTGTTATGTTATCAAAGAAAGAATCAACAAATTCATACGTTATCGCATCCAAATCTAATCATAGATTTCCTCTTTCAATTCCATCTAAGATATCAGATTAATTGCTAGCTAGACAATTAATAATTAAGCACAAGATATGATAAACAACTTAATAGGATCAATAAGTGTAAATAGAGATAAATAAATTAATGTATAGCAAAAGGTTCCATTGTATCCCTAATTAACAGTTTAGTTCATAATCTTACTGAAAACCATCATCTCAAATAGGAAGAACATTCAAAGTTTCAAATAATGAAAATAAAGAGAAGAATATGAAACTCTATCAAGCTTGCTAATCTTCTTAATCTTCAAATTTGATCTTCTACTCTTCTCCAATTTAATCTTCAAGTTCTTCAGATGTGATCTGTAATACCCGATAATTTTGAATAATATTAATATTGAATTTTCGATTTAAGTTGAATATTTATTCGAATATGAGTATACGTGATCTACCATTTTGGTAGTGGTGTGATAAAGTGACTTCTTGTTTATTTATTAAAGAAATGATTTATTAAGAAAAGAAATTATTAATATTAATTAATTATTGTGTGACTAATAATCTCTATTAGATTATTTAAGTGTTATATGCCATGCTACTTGAGGTATAACCGTGTGATGAAAGGTGTATTATTTGTAATAAAGTTTCGATATTCATTTAATAATATAAAAGAGACGTGTGACATTTAAATTGCATGAACATTCTATATGAGATATTGATGTGCGATATGGACTATTAAATGTGCATTTTAATTACAGGAGGTAATAATGGAAGTAAACTAATAATTGTTAGATAATAATTATTTTAATACTAGAATGTTTATTGTAATAATATTCTATTATAGAAGCAATGGAATAATAATGTACATTAAATACTGGGTGTTAGTAATTTATTAGATTTTACTTAATTAATGTGCATGGATTATATGATATGTGTACATGTGACTTTATTAATACAATGTGGTAGCATTTAATTATTTAATACATCTTGACCTAAGTTACATTTTAAATCAAAGTGTGCTAATAAGCCTTGTTGGAATGTCTGAGTTCTTTGTCCCAAATTGAGAGTCACCTCCTTGCCCAATTGAAATTTACGTGAAGAACAAAAAGGCTACAAGCCTAGTTTTTCTTCTTCTCCTTATAATCAGCCATGCAATCTCGGATTAATGATGAAAGGGGGAGTGGTGCTAATAGTGCAATTCACCAACTTCCCATTAACCACTAGCTTCTATCTTCTTCCTTTGGTTCACGAAATTGGTTAATGGCTTGGCATGGATAATATTTTCTCTATAAATTAGAAGCCTTACTTCACAAAGAATTGAGTTGTAAAATCTGAGTTTTAGTCCATCAGGGGTGATAATCTGCTATTAGCTTCAAGAAGGTAATAATATTGCTTTAGTATGTTTTAATTTCAAGTTTGGCAAATTCTTAGAAATGCATAAAAATCTCTTGTTAATTAGTTGGTAGTTGATGCTATGTTGTTATGTGAGTCAACATGTATGCTAAGAACACAATGTGATTGGGTTTAGCTGCGTCCAGGAAGGTTTAGCCATATGCATTGTAGGATTCTGCTGAAACAGAGTCAATCTGGGCACTAAGTCGAAGTGGCGCAGCTGCGCCGTGCTCCAGACAGAGGCACTTGTTTCTGCTATGATTTGATACTTTCCAATGTGGTTAGTTAACTTAGATATGCCTGAAAATATGTAAAGCATGTAGTGTAAGGTTCCTTTGCATAGCATGAGCATCTTAGCTTCAATTTGTATGTGTTTTTCTAAAGGAAACTTATAGTTTTGAAACTAGACTTTACCAAAACTTATAGTGTGCAAGTCCTGATCATACGAACATATGTATAAGGTCTGATTATGCATGACATAAGGTTCCAAGATGCTTCATGTGTGCTAGATGACCACGACCTAGTTCTAAACGACTTTTAAAGGAAAACTTGGACATTTTGAAACAAACATGCATAATTATAATGATAACTCCATTCTAAGGTGTTGGACATGCATGTTAGTACTCGGATATTCCCCAAACATGATGTGTATGTGTGTCCCTTTAGTATGTTATAGCATTGCATCGTTCAAGCATGAATTTAAGCAAATTCCCAAGTTGTGAACTATGTAAACTAAGTATATATGATGTGAACACATGAGCATGCGTATTTCAGAGGGTATAACCCTTATATATGAATAAGTACTTAGTATGGTAAGTTACGTGGATTTTTAAATTTGTTTGACATTATTTTGCCGAAGTTCTAAACTAAAGATTTATAAAGTAGTAATATAAACTTGAAGTGATCATGTGAGCATGCAAACCCTTTTAACATGTGTGCATAATAATTGTTAATGTCTTGGTATGCTAAACAACGGACTGAAGCCAGGAAGACTAAAGCTCAACTCTGGTCTGGCCAGGGGACAGCGCAGCTGCGCCGTCCCTAAGCCTAACCATAGCGCAGCTGCGCCCTCCTGCAGACTAGTCCAGTTGATTCTGCTATAATCTGGACCTTGTGGATTGCGTGTATTGTTATTTTAAAGTGTAAAGCAGAAGTTGTAGAAATGTTTTTGGTATTCAAATACGTGATGGTGTTATGACATGAGTGCTTCGAGTCATGTGCATGGTTTATAAGTAGAGTTTTCGAAACGTAAGGATTAACGTCCATTTCAAAAACTACAAAACATGGTAGTATGCTATTATGTGATCTAGTTATATACCAAAAATAGTATCCGTAATTGTCTTACATGCTTGATTATGTGAAAGGGGTAATTATCTAGTAATTGATATGTGTGACTAATAGAAGCATTTTTTATATACGTAACTATGTTACAATAGGATATCTTAGTTCGTCGTCGTGTTGATAAGCTGTAAAGTCGTAAACTACGCTAAAGGCAAGTTTCCTTTAACCCTACTTAATTTACATTCGAGCAGGATGTGGTATATTGTGCAAGTATTCGAACCCTTTCTCTATATTGAGCAAACATGTAAACTTGTATATTCCTGTATCATACAAGTATGTGACAATGACTTTTATGCTTTATAAACTGTCATTCATATTCTAAGGATTGGTTTAAGATTAATATCCTTTAAACCGTATTGCGAGTATTGGTATTCATTAAATCATTGAATAAGATTATAAAAGTTGTCTAAACCATTGTTTCAGTTAGACTATTATACATGTGTTGGAAAACTATTCCAAACCAATTGTCTTGGTGAGGACTCTTATCTACTGAGATGAATAACCCTCATAAAAAGGGGAAAATTATATATTGTCGGGGAACCGACGTGCGCACTTACAAGCATGTGACAGTTATGCATAATCTGGGGTACTATAGGCTGATCACCTGTGTACTTGTTTTATTGGATTTTCAGTATAAAAACTGTTAATTCTAGCAAGAGTTCTTAGTCCTTTAGTGACTACTCAGTGTTCATATTCTTGGACTTGAAATGATTAGATGCAAGAATCCTATTGATATTCTTCAGTCCATAGCGACTTTTATGTATAACAATTGATTTTCCTTATTACCCTTGAATTATCCTTTACTGTCATACTCTTGAAATTTGAACTTTATATTGTTCACCCTCATTGTATATACTTGTTGGGCAAATTTGTTGCTCATTCTTGCTTTCTTTAAACCTTTCAGTTAAGGCAGAGCGAGGTGAACCTTCAGGCAAGGATAAGGGAAAGGGCAAAACTACGGAGTAGCTTTGTTCTCCCTTAGGAAGGAGATTATTCACTATGTTGTTTAAGTTTCTGAATTCGGTTATGTAATAAGCTTAGGCATGGATTATGTATTTGTGCTATGTTTCAGTTTAAATTAAGACTTTTGGATAGTATTGTAGTATTGGTTGCGAGACATTGGGACGAGAATAATTATATTAAATCAATGTAATTTATTCTATCTTTTCCGCTGCATTAGTTTTATGTCATTATTGTGTTAGAACGTGATGAACCAAATTCGAGACAGTAACGTCAGAATTTGGGGGCGTCACATGATCTCCCAATCTTGTTATCTTTTTCTTCCTCCCTTCTATATGTCATCTCCTCTGAATATAAGGCTATTGCTGATAAGAATCCTTTTTGGAAACAAAAACCACTCAAAATCCGCGTCTAGGTCAACTTGGATCCGCCAACGAGGCCCCGACCTCAAAATGAACTAGAAAACTAGGCCCTGGCCTCGTTTCTGATACTAAAATTACAATTTTGCCACTGCTTTCTGAAAAATGCCTGATTCGTCCCTGATTCACCTTTTCCTATAAAATACATATAAAATCCAATAAAATTCACTAAAAAGACTTAAAAGCCAACAAGATAATAAGCCTAAACATATCCAAATCATGGGTATAAAACCCACTCATTACTACCCTTAGACATCTTCTCTCCAAAAAAGATTCAAATGCCCGTTTAATTCGTTGGGTCTTATTGCTCCAAGAATTTGACTTAGAGATAAGGGACAAATTAAAAAGGGTCTGAAAATGTGGCAGCTGATCATTTCTCCCATTTAGTTGTGGAGTCTAACTCTGACCTGCCCTTAAATGAATCTTTCCTATATGAGCCATTTTTTTCCATATCTGTTACACCTTGGTTTGCTGATATTGTGAACTACCTAGTTACTAGTGGGATTCCTTCCCATTGGTCTAAACAAGACTGGTCCAAATTTCTTTCACAAGTCAAACACTTTTATTGGGATGTCCGCTATTTGTTTAAATATTGCCCTGATCAAATCATTAGAAGGTGTGTACCCGACCATGAGTTTAGGAGTGTCTTATTATTTTGTCACGACCAATCTTGTAGAGGACATTTTGGAGGCAAAAAGACGGCATCCAAGGTCCTCCAGTGTGGTTTCTATTGGCCTAGTCTATTCAAGGATACCACATAATTTCGTACCACTTACAATAGGTGTCAAAAATTAGGGAGGATCACTAGGAGAAATATGATGCCGATGCAACCCATTCTAGTCATTGAGTTGTTTGATGTGTGGAGAATAGATTTTATGGGCTCATTTCCAAATTCTTTTGAAAATCTATACATTTTACTTGCGGTGGATTACTTGTCTAAGTGGGTAGAAGCTATACCAACCAAGACCAATGACAACAAGGTTGTTGTCAAATTTTTGAAAGATAACAGTTTCTCTCGCTTTAGTACCCCTAGGGCCATAATCAGTGATCAAGGAAAATATTTTCGCAATCAGACTTTTGAATCCTTGCTAAAAAAGTATTTCATCACCCACAAGCTTGCAACACCATATCACCCTCAAATAAGTGGTCAAGTAAAAGTCTCGAATAGACAAATAAAACAAATACTGGAAAAAACGGTGAATTCCAATAGAAAAGACTGGTCTCTAAAATTGCCAGATGCATTGTGGGCTTACCGTACTGCCTTTAAGGCTAACTTAGGAATGTCACCGTATAGGCTTGTGTTTGGGAAAGCTTGTCACTTACCAGTTGAACTTGAACACCGTGCTTTGTGGGTCATATAACAGTTGAATTTTGATATGTCCACTGGTGGGAGTCATAGACAATTATAATTAGCTGAGTTAGATGAGATTAGGAATGATGCTTATGAAAATGCTAAAATTTACAAGGAAAGAACAAAAGTGTTTCATGATAAATCAATTTTGAGAAAATAATTTTCACATAGTCAAAAAGTTCTCTTGTATAATTTTAGGCTACTTCTATTTCCTGGCAAATTGCGTTCTAGATGGGATGGACCTTTTGTAGTAAAGATAATTTACTCTCATAGGGCAGTCGATATTGAAAATCCAAATAGTGAAAAAAATTTCAAAGTGAATGGTCAACGACTCAAACCCTTTTTAGAAATGCCGAACGAACCAGAGGAGGTGGTGTACCTTGTTGACCCACACTAGCCCAAATGACTAGCATTCCGCTTGTATTTGTAAGTTTGTATGTATATTTTTCTTTTGTACAGTATTGTTATCTGATTTCTGCCCCACCATACGAGGTACAATTCTTTCATTTCTTTATTCTCTTTCCTCATTTGCATACATTGAGGACAATACATGATTTAGGTATGGAGGGAGAATTTTGTATTTTTATTATTAGATTTTTTATGTATTTATTTTTCTTCTTTTTAGGAAACTAATTTTTTTTATTCAATAAAAAAACAAAAAAAATTAAAAAAATAAAAAAATTTGTTTTACTTTTTATGGATTGAATTTATTCTAATAAGTGTTCATGAAGCAAAAACTTTAACTAGGATTTAGAATTCTTGAACCTTTGATAAAATATGAAATCTTAGTTTGAAATACCATCTGGAATAAAATTAATTTTATAAGCATTTTTGCACTACACATTTATACTAATTCTTAGTTGTGGGGTATAAACTATGATTCGAGTTAATTTAAAAAAAAATGAAAAAAAAAGTTGAAAAAAGAAATAAATAACTACTTCAATGTCCATTGAACGAAATAACTGGGTATCTAAGCCTCAGGAAGCATCGATATTCACGCTGAAAAGTGTATTGAATATATATAAGCAGCTTGACTAGTCTAGTTTTGTGGCCTTTGTTACTCGAGTAAGTAAGTCTTTAGGGGTGTCTCTACACCTAGTGCCCTAAAGTCAACTGGTTTGGGAGTTATTGGTTCAACGCTCGCTATATGGGTAACTCTGAAAAATCTAAGAAAACGAGACATTGTACAAGTCAAGAAAAGAAAGAAAAAAAGAAAAAAGAAAAATGAGTTTGCTTGATTTTTATGGTAAAAATCCCTACTAAGAGTTACATCACATACACAATGCATGCATCACATGAAATTAATTTTATGAAGGACGGTGTCTAGAATTAAGATTGAGTATTTTTGATAAGGTGAAAGTATAATTTTGAATTTAATCTTGCTTATGTATAATGCCCGTGTTAATTAGAAGTTTTCTTTCGATTTTATAATTTGTTAAACTCAAAAAGATTTTATTTTATTTTGAATTTTGTGGGTATATTCACTACAAACTCTCACGAGACACAATTCGTCTACTTGGGGTAACCTTGGGGGTTAAAGGCTTGTTACACGTGCTAAGTGCAATCGTGTTTCCTACGAAAATGGGGCAGTTTTAGTTTTAGTTTTTATTTTATTTTCTTTTTATTTTACTCGAGGACGAGCAAAAGCTAGGTACTCTGTATTTGATATACATATTTTTTATACATTTTAATATTTCTATTTTTATTATTTTATATGTTTATTTTATTTAACTAATACATTTTATTTAGTTTTGTAGTATTTACCTTATTTATCTTGGTGAATAAGTAAAGATAATTGTTCCAGCTTTTAAAGATGAAAAAGGACTGTTGGGAGATTACCATTGTAACGACCCCAAAATCAGGACTATTTTCAATCCCGATCTTGTGCGTTAAATACTATCTCGTTCCAGCTTTACATCATTAATCAATGTTATAATCAATAAAATGCGGATAAATTTAAAATTTTCTTTTTGTCTTTTCTTCATTCCCTGAATCGCAACCTTTATGATTTGTATTTACTTTTTAGAATCATATATTTTATGATTTATTTTTAATACATTAATTGTGAATATAAAACTTCAACTATATCATTATACTATTTCTTTTATACATTTTGTTATAACCCAGACAGTTTAAATATAATAAACCGAATTCTCAAAACAGCAACCCACATCCTTTAATACACAAGCCATATACAAGTATATCATTCATATAGTATTTCAATTTATTTTACCTTATAAAGTAAGTATAAGCTACAACTTAATTTTATTTTATTTTTTTGCAACCAATAACTTTTATTCGTTATCTCAGAATTAATACAACCAGTACAATTTGGATATAATAAGCCATTTTGACTGAGTACAATTTAACTAAAGAAAACAACAACGGTTCGCTTTGTAACCAGCTGCAACGCCTCGATCTATAACTGCAAAATTAATTGTAAGAATGAGCACGACGACTCAGCAAGTCTAACAAACAACACCTTTCATGCTTCACATAGCATACATGTTTGCATTTATTTATGCATCATGTATCTTATACCATGCATCTCTATATGCACCATATCATTCATGTAATGTATTTTTTTTATGTTATATATCCAATGCATACTTTTTATTTTCATACTTTGTATATAATCACGTATCATTTAATACATGCTCAACACGTATCATACTCATTGTGATCACATTATAGCACATTCAAAAATTCACATGTTTCATATAAAACAAATATCAACAATATCACATAACAAATATATCTAAAAAACTTGCCTTCGCGATTCAACGTTTCCTGGTTTCTATGCGTTTGCAAACTCAAAAGGTTAATTCTTTGAGCCTTTGTACCAAATATAATTCGCTGAAATTTTAACTTTAGTAAGCAGTTTATAAACTTCCTTTACTGCTGTTGTCCGAATTTTCCTTCCCAATTCAACGCACTAGTTTAATTCTCTGCCAAACCTGCTGGGTTTTAGCCGAAACTTAGAGAAATTTGATGAGCCTTCGGGTGGTTTGGAACTTGACAGGTAGAGGGAATAAGGGAATGGAACGGAAGTTACATGCACCTGGTAATTTAGAGAGGAAAAGAAATGGAATGGGACGAACAAGAGAAGAGAGAAAAGGACTGAGAATGCTTTTCTCTAATCACTTAGCTCTCTTATCATATATCAGTGTAATGTCTAGTAACCTGTTAGTGTTTTATTAAATTGACAGCTCTTGCTTAATACTCAGCTTAGTGGACAGTTGTTACGTAACCTTTTGCCACCTCCTGCATATCTCTTTAATGCCTTAGCTTCATTATTCCCCTTACTTTATAACTTCAGCGTGCATATTTACAATATGTATAACACTACATATACCCATTATATTTATTAATCTTCCATCACATACTTACTAGCTTATGTACTATATTTATATGTAACCCCATAATTATTCAAAATTGAAGAATTATACATTTACCATATATATAAAATTATTTCACTAATTATGAAATTTAATTTCATAACTAAAATAAACACTTGAATTGGGAACGAATGAATTGTATAATTATTATTTATACTAATAATCGATTAAATAACTCATATAAGCTCTATAATTATATTTCATTACTTGTTCCATAAATTACTTTCTTCCATAAATTGTTCTTAAACAATTTATGTAATATATATATATATATATATATATATATATTAATCAAGTAATTAACTCGACATATTTAAAAACATTCATACACAATATGATTTCCTTTCTTATATAATTAAATAATTATTTATTTAATTATTACATTAACTATTAAGTTATTTTATAAACTTTATATTTCACGTACATTTTATATTAAATGATTAACTTATTATAAGTTAATCTCTTCTCACTAATTCTATTTTTCATTTCATTTTTATTTCTCAATCTCAAATAATCTCATAACACTAATATTGCCACATCTCATATATATATATATATATATATAGTTATATTTAACTATAATTTATTCATAAAACATATTTTGTAATAAAATTTTATTTTATTCACAAATATACATAATACAATATTCTCGGATATCACATTTTAATTTCCTCCATATCTCACCTCGCAATTAACTCAAATTAACTAATTCAATAGTTAAATCCACTATTAATTCTTACTTTTCAATAAATATATATTTCATACTTATATATACATTTTTACATTCTGTTTCTGAGTTTTGGACGGAAAAGAAAAGAATAGAAACTTAAATTAGAACAGAAAACTTGAAGTTTTCCTTTGTATTTTTTCTAAGTTTTTAATAGAAAAGAATAGAAAATTTTAAAAAATTCCTTTCATGCGTTTTTGAGTTCCAATGAAAAGAAAAAAAAATCACTTTTATAAATTTGCCCTTCTATTAATTATAACCATTGAACCATGAATAAAAATATGCAAGATAAATTTAACCAAAGAAAAAATTTCATAATCAAATACAAATATCCAAATAAATGTTAAACAAAAACTACTTCTACAAAGTCATTGTCATACCATATCCAAAAGTCATCAAACATAATCTGTATTAAATGGGAAAAGAAGATACCACCTTTGTTCCATAAAGAGAATTTAATTTAATTTCTTTTTCTTTGTTTCGAGAGAAAAAGAGTTTTATTTATTTTTATAGAAATATAAAATAACAATTCATTCACGTTTATCAACGAACATAAAATTAAAAAATATATATTATTAAAATTTCTAAATTATGAAAATAAGACTTTTTTTATATAATAAAAAAGGAAGAGATACTATTAACTAAAGCTAAAAGGGAAAACATGTGTTTTACTTGCTTAAATATCGATCAATAACAATTTACAATTTAAAATTTGACTAATAAATTTTGTCGTCTAAAGATCGAAGAAAATATCTGAGTTGATTGAACAAGACTTTAAAGTCTTCATGCTAGCAAGGAATAAATTGAGCTATTTTATTAGAAAAATCTAGAAGAAATGATTCTTTAGTATCTTATTCGACAATTAACAAATAAAATAAAATAAAAAGAGTTTACTATTTTAGAATTAGTATGTAACAGGGCCTAAAATAATATTCTCTGAAGAATCTCATTTATTAGGAAAAAAAATTCAATAAAATCTCATTTCTTTTGACAGTAGTAGTCTGCCAAAAAAAATTTAACGAAGATTCACTTATGAAGAAAATTAAAATCTATATTCCACTGTTGTAAAGAACCCTTACCTAGTTGCATGTAAAATAGTTAGTTTTTTACTAGAAAAGATAAAGGTAATTGATCCACTAATGAATCTGATTTGCTTCTACATGGGAGAGAGAGAGAGAGAGAGAAAGAAAGACGTTAGGTTTAGTAGATAACAACAAATTGGGGGCATGAGTTGTAATTTAAAATTTATTATATTGAAAGTTGAGGATAATATGGGAATTATAAAAATATTACTTATTCCAATTTCTTTTCCGTCCAAATCATGCCAATTTTGGACGAAAAACTTTGGCAGGAAAAGTGGCCAAGTTTTCTATCTATTTCTTTTCTTTTCTGTTTATTAAAAAACTCAAAAATATAGGAATTGGAAAGAAAACTTAAATTTTCCGTCCATTTATTTTCTTTTTTGTCCATTTTAAAACTCAGAAACAGAGCGTTAGTCTACCACATAAACCACATAAATATATATAGCACATATATATTTATACCTTTAACCCTACACGTCTCATAATAAGAATTTTATTATTAAATTCTTATTTTAATAATTTCTGAAAATCCGGGTTATCACAACCATGTAGAGGTTGAAGCCAAGAAGGAAAGAAGAGGATAAAAGGGAACTAAAGAGGCCAAGTCAATGAATCTAAATTAGGGCACAAATTTATTTTCCCTATAAATAAGTCTCTTGTTATAGAGAGAGAGAGGGGTACCACTTTTTATTTTATTTTTCTTTTCTTTTCCTTCGATACTTCTGGTTGGACAAGGGGGGAGAATCTGAGTTTCTTTTACTTTTTCTTTTCCACGGGTGGTCCATTGTGAAGTGGTTGAGTATATTCTTAATTGAAAGTAGGAACATGATTGTAGGTTAGATCATTATTTAATTTAATATATTGATTTCAATTCTCTTGTCTCTCATCCATTTCGATTAAGCAGTTTAGTGCATAATAATTTTAGATTTTGTTTATTTCTTTTTAGTACGCATGCTTTAATGTTTTATTAATATTTATAAAATTAGTCTTATTTTGTTTCATGCAATTAGTAGTATTAATTTTTAATTTCATGGCTAACTAAATTTCTAATACCTAGAATGATGATGAAACTAGGTATTTCATAATAATATTTTCCTTCCGTTCCGAAATTAGTGCCTAATTATTTTCGCCTTCATATTTTCCTTCGCACAAATTGCATATGATTCTTATATTGATTGCGAGATTTTGATAAGTTATAGTTAATCTGTGAATTTTTCATAATTTATGTTTGCCCATATTAATTATATGAATCATTATTTTTAAAGGGAAGGAAAAATAATTTGGGAATTAATTTAAAAATAAGAAATTATTTATTATGTTAATATTTAGTGGATTCAGATTCCTAGGTAGTTTTTCCCATTACTAGTTTTCATTATTAATTTTTAATTTGTAGTATTTAGTTAATTAATCATCTCCACTATATTTATTTCTAATTTGTCTGAAATATTAATTAAGGATATATTAAAGAATTGATCTAGTCTCTGTGCGTTCGACCTGCACTTGCAGTTACATATTTTTATCATATCATAAGACTTAAATGTTATGCATAACATAGGATATGATAGGCTGATCCCCTAAAGTACTTGTAGAGAATATTTTTACTCTTTATGATTGATAAACATTCTGAGAGTTCTCAGTTGAATAACTGTTAAACCTTATTGGAAAGAGTTCATGGTCTTTATGACCACTCAACATGATGATTAAAATATTTTAAATAAAGGAATCTTTTATTTCCTGTTTATTCAAGCTATTTCACAATTATTGTTAAATTGTTGAAAATTCTAGAAAGTTATTTCTTCTATTCATGATTTGTTATTCATTGAATTGTTTTATACTTACTGAGCAAAATAGTTGTCACCCTTGCTATGTTTTAAAGTTTTCAGCTAAGACTGAGGGTTCCACTAGAACAAGTAAGGATACGGGCAAAGGAAAAGTTCAAGATTAGAAATAACGGATGTATTAAAATATTATAAATGATGTAATATTTAATAGCATTATGTTTTGTATATGTAAGGTTTAGAAACCTGGGAGTAGCATAAGGCATGTATTGTAAATAATTGTATTTACTTTTATGTCTTTAAATTATGTCTATAGATAGATGTGTGTGGATGGTGTAGTACCGTGAGCACCATATCTAATGTTTAAAGTACACGGATGTGGGGGCGTCATAGGTACGTTGTATCCTGATCCACTACGAACGTTGTACCTAAACCCACTATATATGTGGTGCCCTAACCCACTACGTACGTGGTGCCCTAACCCACTATGTATGTAGTATCCTAACCCACTACATACGTGGTGCACATATCTAATGGTGATGTAGTGCTCGAACTCAAGACACCGGAGTCTAGCTCACAAGAGAGTCCATAATTACACAACCAACCAAAGATTGCTCCTGACGAAAATAGATTCTTATCTAAATATATCTAGTGATATTTGGGCTTATCGCTAGCAAATTACATCTGTAAATGGCGGGAACAAGTGACCTAAATATCATTATAAATATAACCTTTGGTACGTACACACACTCTTATATTCCTAAAAGCTCATATTCAGTGATTTTACCATCGGAGGCGGATCTAAAGGAAACCCCTATGCGTATTCGTTCATTTCAAATCACTTGGAGCACCCAACATCCGGTGCTAGAGGCGGTGAAATATAGCATGCGCAAATAATTCAAGGGACAGAGCTTTTGTTTTCGGGTATATATATTCCTCTCCATCTCCTGCCTCCTCTTCCTCAATCCCCATCCCCATCCCCGTCTCCCATCCCCCGTCCTCCCCTTCCCTCCGTTTCCGTCTTTTTGTAAGGAATCAGTGGGATTTTCAGTGGTACGATTGTGACTTAGTGAGTGTCTGTATGGATTTAAGAGAAAAGTAACATAGATATGCAGAAAAGTAACATAGAAATGCAGATAGTAGAGGAAAAGGGAGAGAGATTTCAGAAGAAATAGGGAGCAAGGAAGCAAATCAATTCATTCATGTCCCCCACTGAGCAAGTGATTCCATACATATATTATTCTCAGCTCCTAATCTAGAAGGAACGAAAGCAAATGACATCCTACAGCTCAGCAATTGAGCGTAACAAACTAGTAACAGCAAGCTGGAACAAAAATACTAAAATGACCGTGACTAAGCGAAGGAAAAGACAAGGCTAACTCCACGCTATTATGATGATTAACTAAGATAACTTTTACACTTCCCTTTCCCCCCGTCTTACCTTTCCTCCGTCCCCCCGTCCTTCGTTCCCTTTCCTTTCATCCCCGTTCCCCGACCCCTCTCTTCCTTGATTATATTTCTTAAAGAAATACTATTAATCTATTACAATCTAGACTAAAAAATAAGAACTAAACCAAAAATTAGTGTCTAGATCTGCACATTTTGTGGAATTTATGGTTATATTATTTATCAGGATGTGGGGCAATGGTGATGGCTAGGGTTTTGTTTTTCGCCTTGTACTGTTGATCTGATTTGAGATGGTGAGTTTGGTAGTTTTTTGGGTGATTATTTGTCGACCCATGGTGTTTTGTTTCTAGATCAGAGTTTAGAGTTAGATTGAGTGGTGAAGTATAATTTTTCTATGATGATGACAGTCGGCGGCATGGTGATTGTGTGAAGGTGGTGATTGGAGATGGGGATCGGACATGGTGGCCATGGATGGTGTTGGGTTCAAGTTCTTTACTATTGATCATTATGAATAGATGGTGGATAGAGATGGTGGTGTACTTATAGAGGAAGCAAATTAAAAATAGTGGGCACTTTAAGATTTTGCATGAATTATATTGGACTATAATACTGAAGCCTAAAGTGTATATTAATATCACTCACTCTAACACATAAAATATACTTCTTGACAATAAATCTTAACATGATTAAACATAAACTAGTAGTACTTTTTAATATGATTAACATGACTAACATCATTAACATTAACATAAAGTCAATTTCAAACATTTTCAACTTTAAAATTAACATAATTTATTTAAATTTTGAAAACAATAAATATTATCACTACTAATATGTTTTAAGTAGTTTATAATTTTTATAATTATATTGACATAAACTAAATAAATTCATGTCAATTTTGAATTTGAAAATGTTTGAAATTAATTTTAAAAAAGTCAATATATTAATCTTATATTTTGAAACAGAATGATTACTAAAATTCAAGAATAATCGGCAGTACTGCTACACATGTTGCCACACCTCGATAGATGAGGCTAATCGATTGCTCACAATTTCTACAAGCAATTGCTGAGTCCTTGGCCTAGCAGGGACACTAAAGTTGCATTACGCTAATAATATAATTATAGGTCCCATAATAGTTTCTATATACTCTACCCATCATATGGACAAACAAAATAGTACTCCATTTTTGTAGACTCTTTTTGAAAAATATTTAAGATTTGGATATATAAGGCACATTTACACAATCTTTTTCGGTGATTTGCTAACAACATAAAATTTTAAAGAGTAAAATAGTAAAAATTGTTATTGGAAAAAATTATACCCAAATGCATGTCTCATTCAAACCCTCATAATTAAAGATAGTTTTATAAATAAAAAATTAAAAAACAGCCAAAGAGGTAAAACTCCCTTTTATGAACGAAGATAGTATATGATTTTATTCTTCAAAGAAAAAAGACAAACCAAGATGCAATAATAGTACAACAGATCAAAATAAATTTTTCAGGCATCCGATTAAGATATCAATCAAGCTATCTAAATTAAGCAGAAAATAATTATACATAAGAGTTACAGAAAATTAAACTTATAAGAACAAATTGATTGTGTAACTCAACTTTTTTTCATTGATCAATTGGATAATACATGCAGTTGATAATTGGTTTGCTCCCAATATTTCCTATATAATAGCAAAAATTAATTCATACACTTGAAGAATACATATATAGAATCAACAAAAATCTGGCAGTTAGTATTGAGGAATAGCAATAGGGTGATGAAACTTGTAACACTTTTTGCCGCCGAGACAATTCTTCTTCATACTTCCCATCGCCTTTGCCTTTGGCCTTGGGTTTTGCATGGGATTTTGAAACTCAATGAGTTGAATCTTTTTTTGTTTCTTGGCGTCCTCGATTCGTTGATAAGAGTCATGGAGTTTCCTCTTCGTAGACTCAAATTTCAGTTGAATGGAGGATTCATCCAACACCTTCTTATTCCAATATTCTTGTCCCTTTGTCAGATTGGCCTCCCCTTTTCCTTTTCGCTCCGCAGTCTTGATTGGCTTAATGTTGATCTTCTTGTTGACAATAGGATCATCATCATCATCAGCTTCGGCTTGGGCTTCTTGATCATCTTCTTTTAAGCACTTAGCAATCCAATTCAACTGATCTTGAGTTGGCTTCAAAACTTGTATAACTCTCTTCAATTCCTTGCCTTTTCTTGGTTGTTGTTGTTGCCGATTCAAACGAATGGGAAGAACATGATCACTCACATCTTCTTCTTCTTCAATTTGATCTTCGAAAAAGATGTCGGCATCGAGATTCATAGCAGCATCATCACTCACAAAGTTAAAAGCAAAATCTTCCAACGGTGGACATGCAAGTCCGTTGAACATCTCCTCACCATAAACCTCCATAATAATAATCTCTCAAACTGTTCTCTGATCAGAGTATTAGCAATAGGTTTATATAGAGTTAGTACTTATATATACAATATAAACTTGGAGCACAAGTACTTAGTATATATACATGATAAGTAGATACACATTTCAAGTCGGTGTATCACCAATATATGTTCAGATTTCGTGAGATCTTTCTAATTTTGCATGAGTTCATTAATTAATTGCGTATCTAATTTATACAATTAATGAGTAAGTAGATGAGTGCGTAAGAAAATCAAGTCGGTGTATTTGATTTGTACACTTAATTAATGCGTAACTAATCTGAGACAGAAGTCTTTCTAATATTGGGAGCATATCTTCTACAAATAAATTTCATAATAGCTAGATATTTATACTAGCTAGTATAAGTGTAGTACGAAGTATTCCAAAAACAAACTTACCATTAAAGTTCCTCAATTTAGGTTTTCTATTTCTTTTTTTACTGATTTAAACCCTTCATGACTTCAATTTAGCAAAAGAAAAAAAAATAATTTAGTTACTTGAATTTATACACATATAGTTACTTAAGAATTGTTTTAATGATAAAGAGAAAATATATGCTTATGATTTTTTATTTTTGAAACACTACGATCTCCCTTTTATGGAATTAAAATTTAACGGAAATGTTATTGACAATCAATTTTAGTTAAATTATACTTTAGTTGCAACTTTTTAAAGTTAAGGGCAAAATAAGTCAACAAAAAAATATTATTGTACTAATTAGGGAACTAGGATTCCCTCCATCCTCCATAATACTTATCCTGCAACTTCTCCGAATAAACATTCAGCTACACAAATATTACATTTTCCAACATATTAAAATTCGTCACACATAATTAGTGACACAATAAAATTTGTGCTAACTAATATTAATTTATTATAATTAATTTAAAATTTATTATTAATTAATTTCATTTAAATAATATATTTATAAAAATTGCTAAAATATTTAAATAGGATTTCTAATTAAATAATTTATTGTTTTCAAAAGTTACATTAATCACATCAATTTTGAGTTCAAAATTTTTTTAATTTGACTAATTTATAAAGTTAAACTTGATTCTATATTTTTAAAATGAATAGAGTACATTTATACTACTCCTATGTCCCACACAAAGTGTTTCATTTGAGGTAGTTAATTTATGAAATTTTTTAAAACAATATTTTGATGTGAATATGTTTTCGTTTTAAAATATTATTTATGTTTTTTAACTTCTTTCGTTTCGAACTTATGGATACGTTTTGTTTTTTTTCCCTTTCAAAATCATAAATTCAATATCAATAAGTATTTATTTAATTTTAGTACATACCGTAAGAACTATTATACACAAACTAAAATGTAATATTAACTATCATGTTTATACGTTTCAAAACTTAAATTTATATTAATTTTTAATTTATTTAAGACGTTACAAATTGACTCTAATACAATAAAATGTATCTTTAATAAAGAAATGACAGGAGTACTTGGTAATACTTTTTAAGAAATTTATAATATTACCTCTTGAATGGAAACGTTGGAGTGTGTAAGGAGAGAAAATGAGAACCACCTTATATAAATCTACAACAAATAAACAGATAATTCGCAGAAACACACTTATAGAATCCAGTGTACTATTTATAAGGTCTAATACAAGTAAAAGTAAAAATTATTCGATATTCTCTACTTTATTTTAAGTTTGTTGATTTGTACAAAAAATATATACAATCGCGGTTAATTAATTAGTCACAAAGTATTGACAATATTAATAAGCGTCTTAACCATAAGTCTTAAGACTTCATTGACAATTATAAGGGTTATAAAATCTCGTCTAAGACAAAATAGAATAGTGCATTTTATCTCCAATTTGACACTGTACACTTGCAGTTACATATTTTTATCACATCATAAGACTTAAATGTTATGCATAACATATGATATGATAAGCTGATCCCCTAGAGTACTTGTAGAGAATATTTTCAGTCTTTATGATTGATAAACATTCTAAGGGTTCTCAGTTGAATAACTGTTAAACCTTATTGGAAAGAGTTCATGGTCTTTATGACCACTCAACATGATGATTAAAATATTTTAAATAAAGGAATCTTTTATTTCCTGTTTATTCAAGCTATTTCACAATTATTGTTAAATTGTTGAAAATTCTAGAAAGTTATTTCTTCTATTCATGATTTGTTATTCATTGAATTGTTTTATACTTACTGAGCAAAATAGTTGCTCACCCTTGCTATGTTTTAAAGTTTTCAGCTAAGACTGAGGGTTCCACTAGAACAAGTAAGGATAAGGGCAAAGGAAAAGTTCAAGATTAGAAATAACGGATGTATTAAAATATTATAAATGATGTAATATTTAATAGTATTATGTTTTGTATATGTAAGGTTTAGAAACCTGGGGGTAGCATAAGGCATGTATTATAAATAATTGTATTTACTTTTATGTCTTTAAATTATGTCTATAGATAGATGTGTGTGGATGGAGTAGTACCGTGAGCACCATATCTAATGTTTAAAGTACACGGATGTGGGGGCGTCATATGTACGTTGTATCCTGATCCACTACGAACGTTGTACCTAAACCCACTATATATGTGGTGCCCTAACCCACTACGTACGTGGTGCCCTAACCCACTATGTGTGTGGTATCCTAACCCATTACATATGTGGTGCACGGATCTAATGGTGATGTAGTACTCGAACTCAAGACACCGGAGTCTAGCTCACAAGAGAGTCTATAATTACACAAACAACCAAAGATTGCTCCTGACGAAAATAGATTTTTATCTAAATATATCTAGTGATATTTGGGCTTATCGCTAGCAAATTACATCTGTAAATGGCGGGAACAAGTGACCTAAATATCATTATAAATATAACCTTTGGTACGTACACACACTCTTATATTCCTAAAAGCTCATATTCAGTGATTTTACCATCGGAGGCGGATCTAAAGGAAACCCCTATGCGTATTCGTTCATTTCAAATCACTCGGAGCACCCAACATCCGGTGCTAGAGGCGGTGAAATATAGCATGCGCAAACGATTCAAGGGATAGAGCTTTTGTTTTCAGGTATATATATTCCTCTCCATCTCCTGCCCCCTTTTCCCCAATCCTCATCCCCATCCCCATCTCCCATCCCCCGTCCTCCCCTTCCCTCCGTTCCCGTCTTCCTGTAAGGAATCAATGGGATTTTCAGTAGTACGATTGTGATTTAGTGAGTGTTTGTATGGATTTAAGAGAAAAGTAACATAGAAATGCAAGTATTGAAGCTTATCAGTAGAAACTCCTTCCAAGTTGATGATATGACCCAAGTATTGGACCTGTCTAGTACCAAACGTGCACTTGCTCCTTTTAGTAAATAAGCAGTGATCCTTTAGGGACTGAAGCACTAATTGCAGTGTGCTAAATGTTTAGAGAGTGTCTTGCTGTAAACCAAAATATCATCAAAGAAAACTAACACAAATTTCCTCAAATAGGGTTGAAATACCTCATTCATCAAGGATTGGAAAGTAGCAGGTGCATTGGTCAGTCCAAATGGCATAACCAAGAATTCAAAGTGGGTCCTAAAAGCAGTCTTTTGTATGTCTTCATGCCTCACCCTGATTTGATGGTATCCTGACCTTAAATCCAGTTTAGAGAACCATTGTGAACCATGTAACTCATCCAATAACTCATCAATAGTTGGAATTGGGAACTTATCTTTGACAGTCTGATTGTTCAATGCCCTATAATCCACACAAAGCCTCCATGTTCCATCTTGCTTCTTTACTAACAATACTGGAAAAGCATAAGAGCTATTACTAGGTTGGATAATACCATTTTGCAACATTTCTTGTACTATTTTTTCTATTTCTTCTTTCTGCACATAAGGATATCTATAAGGCCTGAGATTCATGGGTTGGCTGCCATCCTTTAATTTGATGTGGTGGTCTTTACTTCTGGTTGGGGGGGACCCCTTTTGGTTCCTGGAAGACTTCTGAGAATTGTTGTAGAAGTTCTTCTAGCATTCTACTCTCTTCTGAACTCAGATCAGAATTTAAGTTCTTGTGGTTGGTAGTACCTTCATTTGACTGACACATTCCAAACAAGTAACCAGAATAGCCATGGGTAGCACCATTCACCACTCTTTGGAACTCTCCTAAATCCATTAGCTGGATGGATGGAGACACTTTGTCAGATTCCCCTTGTAATAGTATAATCTTTCCAGCCTTGGATAGAGTCAAGTGTAAGTTGTGGAAGTCAAATGTTACTGAATCAAACAACTTTAGTCACTGCACACCAAGCACTACATCAATACCCCCCAATGGTAGTATCCTAAATTCAGTGTGAAACTCCTCTCCTTGAATAGTCCATTGTAAGTTGGGGCAATTTTGATGGCTTTCAACCTTAAAACCATCTGCTATTGTGACTGATACAAAATTTGTATTTAACAAAGCAGCTTTGACCATTTTTGCTGCTTGAGGATCCAAAAAGTTGTTAGTGCTACCACTGTCCACCAAAACTCTTATAAATTTCCTATTGGCCATCCCCAACAATCTGATGGTGTTGTTAGTACTGTGCCCTGACAAGGTATGGAGAGTAATCTGTGGATCATCTTCCCCAGCTGTGACTCGAGTACCTTCTATTTCTTCATCTATACAACACTCCTCTTCAATGACTTCTGCAGGAACTGAAGGTATTATCATAAACAAGTGTGGTCTCTTGTAAATGTGTTCCCTGCTGTATGGTTCATCACAGGAGAAGCATAATCCCTTCCTTCTATTTTCATTGATCTGATCCCTGGTTAACCCTCTTACTGGTAAGGATCTCATAGAGTTAGTGGTGTTATGAATTACTGGTTTGTTATGTGGCGTATATCCATGTGAAGGCATACTTGGACTGGCTACAGGTTTATTAACCACCTTACTTCTCTTAAGTCAGGCTTCTAGTTTAGCTTCCTCTACCCTTGATAGTCTTATGAGTTTCTTTAGACTTTTAGGTTTCAGCTCCTGCACCCCCAATTGTATTTCCAGCCTCAGCCCTCCCACAAAACAATCCATGAAGAACTCTTCATTAAGAGTAGGATTCCTGCCTAATGCCCAACCCCTCAGTTCTTCAAATTTTTTTCTATATTCATCTACTATCCCTAACTGTTGCAACTTCTTCAGCTCTCCAATAGGATTGTCACTGAACTCAGGACTGAACCTAGCCACTATCTCCTCTTTCAAGCATTCCCAAGATAACTCATGTCCCTCCTGAACATAGCTAGAGTACCATTCCTCAGCCTCTCCTTCCAAACTCATTATTGCTAAGTAAACCTTCTGTGAGTCAGGTACCAAGTGATGGGTAAACAACTTGTTGCATTTTCTTATCCAGGATCTAGGATTTCCCCCCATAAACCTTGGGAATTCAAATTTAATAGTTCTAAAAATACTATCAAATTTATCCACCTTAGCGTGTTGATCAAATGGACCTAGTACATAGTTTGTAGGTGGTTCCGTATTACCTGCTTGAGTCGCATCCCTTTGTGGTCTTTGTATTGCCATGAGCGCCTCGAAGTTCTGCATCATCACCTCCATCTTTGCATCCAGTCCTTGTTGCATTGAAGTCAATACTTCTAACTGAGTTTGCATCTGATGCATGGTGTCGTGTTGCTCTTGAGCCTGGTTTTCCAGATTGCTCAATCTTTGGTTGTTGGTGGCCATGAATACAGGAAAGTGGGCTTTGATACCAATTTGTAAGGAATCAGTGGGATTTTCAGTGGTACGATTGTGATTTAGTGAGTGTTTGTATGGATTTAAGAGAAAAGTAACATAGATATGCAGAAAAGTAACATAGAAATGCATATAGTAGAGGAAAAAGGAGAGAGATTTCAAAAGAAATAGGGAGCAAGGAAGCAAATCAATTCATTCATGTCCCCCACTGAGCAAGTGATTCCATACATATATTATTCTCAGCTCCTAATCTAGAAAGAACGAAAGCAAATGACATCCTACAGCTCAACAATTGAGCGTAACAAACTAGTAACAGCAAGCTGGAACAAAAATACTAAAATGACCGTGACTAAGCGAAGGAAAAGACAAGGCTAACCCCACGCTATTATGATGATTAACTGAGATAACTCTTACACTTCCCTTTCCCTCCGTCTTACCTTTCCTCCGTCCCCCCGTCCTTCGTTCCCTTTCCTTTCATCCCCGTTCCCCGGCCCCTCTCTTCCTTGATTATATTTCTTAAAGAAATACTATTAATCTATTACAATCTAGACTAAAAAATAAGAACTAAACCAAAAATTAGTGTCTAGATCTGCACATTTTGTGGAATTTATGGTTATATTATTTATCATGATGTGGGGATAATGGTGATGGCTAGGGTTTTGTTTTTCGCCTTGTACTGTTGATCTGATTTGAGATGGTGAGTTTGGTAGTTTTTTGGGTGATTATTTGTCGACCTATGGTGTTTTGTTTCTAGATCAGAGTTTAGAGTTAGATTGAGTGGTGAAGTATAATTTTTCTATGATGATGACAGTCGGCGGCATGGTGATTGTGTGAAGGTGGTGATTGGAGATGGGGATCGGACATGGTGGCCATGGATAGTGTTGGGTTCAAGTTCTTTACTATTGATCATTATGAATAGATGGTGGATAGAGATGGTGGTGTACTTATAGAGGAAACAAATTAAAAATAGTGGGAACTTTAAGATTTTGCATGAATTATATTGGACTATAATACTGAAACCTAAAGTGTACATTAATATCACTCACTCTAACACATAAAATATACTTCTTGACAATAAATCTTAACATGATTAAACATAAATTAGTAGTACTTTTTAATATGATTAACATGACTAACATCATTAACATTAACATAAAGTCAATTTCAAACATTTTCAACTTTAAAATTAACATAATTTATTTAAATTTTAAAAACAATAAATATTATCACTATTAATATGTTTTAAGTAGTTTATAATTTTTATAATTATATTGACATAAACTAAATAAATTCATGTCAATTTTGGATTTGAAAATGTTTGAAATTAATTTTAAAAAAGTCAATATATATTCCTCTCCATCTCCTGCCCCCTCTTCCCCAATCCCCATCCCCATCCCCGTCTCCCATCCCCTGTCCTCCCCTTCCTTCCGTTTCCGTCTTCCTGTAAGGAATCAGTGGGATTTTCATTGGTACGATTGTGACTTAGTGAGTGTCTGTATGAATTTAAGAGAAAAGTAACATAGATATGCAGAAAAGTAACATAGAAATGCAGATAGTAGAGGAAAAGGGAGAGAGATTTCAGAAGAAATAGGGAGCAAGAAATCAAATCAATTCATTCATGTCCCCCACTAAGCAAGTGATTCCATACATATATTATTCTCAGCTCCTAATCTAGAAGGAACGAAAGCAAATGACATCCTACAGCTCAGCAATTGAGCGTAACAAACTAGTAACAGCAAGCTGGAACAAAAATACTAAAATGACCGTGACTAAGCGAAGGAAAAGACAAGGCTAACTCCACGCTATTATGATGATTAACTAAGATAACTTTTACACTTTCCTTTCCCCCCGTCTTACCTTTCCTCCGTCCCCCCGTCCTTCTATCCCTTTCCTTTCATCCCCGTTCCCCGACCCCTCTCTTCCTTGATTATATTTCTTAAAGAAATACTATTAATCTATTACAATCTAGACTAAAAATAAGAACTAAACCAAAAATTAGTGTCTAGATCTGCACATTTTGTGGAATTTATGGTTATATTATTTATCAGGATGTGGGGCAATGGTGATGGCTAGGGTTTTTTTTCCGCCTTGTACTGTTAATCTGATTTGAGATTGTGAGTTTGGTAGTTTTTTGGGTGATTATTTGTCGACCCATGGTGTTTTGTTTCTAGATCAGAGTTTAGAGTTAGATTGAGTGGTGAAGTATAATTTTTCTATGATGATGACAGTCGGCGGCATGGTGATTGTGTGAAGGTGGTGATTGGAGATGGGGATCGGACATGGTGGCCATGGATGGTGTTGGGTTCAAGTTCTTTACTATTGATCATTATGAATAGATGGTGGATAGAGATGGTGGTGTACTTATAGAGGAAGCAAATTAAAAATAGTGGGCACTTTAAGATTTTGATTGAATTATATTGGACTATAATACTGAAGCCTAAAGTGTATATTAATATCACTCACTCTAACACATAAAATATACTTCTTGACAATAAATCTTAACATGATTAAACATAAATTAGTAGTACTTTTTAATATGATTAACATGACTAACATCATTAACATTAACATAAAGTCAATTTCAAACATTTTCAACTTTAAAATTAACATAATTTATTTAAAATTTGAAAACAATAAATATTATCACTACTAATATGTTTTAAGTAGTTTATAATTTTTATAATTATATTGACATAAACTAAATAAATTTATGTCAATTTTGAATTTGAAAATGTTTGAAATTAATTTTAAAAAAGTCAATATATTAATCTTATATTTTGAAACAGAATGATTACTAAAATTCAAGAATAATCGGCAGTACTGCTACACATGTTGCCAAACCTCGATAGATGAGGCTAATCGATTGCTCACAATTTCTACAAGCAATTGCTGAGTCCTTGGCCTAGCAGGGTGTGGGCCCAAGTGCATATTAGGGTTTACATGACCTAATTGAATTAAATGTGCAAATTAGGGTTCATGTGACCTAATTAAATGTACAAATTAGGGTTTACAAAAACCTAATTAAATGCGTTAGACCCGGGAAAGTCTCCATGTGTTCCAAGGCAGAAGACTCGTGGATGCGACCTATTTTGGGAATTGATTGAGGGATTGGATTGGTGGCTAGAAGAACAAGGCAATTTGGGCATTACTTTGATGATTAAAGGACATTTTTGGAATATTCCCTTTAAAACATGACTAAAGGGTATTTTTGGAATTTTCCTTAAAACATGTGCCTGGCATGTGACTATTTCCCAGGCAAGCTCTATAAATAGTCCCTCTATTCTAAGAAAAGGGGATCGCTCTCAAGACATTATACTTAGACTCTTGGAAGCTCATTACACTTGGAACTCTCTCACAACCCGAAGACTCAAGAAAGCTCTTAGAATCCCTGCTACCCTAACCCAGTTTCCGGATTCTAGGAGTTCTGCCACGTGTCATTGGAGTAATTGCCCACCTGTTCTTCTCCCCTCTTCAATCAATCAATCAATTCCGTGCTCTTTCGTGGATTTCTCTCCTCTCCAGCCAACACGAAACCCTAACCCTAGCAAGGTGTAATTTCCTTGCCCACATTTATTTGGCGACTCTGCTGGGGAGGTGTAGAATTCGTGAAGGGTATGCCCACAGCTCGAAGTGGGAGAATTACAGGAAGAGTTTCACCGACAACAAGCATCACTTCACCGGATCCGATTCCAAGGCAAGTAAATCTAGTGCTCCAAAGCGCGAATTTGGATTTTGATCAACCCATCTTAGAAGACGTTTCGGAAGGAAGTTCAACATCACCTCAAATGGCTGATGAACAGCAAACCAGTGCTAGATAGCCAAACGTAGGAAGGCAAGGTGAGGAAGTCACTGGAGCGCAGACAACTGCGAATGCTGTGCAAATAGAGATGCTCAAAGCATTACAGGAGGCATGCGAAGGCCAAAGGATGATGATGACCATGATGCTGGAAATGCAAAGGAAGTAGGAAGAGATGGGGAATTTTCGCCAGTAGTTGATGCAAATCCCCACTTTCAGGGCTATGTTCCCAGGAAGTTCGCAGGGGGAACGAGCAGAAGTGGAGGATAACAGCAACAACAAAGAGAATCTGACTGTGCTTCCAACAACGGAGAGTCACCGATTCCAATCATCAACTTGGAGCCCTAAAACAGCGGTGATGTGCCACAACTCAGATTGGAAGCAAGTCAGCCTCAGCCCAACATCATCCCGCCCACTCTCCCAGCATTTTCACAAGTGCAGATACCAACCATCCCAAGCCACATCCAACGAGCAAACCAACAAGCATAACCGATACAAATTATGCAGGATGGAAGTGTTCATCAACCAATTTCCTTACCATACACACCATCTATGCATCAATACATCACAGCCCTTCAGAGAGTCCATACCACGAGTCAGTATGTGACGAAGGATGATATGATCGATGTGATCAATCAAATTCGCAAGCAGACATCCCGACCTTCAGAGTTGGACTTTACTTCACCTTACCCGACACATGTACGGAGACAACCTTACCCGACAGGGTATATTGAGCACCCTCCGCAGTTCCTAAAGTATAACGGGGAGAAAGGGAATGCCAGGGAGCATATTGCCAGGTTCGTGGAGTCAATGTCTTCATAGTTAGGTTATGATGAGGTGAATAACCACAATCTGTTGATGAGGGAATTCACAAGACCTTGATGGATAGTGCCTTCAGTTGGTACTATAACTTGGAGAAGGGATCAGTCCATGATTGGGATGATCTAAAATTATAATTTTTTAAGAAATTTTTCTATGTGCAGAAATAGGTAACTATTGTAGAGCTGATGCGATTCAAGCAGAAGCCGAATGAGGAGCTGTCAGATTATGTAGACAGATTCAGGGCCCAAGCACAGAAGTGTGCAGAACCAATTGAGGAGAAGAACTTAGTTAGCATATGCAACAATGGTGCTCTAGACTCCTTCAAGCCCCATCTCATTACAAAAGCCTGTGATTCATTTGCGACCCTCTCATCCTTCGCACAAGATTTGGGAGGAATAATGACAGTGCCCACCAGCCATGCGACGGTTACATGGAAGGGTAAGAGGACAACAACTGTGGCTTTGGCTGATTCTCAGTCAAAACCACAAGGGGGCAAGAAGGAGAAGAATGAGAGAAATTTTGAACGGAGCAAAGGAAAGCATGGGGACAAATATACCAGAATGCCAGTTCCAGAGGCTATCACATGCAGTGAGAAGGCCTTTAGGGACCTGTATGAACAATGGATAGAACATGGAGTGGTGAGGCCTCCGAAGCCCAGATTTATTGTGACCGAAGAAATAAAAAGAAGACCAGACTTCTGTGTATACCACCAGTACGCAGGACACTCCACTATCGATTGTTATAGTCTGCGAAGGATATATCATGAAAAGTTGGCGGCAAGAGAAATTGAGCTGGGAAAAGGAAGCAGCGTGCATGACAAGCTATTGCCTAATCACAAGGGAAAAGAAACGTGCAACACTATTACTCATAGTGAGGCACCAGAAGTGGGGATGATGGAGAATGCAGAAAGGATGGAAGAAATGATGGATGTTGATCCAGGCCTGCAGGTGACGGCGTTGATGAATGGAGTTAAGTTCAGAAATTTTTTTGACCAGATAGGGTTGGCCAAGGAAGCAAGGATAGAAGCAACCAAGGCGATCATCAAAGCAGCCGAAACCCAAAAAACCTGCATGACGGTGACCAAAGGATTTGTGAAGGCAATGGAAGAGGAAGAAAGCCAGATATCTTTCTCTAAAGCTGACAGAGAGATAAGATACCCGCACAACCGACCGCTGTATGTGACGACAATCATAAATAGAATAGAGGTGCGGAGGGCGTTCATTGACAATGGAGCGTCTATAAACATTATGCCCTACACTGTGTTTAAGCAGTTAGGCCTGCCAAAGAAGAGAATTGTGAAAGAACCAACAAACATCACAGGGTTTGCCAACCAAAGTGCCAAAACCCTGGGACACATCAAGGTGGACATGCAGGTTTGAAAGATTCGAGGACCTGTAATGTTTCATGTTACCGAGGTGGATGCAGCGTATCATGTCTTGTTAGGAAGGGCCTGACAAAATGACTATGGGGTGGTACCCTCAGTTTTTCATCAATGCCTGAAAGCTATCTGGAAGGGAAAAGAAGTGAAGGTACCGGCAACAAGAAATCCCTTTGAACCAGAGGAGGCACACATCGCCGAAGCAACTTTCTTCGACGATGTTGCTGAAGAGGGAGAAAACCAGATAGCAAGGCCTGATTCCCTAAGACTAGCAAGCTAGGAAGAAGTACAGGAAGATAAGTTCGTGCTTGTCAGAAAAGAAAAGAAGAAGACCTCGGAACAAGGAGAATGTTCCAATAATAAGAAGCCGGTGGTAATAGACCTGGAGAAAGGAGAAAAGAAAAGGCCAGCAGATCCTGAAGATGCCAGAAATATACTAAATGCCAAACGGACAGTACAATCAGATGATTGCCAGAGAACGAAATGGGAGAGGGTTGTTAAACCCGACGAAAAGGTAGTGTTTTGCTTATGACGGTGCGAGGGGGAAGCGTCCAAGGAAGAGTGCAAACCTAACGGCTCAGGAGGTGTCCCCCACTCCAGCAGTAATGAAGAAGAAGAAATTGTGCAACAAAAGGTAGAACCAGCTCCAGAATACTTTGAGGATGGGCCAAAACCTCAACAAAATGAATTAGAAGAAGTTAATTTGGCAACAAATGGAGGAACGCCAAGACCGACTTACGTCAACAAAGAGCTGGATGCTGATCAGAAGGAGGAGCTCGTGAAATTGCTGCGAGAGTATAGAGATGTCTTTGCTTGGAACTATGATGAGATGCCCGGGATTGACAAAGAGTTGGTAGAGCACAATCTGAATGTAAGCCCGGGCATAAAACCAGTGAAGCAAGCTCCTCGCAACTATGCACCTGAAGTTGAAACCCAAATCAAGGAGGAAATCAAGAAGTTGCTGGAAGTATGGTTCATCAAGCCAATCCAACATCCAATATGGTTATCCAGCATTAATGTACCAGTAAAGAAGTCAAATGGTCAGTTACGAATATGTGTGGATTTCAGAGACTTGAATAAGGCATGCCCAAAGGATATGTACCCATTACCCAACATAGACACTTTGGTAGATGCAACGGCTAATCATGAGATGATGGCATTCATGGATGGGTTTGTGGGTTACAATCAAATAAAGATGTCAGTAGAAGATGCAGAGTTTAAGGCCTTTCGTACTCCGTTTGGGAATTTCTACTATGTAGTAATGCCCTTCGGGTTGAAGAATGCGGGGGCAATTTATCAAAGGGCAATGCATGCTATATTTCATGACATGATTCATGATATAGTAGAAGACTATGTGGATGACATAGTGGTGAAATCCAAGAAAGCGACAACTCATGTGGAGGACCCGAGGAAAGTGTTTGAGCGATGCCGAAAATACCAGTTGAAGATGAGGAAAATTCTTGGGCTTCTTGGTGCATAACAGAGGTTTGGAGGTAGACCCAAGCAAGGCAAAAGCAGTTATGTAGATGCCCCCACCAAAAACGCAAAAACAGTTGAAGAGCTTTCTAGGGAAAGTTTCTTATATGAGAAAATTTATGCCAGCATTAGCAGAGGTCACAGAACCTTTTGGCAAATTGCTAAAAGGAAAGGCAGAATGGAACTGGGGGCAAGACCAACAACAGACCTTCGAGAAGGTAAAAGGAATTTTGGCTTCAGCACAAACGATGGTAGTACCACAAAGAGGAATACCGTTGCAATTGTACATCACCTCTACCACAAAGTCTGTAGGGGGATTGATCACACAAGAAGTGGATGGAGAAGAAAAGCTTGTGTACTACATCAGCCGGATAATTAGAGGACCGAAAACCCGGTATTCGCAGGTGGAAAGACATTGCCTTGCATTGGTGTTCGTAGCGCAGAAAATGCGACATTATTTTTTGGCACACGAAGTGAAGCTTGCAACAAGAACTGACCCGATCAGATACCTACTGACTAGGCCAGCATTGGTAGGAAGACCTGCAAGATGGATGATGATACTTTCAGAATATGACATCCAGTATGTAACACCAAAGGCAATCAAATATCAGGCTTTGGCAGACCTACTAGCTCAATTTCTAAATGGAGAATACGAACCTCCCTCTGAGGATCTTCCAGGGGGAGAAGTAGAAGAAATTGACATAGTAGATGAAGACTCAGAATGGTGAAATTTAGCCTTTGATGGGTCATCTGCTGAAGGGAAAGGTGGAGCAGGCGTGGTGTTGACCACCAAAAAAGGAAAGGAAGTAGCTTTGTCATACAAGTTAGACTTCCCCTGCACGAACAATGAAGCAGAATATGAGGCGTTCATATTGGCATTATTAGCGGCTCGAGAGTTGGGAGCTAAATGCCTGAAAGTAAGGGGAGATTCAAACTTGATTGTGCAACAAATAAAAGGGCAATTCGCAGTGAAGGAGCCTATATTGGCACCGTATCGAACTGTAGCACAAAAAGTGATGGAGGACTTCAGGAAGGTGGTTATTGAGTACGTACCAAGAGGACAAAATAAACAACCTGATGCATTAGCCACGGTAGCGTCTAGAGTATATGTCCAAGGAGAAGACCTAGATGTGAAGGTAATGAAGAGAACCCTCCCAACCACGATGCTAGACTTGTTCCCCAAAGAGATGACAGATGATTGGAGACATAACATCTCCCATCAATTGCAAACGAAGGAGGGGACCATATCACCGGTGGAACTTCAGAAATACACCATCATCAAGGGAGTCTTGTACCATAAAGAAACAGATGGGGTATTGACACGCTGCTTGGGGAGGCTCGAAGCACAGCGAGTTTTGCATCAGGTACATGCAGAAAATTGTGGGTTGGCAGATATCGGATTGTATAGAAGGTTGCAGCGCCAAGGGTATTATTGGCCTGAAATGAAGAAGGAAGCAGATGCACTTCAACGACAATGTGTTTCATGCCAAGAATACCCTGGGGAGGAGGAATGCGCCTTCATCGATGACATAGCGGATTGGCGAATCCCTTATGTAGAGTTTTTACAAAGCGGCAATTTGCCCGCCGAAAAGAAGGACACAATCTTTATAAAGAGAAAGTCACAACGATTCTTCTTGTAAAATGGAGAATTGTTTAGAAGAGGGTTCAATGGCAAGCCCTTACGGTGTTTAGAAGTAGGAGAGGCCAAAGATTTGGTCTATCAAATGCACAAAGACGAGCACCAAGGGGGAGCCAAATTATACAAACAACTTATTGATCATGGTTATTACTGGCTGAAGATGGAAGGAGATTGCTTGAATTTTGTCAAAAAGTGCCACATCTGCCAAATCCACGGGAATCTGATTCATGCTCCCACTGTAGACCTACGGACCATAGCAACACCATGGCCCTTTCATACATGGGGAATTGATCTTATAGGTCCCATTCATCCTAATTCTAAAGGCAGCATATGGATCTTGACGGCCACTGAGATGTATATAAAGTGGGTAGAGGCAATCCCTTTGAAAAAGGCTACGGGTCCAGCAGTGGCGAACTTCATTAAGGAACATATCATTTGTCGTTTCGGGATCCCGAAGATCATTCTGTCAGACAATGGAACTCCTTTCATCAATCGAGACATCAAGAGTCTGATGGAAAGATATAGGGTGAAACACTATAAGTCATCGCCCTACTACCCGAAAGGCAATAGGCAAGTAGAGGCCACAAACAAAACCTTGATCAAGGTTCTGTCAAAAACCCTAGATGATTATCCAAAGACATGGGCAGAGAAATTACCGATAGCATTATGGGCATATCGAACTTCAAAAAGAAAACCCACGGGAGAAACCCCATATGTTTTAGTCTATGGAGAAGAAGCTATCTTGCCCGTCGAAATAGAAATCCCTTCGGCTAGGATGAGACTCCGAAGCTTAGTCGAGGAAGAGAACTGACCAGCAGCCCTGGAGGCCTTAGCTGACTTCCGAGACCGAGCCAAAGAAAGATTGGAACGGTATCACGAAAGACTGCGACGACAATACAATACCGCAGTGGTACCGCGACAAATTCTGGTGGGGGACTTGGTGCTTAAGACAGCAAATCAAGTCATGAGGGGAACACCAACCACCAAATTTTACCCCAAATAGGAAGGCCCGTATAGGGTACGAGAGATCTCCGAAAGCGGGTATTGCAAAATATCTCGTGTGGGATCAAATGCTATCTTAGGCCCATTGAACCTGAAATGGGTAAAGAAATATTACACATGAGATAGTCATCACGAGAGTTATACTTTTAACTTCAAAAGTAGTTGAGGCACCTGACTATAAGCCCTCACAGTTATACTTTCAAACTTTAAAAGTAATCGAGGCACCTGACTATAAGTCCTCAACCTGAAAAAACAGTTACACTTTATCTCTAAAAGTGGCGAACGTTATGTTTTATCCGACAAAAGCAAGATTTATTGTTTTTCTCATGAAAATTTTGAAACGTTATGCTTTTCGTTAAAAGTAATTTGATCATCAATAAATTATCAAACTTTCATTTTTTCTCGAAAAGATATATATATATATATATATATATACATGTTATTGACAACATTTATGTTTATCTATTCATAATACCTATTGTTGCCTTAGAGTATTAATTTGAGTAACTTGAGATTCAATGATAAATATTGAGTTTTGAGGAATCATTCAAATTAAAGGTAATCAACAAGGTTAAAAAAACTCTAATTTGATAAATGAAATATGTGTAAATGAGTTTCTGAAACAGGAAAAGGGAAAAAGAGACTACAACAAGTCATGATCTAAAGGCCACGACATATCAAACTGTAGCGAAGGCATAACTAAGGCCATAAATCACTAATGGCAGCATCCCGAATCTTGAGATTTTCAGCTTTTGATTTCTTGACATCTCGAGTAGCTGACTCTAAGTCCTGAAGCTATCGCTCTATCTCCTGAAGCTGAGACTTTAAATCTTGTGAATGGATCTTCAATTTGTTTACGGCTTCGTCAAACTCTGAGATCTGTGCTGAAAAGGAGTCATCTTCACACTTATGTATAGCAATTTCCGAACGTAGCTCAACAAGATTGAAATTCGACTTGAGGAGATCCAGCCTAGCCCGAAAAGGGGCCATGTCAACACCCACGGCTGCAAGGTCGTCTACATCATCACTAAATTTCTTCAAGTCCTCAACTCATAAAGAGTATAAGGAAAGAGTGTGCAACCCAAGCACAAGGCCTGTGAGCTTATCTAGGAAGAAGGTCTGGGCAGAAGACGCCTTAATAATCAGCTAGTCGAGTATATGTGGGAACCGAGCTAGGAGGCGCTCAAGACTTTCCTGACTAGACGATGATATCCGGAAGCTCCTCCAAGAAACAAGGTCTCCGTTTGGATTGAAGGAAGCTCTGACAGGAGCAACTTTGGAGGCCATCATAGAATTTGTCGAGATAAAGGATGGAGGAGCACGGGGCTGCTAGGATGTTGATGAATCCATAACGCCTTGGTCATCCGGAAGACAGCCTGGAGGATAACCGAGGTCATTATCTAGCGAGGTGTCAACATCCGGATTGAGAGCATCGAATGAGTCAAGCGCATCAACAGGCAAAGGCAACTCTTGCATCTTCTCACTCTGGAAAATAAGATGAGAAAAATATAATATATTTGAAAAAAAATAAATAAATAAATAAAAAATGATATATTTACCAAAGAAAGATACTCACAAGATAGTCAATGGAAAAATAGTTGGGAGATGCCACAGAAGGCGGAATGTCGCTCAACCCACCCAAAATGTTGTCTACAATGCCCTCCCGAGAACTCACCAACTCGGTAGAATCCTTCTGGGGAGGACACACATCAGCAATAGTTTCAGTAGGATCCTTCCTCGCAGAAGCAGGAGTCTCGTCAGTCTCCTTAGGCCTATCATGTGGAGAAGCTGGAGGAGGGTTTGAGGAAATTATTGTATTATCCAAAGCAAGGCTCGAACTCACATCAGATAAAGTGTCTTGAGCATCAAGACTGACACAAGCTTCATGGGATGAAGATGACTCAACACTGATAGGTCGGGGAGGGTCACAACTCGTAGAAGCCGCTGTGGTTGCCCCATTTGCAGTAATAGGCATAAACTCAAGAGGAACATCCTCATCCTCTTCATCAACATCGCCAATCTAAAAACGGTGGACATAATGATAAAAGGAATGATGAAAGCAACTATATGGATAGTAACAGACATAAATGACGATACTACAAAATGTATAAACACATACCAAATTTCTACGGCGTTTCTTGACTGGATCCTCGGCTACCGGCACAGTAGGACTAGCATTCTCAGGAGGGCGTTTTGCTAATGGTCTTAAGCGAAGCTTGATGCCAGGACGACTAACCAGGGACACGGTAGAAGCCATAGGAGGAGCCACCTCCGAATCCGTAGGGGTAGATGTTTTTGTTCTGGAACGAGTAATTCTCATTTCCCCGGCATCAGAGGATCCCTGGGGAGGAACTGGAGGAAGCATCCGAGACAGAGGTAACTGAGACAAGGCCCGTGGTGGAAGGTTCCTGGAGGTAGTAGGGGCCTGTACAGGAAGGATAACTGGGTCACTTTGAGAATGAACACCTGCTGACGGAGGAGGAGAAGACTTAGGCCTCAAGGCCTCACGCTCAACAAGGCGGCTACTGGTTGGCCATCGTTCCGAACGGACATTGGGCTTAGGAGAACATAACATCCTAACCCATTGAAGACGTTTGGGAGGAGAAACTGGTCTAGAGCACATCAGTGTGTCGTCCTCCCACCTCTTAAGATTGATTTGCCAGTAGTTACGTTCACCAGTAGTATACCGCCCACTCCGAGTAGAAGTTGGTATGATAAAAGCAACGGGAAAGGATTTGTGAGGAGCACCTGGGGGTTCTGGAAAGGCCCATGCAAAAGAAGGGGAGGTGGACACGAAATTGAGGAGAGCAGTCTCATAAGTCTCCTTACAAGTACGACCAAAGGGACGCTCCTGGTCAAATCCAAACTGCCTCATCACCCTATGAGGATTATAAAGTACGGTACCGAAATCATTATCCTCAATAAAATATGGAAGCTCCGCAGCCCGAAGGAAGACGAACCAGGACAATGAAGAACCACTCAACCCGTTGTGTTTAGATAAGAGTGAGACTCACGCCTATAGAAGTGAGGAAGGTGACCATTGTTTTCCGAAACAATAGTGTAAGGACGAGCGGTGAAGCACGAAAAATCATCAATGAAAAGCCGCAAGTCTGAGCTAAAGCAGTAATCAATCCAGCGGGCTGTCCGGGGGTCGATGTGGGGTAATAAAAAAGGGTCTGAAGACTTCTTCTTCCTCTTAGAAAGATGTTTAAGAGAAGAATAACCCTTGAAATGCTCGAAGAGAAAAAGCTGAAGGAACGAGCCTGGAATGAAGCAATTCACGTCGTACCTGAGTAAATGAAAAGGGAAGGTTGATAATTCAAGAAAAGAAGAGAAAAATGTAGTGTGAAAGATAGTTAATGAAAGCATGAAAACGAATACCTTCCAACAGATTCTCTCAAAGCGAAGGCCACCTCATCTAAACGGCGATACAAGATTCCCAAAAAGTCAAAGCGAAGGCCACCTCATCTAAACGGCGATACAAGGTTCCCAAAAAGAGGGAAGCAAGAGGAATCTCCAAACCCCGAGATAGCAGAGCTGCTAAACTAAACATACGAACTGAAGGACCGTCAATAGGAGACCCGGGAAAGAGAAAGCGAGACAACCACATAGCCAGATAGGCTGCCAAAGGAAAAGGACAAGGCTCCTTACGAAAAGCAAGGACGGATTGGTCATAAGTCAAACTATCCCACTGGTTCGTTTTGTAATCCCGAAAGAAGTAGCGCACCCAAGATAACCATGAAGTCTTTTGTCGGCTAGCGGTCTCGAAATCTGGAAGGAGTGTGTCACCTTTGAATCGTGAGACATAATGGGAAGAGTGCTTGAAGGCCTCCATCAAGTAGGCAACGCACTCAACATCTCTAGCAGACATACTAGATGGGTCACAAGAAGCCGAAGCGACAGCAGGGAGGCTACAAGATATAACTCAACATAAGTACATAATTTGAAAAAGAGAGGGAAAAATAAGAACGAATGAAAGAAACAAAAGGAAAGGCTTACTGGTAGATAGCATAGACATCCTCTAGTGTAGGGGTGAATTCCCCCCAAGCAGTAACAAATGTGCATGAAGATGAGCACCAGCGGGAAATCAACACAGTAAGAGCGTCATGATCCTGCTGAATACGTAGATCCCTACATAGCTGAATGCAGCGATATATGCCCGCGCTCTTTAGTATAGCCTTATACTCAACATTCCCAAGGATCTCGTCAGTCCAATGTTGCCATCCTTGAAGACGGCTAGATGAGTCAGACAGGAAGCGAAAGGGACTGAAAGGGTATTCTTGTTTCTCTATGCACATGCGGGGAATGCGACCGGAATGGGGGAAGTCGTCCCAACCTCCGCAAGCCGCGACATAAAGAAATAAGCCTTCTTTCTCTGGTGAAGGAAAAGTTGTGCGATCATAAGTTCGGACTTGCTCCCAAAAAGTGTCAAAAGGCCCAAAAAAGGGAGCCTTTCCCCAATCATTGACGAAGGGAGTTACCCTAGAAGTCTTCAAGTCTTCAGAGCATCCGGTAGACGAGGCCTGCAAGTAAGGAAGACTCCACATGAGGATACTAAGGATGTCAAGTAAAGCATATGAGCTTGAGGAGGCTTACCATGACAAGGGGAGAATCTGAGATTTTCACTTGAGAATACCTGAAAAAAAGAAGAAATGAAGTCAAGGAAGGATCAAAATCACAATTATGAAAGAAAAACAAGATTTGAAATTTTTCCAAAAAACTTCGGACAGCCAAAATACATCCTTCGGAGCCATTTTTTGGGTTATTTTGTGTCATGGCCGTTGGCGATGACTTTTGAAGTACTTGTCGATACGGTCGTTTTGATATATTATGGGCCCCGAGACTCCAAACGGAACAAAAGTTATGGTCAAAACAGTGATCACGATTCCCAATGTTTAAATTTTGGTACATTTTCTCCTAGGTTTCGCCCCCTAGGGTTCGGCCCCCTAGGGCTCGGCTCCCTTAGGGTTCGCCCCCCTAAGGATCGGCCTCCTGCAAAAAAAAAAGGCTCAACTCCCCTAGGGTTCGGCCCTCGTAGGGTGAGGATATGCAAAAAATAAATAAATAAAATTATTTGGCTTAATTTACCCTATACTATAGGGTTCGGCCCCCTATAGGGTTCGGCCACCTATAGGGTTCGGCGGCCCCCTAGGGGGGATCTCTTTTGCGTACCTTGAAAATTCTGATGTTCCACAAATCAATTTTTCGGAACGAATGCTTCTTTGTCGATAAATATTGTGTTTTTCTTTATTATCCGAGGGAACCCTACCGAGATATAATCCAAGTAACGGGGCTCGGAAGACAAAAGAAAAGCCACAATGACCTGAAAAGAAACGTAGGAGAAGCAAGTCAAGAAGAAGTTCGGAAGAAAGTACTCAAATAAACTGAAAAATTGAAGGAAAAAAGAAGGAAATATGACCCTATGGGATTCAACCCTTTGAGTTCGACCATATAGGGGTGTAATTGTTTTTTTTACCTCTTTCCCAAGATGAAGACTGTTGGCTTGACGACTTCTTGGTGATCTTCAAACTTGAATGAGGAGAAAAAATGTCAAGACAAAAAATTGTACGATGAAAAGAAAAGCCTAAGTGACTTGGGAGATGTATATATTCAAACTGCAAGCTTGCAATAGCAAAGGAAGCAATCTTTATTTTCCTCTTAAGGGAGATTTCGCAATATAAAGATAAGTTTATTTGAGCTTATTTCTAAATAAAAATGTAAAATTTTGAAATTTGTTTAGATTTGGTATTTTAATGAAATTTTGAATATATACATATATTTGATATCTGATATTTTATTCCTAACAGATAATTTCAAAATTATTATTATATATATATATATATATATTTAATGTTTGATTTTCTTTCTTGGAAAAAAAATCTTGCTTCATAAAATTCTAATAAAGGAAGATTTTGTTTCTAAATAATAAAATAAGATTTGATTATTGAATTTTATTTAGTGATATCTGATGATCTTCCTTGTTTTAATTCTCAGGAAATAAGGAAATAAATATTGAGCAAAATGAGGAAGCTTTCAGATGATCTACCAAGAGGTTCAAGGAAGAGCCCTTCTAGGTCTTGCCTCCTTAGGGTTTAACCCTAATGGTTTGGCCCCTAGGGGTTCCCTCTTCTAGAACTCTTGTGTTCAAGACTTGAACAAGGGGAGTCACACAAAATCATTCGAAAGCTTGGAGTATTTTGCACGAACGTCTCTCAGGAATCGTGACTCTCGCGCAGGGGACAAATGTGGGCCCAAGTGCATATTAGGGTTTACATGACCTAATTGAATTAAATGTGCAAATTAGGGTTCATGTGACCTAATTAAATATACAAATTAAGGTTTACAAAAACCTAATTAAATGCGTTAGACTCGGGGAAGTCTCCACGTGTTCCAAGGCAGAAGACTCGTGGATGCGACCTATTTTGGGAATTGATTGAGGGATTAGATTGGTGGCTAGAAGAACAGGGCAATTTGGGCATTACTTTGATGATTAAAAGACATTTCTGGAATTTTCCCTTTAAAACATGACTAAAGGGTATTTCTGGAATTTTTCTTAAAACATGTGTCTGGCATGTGACTATTTTCCAGGCAAGCTCTATAAATAGTCCCTCTATTCTAAGAAAAGGGGATCGCTCTCAAGACATTATACTTAGACTCTTGGAAGCTCATTACACTTGGAACTTTCTCACAACTCGAAGACTCAAGAAGGTTCTTGGAATCCCTGCTACCCTAACCCGGTTTCCGGATTCTAGGAGTTCTGCCACGTGTCATTGGAGTAATTGCCCACTTGTTCTTCTCCCCTCTTCAATCAATCAGTTCCGTGCTCTTCGTGGATTTCTCTCCTCTCCAGCCAACACGAAACCCTAACCCTAGCAAGGTGTAATTTCCTTGCCCACACAGGGACACTAAAGTTGCATTACACTAATAATATAATTATAGGTCCCATAATAGTTTCTATATACTCTACCCATCATATGGACAAACAAAATAGTACTCCATTTTTGTACTCTTTTTGAAAAATATTTAAGATTTGGATATATAAGGCACATTTACACAATCTTTTTCGGTGATTTGCTAACAACATAAAATTTTAAAGAGTAAAATAGTAAAAATTGTTATTGGAAAACATTATACCCAAATGCATGTCTCATTCAAACCCTCATAATTAAAGATACTTTTGTAAATAAAAAATTAAAAAACAGCAAAAGGGGTAAAACTCCCTTTTATGAACGAAGATAGTATATGCTTTTATTCTTCAAAAAAAAAAGACAAACCAAGATGCAATAATAGTACAACAGATCAAAATAAATTTTTCAGGCATCCGATTAAGATATCAATCAAGCTATCTAAATTAAGCAGAAAATAATTATACATAAGAGTTACAGAAAATTAAAAAATTGATTGTGTAACTCAACTTTTTTTCATTGATCAATTGGATAATACATGCAGTTGATAATTGGTTTGCTCCCAATATTTCCTATATAATAGCAAAAATTAATTCATACACTTGAAGAATACATATATAGAATCAACAAAAATCTGGCAGTTAGTATTGAGGAATAGCAATAGGGTGATGAAACTTGTAACACTTTTTGCCGCCGAGACAATTCTTCTTCATACTTCCCATCGCCTTTGCCTTTGGCTTTGGATTTTGCATGGGATTTTGAAACTCAATGAGTTGAATCTTTTTTTGTTTCTTGGCGTCCTCGATTCGTTGATAAGAGTCATGGAGTTTCCTCTTCGTAGACTCAAATTTCAGTTGAATGGAGGATTCATCCAACACCTTCTTATTCCAATATTCTTGTCCCTTTGTCAGATTGGCCTCCCCTTTTCCTTTTCGCTCCGCAGTCTTGATTGGCTTAATGTTGATCTTCTTGTTGACAATAGGATCATCATCATCATCAGCTTCAGCTTGGGCTTCTTGATCATCTTCTTTTAAGCACTTAGCAATACAATTCATCTGATCTTGAGTTGGCTTCATGAATACTTCTATAACTCTCTTCAATTCCTTGCCTTTTCTTGGTTGTTGTTGTTGCCGCTTCAAACAAATAGGAAGAACATCTTCTTCTTCAATTATTTGATCTTCGAAAAAGATGTCGGCATCGAGATTCATAGCAGCATCATCACTCACAAAGTTAAAAGCAAAATCTTCCAACGGTGGACATGCAAGTCCGTTGAACATCTCCTCACCATAAACCTCCATAATAATAATCTCTCAAACTGTTCTCTGATCAGAGTATTAGCAATAGGTTTATATAGAGTTAGTACTTATATATACAATATAAACTTGGAGCACAAGTACTTAGTATATATACATGATAAGTAGATACACATTTCAAGTCGGTGTATCACCAATATATGTTCAGATTTCGTGAGATCTTTCTAATTTTGCATGAGTTCATTAATTAATTGCGTATCTAATTTATACAATTAATGCGTAAGTAGATGAGTGCGTAAGAAAATCAAGTCGGTGTATTTGATTTGTACACTTAATTAATGCGTAACTAATCTGAGACAGAAGTCTTTCTAATATTGGGAGCATATCTTCTACAAATAAATTTCATAATAGCTAGATATTTATACTAGCTAGTATAAGTGTAGTACGAAGTATTCCAAAAACAAACTTACCATTAAAGTTCCTCAATTTAGGTTTTCTATTTCTTTTTTTACTGATTTAAACCCTTCATGACTTCAATTTAGCAAAAGAAAAAATAATAATTTAGTTACTTGAATTTATACACATATAGTTACTTAAGAATTGTTTTAATGATAAAGAGAAAATATATGCTTATGATTTTTTATTTTTGAAACACTACGATCTCCCTTTTATGGAATTAAAATTTAACGGAAATGTTATTGACAATCAATTTTAGTTAAATTATACTTTAGTTGCAACTTTTTAAAGTTAAGGGCAAAATAAGTCAACAAAAAAATATTATTGTACTAATTAGGGAACTAGGATTCCCTCCATCCTCCATAATACTTATCCTGCAACTTCTCCGAATAAACATTCAGCTACACAATTATTATATTTTCCAACATATTAAAATTCGTCACACATAATTAGTGACACAATAAAATTTGTGCTAACTAATATTAATTTATTATAATTAATTTAAATTTTATTATTAATTAATTTCAGTTAAATAATATATGTATAAAACTTGCTCAAATATTTAAAGAGTATTTCTAATTAAATAATTTATTGTTTTCAAAAGTTACATTAATCACATCAATTTTGAGTTCAAATTTTATTTTAATTTGACTAATTTATAAAGTTAAACTTGATTCTATATTTTTAAAATGAATAGAGTACATTTATACTACTCCTATGTCCCACACAAAGTATTTCATTTGAGGTAGTTAATTTATGAAATTTTTTAAAACAATATTTTGATGTGAATATGTTTTCGTTTTAAAATCTTATTTATGCTTTTTAACTTCTTTCGTTTCGAACTTATGGATACGTTTTGTTTTTTTTTTCCTTTCAAAATCATAAATTCAATATCAATAAGTATTTATTTAATTTTAGTACATACCGTAAGAACTATTATAAACTAACTAAAATGTAATATTAACTATCATGTTTATACTTTTCAAAACTTAAATTTATATTAATTTTTAATTTATTTAAGACGTTACAAATTGACTCTAATACAATAAAATGTATCTTTAATAAAGAAATGACAGGAGTACTTGGTAATACTTTTTAAGAAATTTATAATATTAACTCTTGAATGGAAACGTTGGAGTGTGTAAGGAGAGAAAATGAGAACCACCTTATATAAATCTACAACAAATAAACAGATAATTCGCGGAAACACACCTATAGAACCCAGCGTATTATTTATAGGGTCTAATACAAGTCAAAGTGAAAATTATTCAACACGCTCTACTTTTTTTTAAGTTTGTTAATTTGTACAAAAAGTGCATACAATCGCGGTTAATTAATTAGTCACAATGTATTGACAATATTAATAAACGTCTCAACCATATGTCTTAAGAATTCATTGACAATTATAAGTGTTATACAATCTCGTCTAAGACAAAATAGAATAGTGCATTTTATGTCCATTTAATTTATAAAAGAAATAGGAAAAACAAATTTCTCTACTCTTTTCTTTTATTCTCAAGGAATCCTCGTCACTACCCTCTCTAAGTTGGTGTGCTTTAAAAACCTTATTTCTCTATGGAAAGTATTCATCATGAATCCCCCCCTCCCCCCACCCACGCCCAAACTAACATCATCATGACTGACAAAGCTAAAAGCAAAATCTTCCAATGGTGGACATGCGAGTCCGTTGAACATTTCCTCACCATAAACCTCCATAATAATAATAATAATCTCTCAAACTGTTCTATGATCTGTATTATAAGCAATAGGTTTATATAGAGTTAGTAACTTTTATATATATATATATATATAAACTTGGAGCACAAGTACTTCGTTAAGTAACTGTAATTAAGTGGATACATCACGAATATATATATATATATATATATATATATATATGTATGTATGTATGTATGTATATATATATATGTATGTATGTTCAGATTTCGCGATGAGTAATCTGGAAAAAAAAAATCAAAAATCTTCCTTAATTAATTCGGTATCTAATTAATTTGTAACAATTAATGCGTAAGTAGCCGAGTGCGTAAGAAAATCAAGTCGGTGTATTTAATTTGTACAATTAATGCGTGAGTACTATATCTGCGATACTCTATTCCAGTATTTAATTATCTCCTTCATTCTGTTATTAATGTTATTGACTCTTTTATGTCAATTTAATATTAATTCAAAAATAAAATGTATTATATTAATTTTAAATTTAAAAATATTTACTTTGAATAGTCAATATTCTTGATTTTATATTTTGAAAGCTGAAATGACACATTTTTTTAAGAACAGAGACAATAATTTCTTGAACAATTCATATCAAAACTTGGAGACATGTTTTTCCCATGTTATAAGACAAATTCCTTTGGTACATTATTTAGGTTCAATTGTGTTAATGGACAACTTAAAATTGGTTATAATAAAAACAAAAACAATTAATACATCATATATATTTAATATCAATTTAAAACTACTTAATTAGAATATGTACATTAATACATCATATATATTTAAGTTGTTCTTGTAGGGTTAATTCGTTGTAACTCTTATATAGTACTCTCTCTGTTCCAAATTAATTGCTCAATTTTGATTTTTTAAAGTTAAATTTACTATTTTTAAAACTAATTTTTTTATTATTTTTGCTAAAATATAGGTGAAGAGATTATAACAAAAAGAAAGTACATACAATTTATTACTAACTCCAATTTTTATAATTTTAAAAATATATATATATGCTTAATTATTAATTTTAAAAATAGTCAATTTGATTTAAAAAAATCAAAACTGAGCAATTAATTTGAGACGGAGGGAGTACTATTTTCTGCTTAATTTTGCTAAGTAGATCTTATGTCAATATCCATCATCATGTACTTTCTCTTTTGAATTGACCTCATGTAGATAGACCAATTTTGTAATGAAAACAAAATAAAAATGAAAAGTAATAAAGCTGTATTAAAAAAATGGGAAACCGATTTTTGTGATTTTCTAATGATAGCAATTTTTTTATCCACTAAGACCGAATTCTATGTTTAAAAAAATAAATAACATAATTATAATTTGTAAAAATAATAATTAAAAAAACAAGAGTAAAGGAGGGCGTATGATACAATAATAATAAAAAAAGAGTCGCAATTAGACAGAATTGTTGTAATTATTACAGCTATAGCGAATTCTGGAAAGAGGTCACTTCGCATATCAGATAGTAAGAATCTGCCCATTGAGCCCGATGATGGTAGCCGAATGGCCATGTCTGAACTGCTCCTGTTAATGTCTGTCACGGTATCCAACCTGCTAGTACTTGAGGAATCTCTTTTAGTGCCAATTTTCTGGATTACGGAAGCTTCATGTGGGAGATCACCGATATTAACCTCTGTAGTATCAGTTTCTGACAGCAGCTCGCTCTTCTTTTCGTTGACCTCATTACAACATTTGGAGCTGTCATCAAAGATATGCATGAACATCCAGCTCCTTGTCAAACATTATGTTTAACCGAACATTGCTTCCCAGAGATACATCTTTTCCCTGTCCCTCCAAATCTTGACCATCATTTAGAATATATATCCCACTTTCATTTTGAGTCTAAACATTGTTTGCTGCTCCTTCACATGAATTTACACAGAACCACTCTTTTCTTCTTCTTCTTCTTCTTCTTCCCCTACAATGGGAATGGTTTTCTCGAGCAAATTATATTCTTGAGATCTACTTACCTCATAAGACTGCAAGTATGTCTTCAATTTCCGCCCTTCCTTTGGTCGAGCATGTTGACTATTATTTGAGGTTACCATCTCCTTCTCCTGAAGCTCCTTGTTGCCGTCATTAATGCATTTTGAAGAAAACTGTTTGCCTATTGGTCCCACTGTTGTGAAAAGTCAGCATTTTTGTCCCACTCTTGAATTCCCAATTGAACAAGAGAATATTTTTGCATATCAATAGATGTCACCTCAAGATTTGAACTTCTACTTTTTACCATTTCCTTCTTTTCAATGGATTCGCTAAGCTCATGTAGCATCGGATCTGTATACTCAGTCAGGTGAACTGAAGAAGCATGCTCTCCTCTCTGGTTATCCTCCATATCCTGAACATGACCTCCATATCCTGTTCATTCCCAGGATTTATCATCTGCCTATATGCCTCAACTTCCTTTTCCAAGAAATGTTTTTCCCTCTCTCTCCTCAAAAGGTTTTCTTTAAGAATGTTCATTTCTTCTGCATCGTAAGCAGATTTTTCTTCTATTATCCTTTGATATTGTCGTGCTTGCGTTTCTATGGATGCTTTCTCCTCTTGCAAATGCAGAATCATAGCCATAGCTTCATCTGCAACAGTAGCAGCAGCGTTTCTTTCCTTCTCAAGCTCGAGGTAGAGGGAAGCACGAGCAGTATGCTCCTCTTCAAGTGCTTGCTCTAAAACTCTAATTGTATTATGTCATCACCATCAACAAGAGTCCCTCGAGCATCACTTAACTCTACATCAAATGATTCATTCTTCTCTCTGGCTTTGTTTCATCAATAGTTTGATTCAAGTCAATGTCATGCAAACCTCTATTCCCTATAAACATGACAGTATGATCGAGCCTCCCAGTCATCTAAATTTAGATACCACCCACAGAAACATTAGCACTGTTTTATTAAAACAATAAGGTACACAAAATTTCAGCTATACATTGATTTATACATATATTATCCGTGTCATATATGCTTATAACCGTGAGGATTTCAACTATACATCGTGAATTCAAGTTTAAAACATGATTCTGACAGTTCATATTGTGAGTTTACCGAAGGAATAACCATGAGGATTGGTGCATGACGACTTATAAAGTAGAAGGCAAAAGGAGGGCCAACAATTACTTACCATTTACCAACAACTTTCAGATGTACAGGTTGAAGTTTATTTATAGAAACACGGGTTTGCTCTTCAACACCTCTCTCTGTCTTTTCTCTCAGCTTAAAGCAGAATTAACTATTAGACTAGCAATCGTGGAACAAAGCATCAACTGAAACAATGATATTGAACTCAAAACACTTATTTAAAATGCAATTTACACTCACCAAGAAAGAAGTTAGCTCCACCTCCAAAATCAGCAGGAACTGACCTGCCTCCAACTGTCTCATTCTGCCCCTTATTAATGCTAGGGGGGAGACCAAGGAACACCTAGCTGATCATAAGACGACGCGGAAGAAAATTTTCCATAACCAAATCCAACTTTTCTAACCATAACCAAATCCAACTTTTCTACGACCGATACCAATCGTCGGTTTGTGAATCGGGATCCCCTTACCCTTCATATCAACCTTCCGCCAACTAGTCACACCAAACTCAACACCATCTTCATTCCTTGGATTTGACTCTCTATCAACCACATTTTGTGACTTTTTTGCATCTGAAATCGAACTACACGATGCCTCACCTTCCAATTCATCAAACCCATTACCATAACAATTTCCATCCTCAACCATCTTCATACTCGAATCCAAGTTTTGATCTTTTGCCAAAACCGAATCCAAAGGGAGCTTACTTCTAACAGACATTTGAACAGGAGAGGCTTTCTCAGTCGGAAAATCAACTAATAGCCTCTGCAAGCAGTAATTGTTATTGCGGTTGACGAATAGTCCATCACAAGGACAAGGTAAGCTCAATCCAAACAAAGCCAGAAATTTTGAGGCAAAAAATACAATAATAGATGCACAGAGTAAGAAATAAGCTATAGCAAGATCAAGAAAAGCACCCACTAGCCCATTAAAAGTCCAAAAATCCATAGCCTTGCAAGCCATTTTCCCTCATATCACTAATTTCTGTTTAATCCCCAAGAAACTAATCGGAAAAGGAAATCAACTAAACCCTTTTCTGTTTACTTTGTTTAAGAAAAATCCCAAACAAAGAACTGAACTTTTAATTAAAGGGGAGAGCACGGGATCTACAGAGAATTCGAGAGATTGTGGTAAGAGATTTTCTTCTTCTTGATTGCTGTTTGTGAATTTAGAAACCCTAAAATTGAAATGATAATGGGTATATTTTGAAATTTGCTGAGAAAAGTTCATACTAGTGTTTCGTTCAATTGTTCTTGATAGTTCATAGGAAATTGTGCATGTTTTGACTAGAAGTTTAACGCGGTACGACGTCGTCGCTGACTGGTTTGTCCGTTATTAGATTGCAAATTTGTATGTGTTGAGCCCACAGAATTTCTATGGCGGTGCCACGTAGGTATGGTGGTTTATATCACTTTTTAAATCATGTAACTAGAATTATTTCAAAAAATAAATAAAATAAACTATGGTTAATTTTTTTTTTCTTCCCACAAATAGTTTTGTACATGCAAGATGTTTGAAATTTTAACAAAGGGAAATATATTTTCACATTCACTATAAGAAAATGGTCTAGTAGCGATCAAGATTATCTGCGACCGCATTATTCGGTCGCTACTACTAGTAATAGCGACTGCACGTACAAGTAGTCGCTATTTCAATTAGCGACTAAAATGCGGTTGCTAAGCAGTCGCTATTATAATTTTGCCGCCATAAATTTTGCGTAAATGTTGGTGGGGGAGACTTATTACGATCAATCCCTAACTGCGACCGCACATCGGTCGCTAATGCATCCACGTCAATAAAAAACAGCGACCGCAAGCGGTCGCTAATCTTTTTAAACTCCATCGGCACCAGACAGTCGGGCGAAAGACGAAGAAAGATAAAGAAGAATAAAAAAAAAGAATAGAAGGAGAAGAGGGAGAAAAGGGAGCGACGTCGGTGATTCCACGCCGCCCCATGTCGCCAGTATGCATACGCCGGTACTGATTCTCGACCTCCTCTTTTGGCTCCTTTGTTTGATCTCTCTATTCCATTTTTAAACTTCCTTTTATCTATAAATTTAAAAACCCTCCTTTGTTTGTGTGATAGTAGAGAATTAGTAGTGCCTTAAGTTATGTTGTATGTCTATATATTCTGTTGTATGTCATAAAGTATTATTAGATGGAAATGACTTAAGTTATGTTGGAAGTATTTTTTTAAATGAGTGTAATATATGAGTTAAATTTGTTGAGGTATTGCGTGATAAACCCTCCTTTGTTTGTGTGATAGTAGAGAACCCCAATTATAATGAGAAAAATTAATCCAAAATCTTAATTTGGCATACAATGAGGAAAATTGATTACTTTGGTTTGTTGAATTTGTTGAGGTAGTGTTCATTGCTATTAGAGAACGATTTACTCCTCGAGTTTCAATATTTTAGACCTGATATGCTCAATATTCAGACACAACTACGAGTCGTTATAAAGAAATTATCGATTATTGATGAGCCATATATGATATGGAGTAGAACATTAAGCTTAAACCTTGTCAGAAAAGATAAAAACATATAGAGATTAAGCTAAAGAAAAACTCACAAGGAATAAAAAACTAGTGAATTAGCAGGCAAGTTATTTATGTGGCCAATCACTTTTAAAAAGGAGGACTTACCTACTTTTTAGTTTGCCCGAATTTGTTTGATTTTACCTTATTACTACCTTTTCTTTAATTTTTAAGTTTCACTATAATGTGTTCCTTGAGTCAAATAAAGCTATGAGTAAAAAATATCTTCGATCAGTTGGCAACCTTTCACTCTATGGCAGTTGCTTTTGCAAAAACAGGAGCACTAGATGAAATGCCTAGGGCTTTAAAGCCGAAGATGTTTCTCGATTTCATAGAGAGATGGGACAAAACTAGCTTACACTTCTCAAGGAGTATTGGGGACAAACTTTATCGACGACGACCGACCTACGGAGTTAGCTTTTGCAGTGGCGAGAGTAGCACAGTAGCAGGATGACGCCGAGGTAATCTTGTCATTAGCTTTATATGTTTAGTTTAGTTTATGTTTAGTTTTTTGTTATTGTAATACAAAATAAATGGTCGTTTTTTGCTTTGCATAAGTCATACCAGTATCAACATATATATTATATATTTAACATGTTTTATTCTTTTTTTACAGTCCCATTTGGACAATATTTGATGCACGCGCGAAGACATTTACATTCTCCTTTTCTCATGTTCTACATTTGTATTATTTTTTTTTACCGACTGAATGTACGGAGTTTATATTGTACGTCTGATGTTATATTTGTATATAAATTTCAGTCGGACGGTACTTGTTTATGTTTATACATGTGTGGATGTTTATATATATTGTGTTGGTTTTAATTATTTGTATATCAATGGATTTGTATTGATGTTAGTTTATTTATAGATATTGTTGCGTGTTGGGATATAAAGCAGGTACAAACAGGTATAATTTTTTTGGGAAATCCACAAATCTGATCAAATTTTTTTTAAAATTAAGTATCAGCGACCGCATGTGGTCGCTAACACCTATCCGCGACTATCCGCGACCGAGTATGGCTTGAGGGTATTAGCGACCACTGCGGTGGCTAATGTTGGTCGCTGGAACGTGGCCACATCACCCCTGAGACCTGACTCACGGTGACTCAGCTTAGCGACGGAATCGGTCGCTATAAGGCGGTCGCTGATATGACGGTCGTTAATAGTGGTCGCTGAGGTCCACACAACGACCAGATTATGTTCGACCATTATCAACTACCGTATTCGGTCGCGGATACGTATCGGCGACCGAGTGTGGTCGCTGATAGGCGGTCGCAGATAAGCCATTTTCTTGTAGTGATTTTAGTTAGATATTTTAATACAATCTCATTCTTACGTGAGAAAGAAATTTGTAAAATTATTAAAAATGAATTAAACGTATCAAAATAATACGTCTTTAATTATACATAAATAAATATTTAAGCTTATATTAGATGACATGGCACGTTTAAAATGTTAAAATGTTGGATGAGAAGTTAATTTTTAAGACTATATATTATTAAGATTTTGTGTTAAAAACTTTCATTGGATCATAAAAAACTTAATAAAAGACGGATTATTTGAGTCAGCAGATAGTCAGTAGACATAAGTAATAAAATTTTGAATATTATTAATTTTATATACATTTATCATTTGTGTCATATATATAGATTATATGCAGAGGCGGATCTGTTCAAGGGCAGCATAGGCAGCTGCCCCTATTGGATTATTTTTTTTATAAGTATAGGGTAAGGGCAGATATGTAAGTTAATAAACTCAAATGGGCAGATTAATGGAAGAGTTAAATTTGGAGGGGCAAAAAAATATATATATACATAGGTACCAAACTTCGTAAAGGGCATAATGATAACTTATAATTATATTTTGTTGCACATTTATTTGTGTACCTAGTTATAAATGTATATACATAGGTACCAAGCTCTCATCTTTTATCATTTTAATAATATTTCTCATTTAATTAGGGCATTGATATTTGCACGCACAAGTAAAATTTTATATTTTCACAAGTTTTTTCTCACATAAGTGGGGCACATTTACTGTGACGCCCCCAAATCCGGGTACCTCAAACCCGAATCCGGTGCTCCACGGTACATTCCATTCCAAACAACATACTAGACATGAATGTAATTACTATAATATTACAACACGTCTTACTCTCAATCCCAGGTTCTATTACCATAACATCATTCCAAATACATAATAAGTCTTAATATTACATCATTTCTAATATAAATAAACTACGACGCCATCTAGACGTTCATCTTGCTCTTTCCCTTGTCCTTACTGGAACCTTCGACCCGCTCGGCCTTAGCTGCAATGTTTAATATAAAGCAAGAATGAGCATTCAATTGCCCAGCAAGTATAACAGTTGAATAACAACAATATCATCAATCACATCATTTCTCTTTGACAACTGAACAATAGTTGTGAAATATTCTGAATAAACAGGAATAATACTTTGCTTTCGTTTTAAAAATATATTTTTGAAACGACATTGAGTGGTCATAAGACCTTGAACTTTCTTTTGCTTTCTTGAAAAGGTACACAGCAATATAACTGCAAACCGTCTTACTTACGAGCACTTCTAGGTGATCAGCCTATTGTACTCTATGTTGATCAATACTCTAGCTGGAAACGACTATATGCGTTTGTTTAGGCGCTCGATGCCTTGTCAGAATAACTGACTAAAAACTGCCCCTAATATTAGGGTTGTTCATCTCATTCATGTCTCGGAATCCTAACCAAAGCAATTCGGTTGGATAGCTCTACTTAATCATCAATAACATTTCAAGGATTTATTATCAAATCAATAAAATATTTCAATATCTGTCTAGCCGAAACAAATGGCATCGACGTTCTCTATAACAGTTCATATATATGTGAACTTGAAAGCTTCAACAATTTATGTCATAACATAGCTCGAATACTTGTGCAAATACTGAAAAATTTACATAAGTAAGGAATTCACACAACCATATATGTATTGCGTAAATTGAAACTTCAAACATCACATGAGGATCATGAGAATATAAAATCCAATGAATCAAATAAACTTGCCCAACACAAGGGTTAGACAAGCGTTAGAAAACTTGCCTTAAGCGCTTGCTACTACTTGACGTTAATCGTCCTTCAAATATGTCCTACGCATTTAGACACATATTCACATACCAATTAGTCTCACAATAAACACCAAACATTGGCTTACATTAATCAATACATTATAATCATTACGAACATTGATTGCCACTACGACTACCCAAACGGGGCTCTCGCTCCCCGGTGAGCGAGCGGCTGCCCAGCTCGCCGGTGAGCTGGCGGGAGAGTAGGGGGCAGCGCCCCCTGAAAGCCAAACGAAAAATGCAACTATGCTATTCATTTCATTTAAGCAAATCTCACGTGACTTAGTCATTTCATGCTTGGGGTCATTCAACTATTACACTAACATAACATACATATGCCTTGGGGTATTTATAACATGTTGGGTCTATGTAAACATGCATCGCATCAACAACACAAAGTAGCACAGCAATTCAGCTCTGCAGACCGGCGCAGCTGCGCGGGTTTTCTACTTGGGAGTGGCGCAGCTACGCCACTCTGCATCTAGGGACTTTCAGGTTCTGCTACTGCAGAACCCAAAAACCCAAACTCTTGATTTCGTTCCCCTTGCTTCTTAACCATTATACAATAAGTCTATAGGATTTAAAACATGCTTTTATAACTGAGCTATGCATCAAAACATCATTTAATCAATTAATCATTCATAATTCTCATGTTTCTTAGAGAAATCATTCTCTTGGACATTAAACCAAATAGTTGGTGGGCATGGCTTTAGAGTTCATAACTCATAGCCTATCATTACATGGTTACCCTTGACTTCACATATGAAATCAATTCTCATAGCTTCTGGACATATACAAACAGTACACAACCAATGCACATAACCAAACCAAGATGATTACAACTTCATTATTAACAAAACATGAATAACAGTCCACTAATGTCCATTTCAGTCCATTTCTTGATTCCTTATGCATAGGTTCGATCCTCATTCATGGTTCCACTTTCACATACCATTAACAAGGTTTTAATAGAGCTAATTAATATCCATACATATTCATGAACTAATTAGCAAAGTCAGTCACATAACTTCAACAAAGCAACCAACACAAAACTAAGAACTTGGAAAGAATGTGGAAATGAGCTAAACTCTATATTGCATACCTCTTGGAGCTTATTCTAAGGTTGCTAATGGACTCAAATACCAGCTGCTACAATACTCCTTCTCCTTCCTCAATCACCCGTGAACACTCTCTTCACTATTTTCTCTCAAGTTTCAGTTTCTAACTTAGCAAAAATCAAAGGAATGGAAGCTATGAAATGGGGGAATATATATAGAGGATTGGTCAGATGTTCTTGGAGGTGGGAGGAGCTGAGCATGCTCTCCTGTATCAGCTCCCCATGGCTGGGAGAGTGAGTTTTGCTCCTCTCCATGCTCGGGTAATCCCCCTCCCTTCTCCCCATTTGTTCCTCCTTCCTTTTCCTCTACCAAATGCAAGAAATTGCTTCTACTCATGCAACCCACGTTCTTGGCTTCTCTTCTCCCTCTCCTCTCCTTCTCACGTACTCTTCTTCCTTCTTCAAATGTGACCAGCTGATTATATAACCCATTTCTCTTCATGGGTCATGAGTTTGGGTCATGAATGGTGGGTTTGGTTCATGGACTAAGTCCATGAGTTTTGGGCTTCAAATAATAATCTATTGGGCTTCTAATTTAATACCAATTGGGCTTCTAATAAATATTCAATTGGGCTCAAATAAAATCTCACACTTGGATTATTAATCCCTCTCATTAACGCTTTGGCGAAATTATGAAAAGTCATAAAATCGAAAAAGACGTCTTTGGCGTAAATAGCGTTTTAGCGCTATTCTTTAAAATAATTTAATCAATACCATGAAATAACAACACTCAAAAATTATCACATACACATCATATGTAGTAATAAAATATTCAAACACATAATGCGGAATAATATTAATAAAAGTTTAATTTATTCAATAAAATTCGTAGCCTCGCGTTACAAAGCTACCCGCGATCCGCGATCGTTACATTTACTATTCATGTGAGACAGAAATCTTGTGGAACTATAACTTTTACTTGTGGAATCGCTTCTTAATTTTTTTGCCAGTTTAATCTTTTGTCATATTCTTTTCATTCAAATATTTAAAGTTAAGTTTTGGTGTTTTTTTTTCTTTGGCATGCTGAAGTTTACAAGACCAACCTTGCGTTGAAGAAAATTATGATAATGAAGAGAGGACTTAAGATGACAAAGCTACAAAGTTTTTATAGCTTATTTTTCTTACCACTTTACTTTTATTAATGATTAAATATTTTAGGTACTATGGCCTTCGGGGCACCTACATTTGTTTTGATTACAAGTCTTGTACGTTTTGTTACTTAATTATTACATATTTAGTTGTGGATTATACAATTAGTTATTTATATAATATAATATTTTATTTGATGTTGATTACAAATTAATAAATATTTTTAAAAATATTTTTAATTTGCAATGATTTGATTATTTAATAGCAGCATTGTCGAAGAAATTTCTTCTCGATAAATTAAAAAAAATCACAATATGTAATTAGTGAAGGAAATCTAACTTTTCTAAAGTAAATGGTGGGGGCTAGTTATACCCCTTACTTTCCCATTCACACCCCATAGTTCACCAAAAAACCCTAGGCTAATAAATACTCCATGACGCGAATATTTGCTTAACTCCCTCCTTCCCCATAATTCTTCTCTCTTGCTCTCTGTTTCCTCTCTCTACCCCACTATCACCACATTGTATCAATGGACGACGAGGATTACCAGGTCGATCCAGACTATGGAGACTTTATCGACAAAGAGATAGAGTACCTAAAAGACTTGGTAAGTTCCATCCTTCATCTTCATCTTCTAAGAACTGGATGATTATGCCATATATGGGTAACGTGATATCAACATGTTATAATGTGGTAGTTCTACTGATTTCACAGGAACAATGTTTATCCTTTTTCCCTCTAAGGGGTGTACCAGTGGAGATCAACTAGAGCTTATTCCAAATTTTTCAATCCCACCGGTCTCGAAAATGTGGTCTGATCATCATCATGCAAGTGCCTCAGGATGGAGAGAGTTGTTTTTTTCAAGGATGAAAAAGTTCAAGATGCTTACCTCTTCCACCAATTACGAAACAACAACTGTTGAGTTCATCGATTGATGCAAGTGTTTAGTTCTTAGTTATTTAGCTTACTTTTGTTGTTGAATGCTTAGGTTTTAATGCCCAGTTCATGTAAAAACTTAATTCCTGGTTCATGTAAAGGGTTTTTGCTCTGTTTTTGTAGTTCTATTGTGTTTGGGGTGTCTTTGGCTTTTTTTAAAAAAATATGAAAAAAGAGGTGTACTCAGAATCATATCATTCTTAATGTGGTTTTTTAATTATGGGGTGTGAATGGAAAAATGAGGGGTGCAACTAGCCCCCACCAAAGTAAATATGTTCTTCACAAATTGTTATTTATGAAAGAAGACATTTTTACTAGTTATTTCAAAATGTTAATTGTGAGGAAATCATCTCCTCGCCAAACAAAAATATCTTTTACAATATATAATTTGTGAAGAATATATATTCTTCACAATATATCCTTCACAAAAAAAATTTAGTCACTAACTTAGCGAAGGATACTTTTAACGAAGAGCTCTAATGCGAGAAATTACGCGAAGTGGGGTTTCAAAAAAACAAAGGACTCTTATAGTAAATGATATACTTAATTATGATATTATATTATACTTCTCAAAAAGTGGGGTTTCAAAAAAACAAAGGACTCTTATAGATAATGAATAATGCTAGAGTTTTAAATTTTTGTTCTCAAATGGGTCTCATATGACATGAGATTAAATATTTTGATAATATTTTATAGTATAACTAATCACATGAGATCTACCTAACAAATATAATGATAACATGTCATTTGAGATAATTTTTGATATAAAAAATTTGAAATCCCTAATGTTTTCTATAGATGAGTGACATAGATTTTTAACTTTTTACCTTTTGCTCGAGGTGGGCTTTTTCAGTCTTTGATTGAGCTAGACAAAATAATAAAATATAGTATTAATTTGTAAATAATGGAGTGTAATTAAGACTATCAATTAGATTAGTCAAGTCCGAAATTCAATTGTTCGACCCATAAAAAACTCACTCAAATTTAATTTGGGAGTGAGTCGATCAGAGTTTGAACAAAAAAAATTCAAGCTTGAAGTGTAATTCGGCCTCAGTTTGGTCAATAGGTTGTTAAACTCATTATAGCCCCGACCAAATTATAGTGTTAAAAACATATAAAATATACAAATTATTTATATTAATTATTACATATTTTACATTTTCAATTTATATTTAAATATTTTTACATATAGTATCTTAATTTAACTAAAAAATAAGTATTATATTTTTTTAAAGTGATCAATGATATCAGTTTCAGAACAAATCTAATAATTATATGAAAAAAGAATTAACATGAGATATTAAAAATAATAAATTATTTACAAAATAGCTCATTAATGTTAATTTAAACTTCAATTTTATTAGTATGAAAAGTGACATATGCCAAACATTTTTAGTAAGTTGCTTGAAATTATATTTTTTGAGCCTAATAGTCAATATCAGTAATGCTATATTTTAATATGGATTTGATTGAGAAAAAAAATTTGAAGCTCATAATTTTATTTGGGTCAAACTTGGACAAACTTATCATAACCCATATTTGGTCCAACCCAGTTGTAGCCCGACCTATTTGTCAGGTCTAAAGGCATCAGTATCCAGAACTCAAGAGACACTTGGAGATTACTTTGTGCACATTATGTGTGTGTGTGTATATATATATAGATATATATATAAACTAAAAGTAAAACACTTTTTATATTTCTATATAATGTTATGATTAATTTAACTAGAACTAAAACTCTTTTTATGACCTACAATTTTAATATTAACTTATTATTCTACAATAATTTTATTTTTTACAAGAGTCCTTTAGTTACTTACTCATATAATAAATTTTAACTTAAAAATCATTTTTAAGATTTTAATTTAAGTTTTTACTCAACTTTAATCTCTAATTAACTATATATTAGAAATATTATGAGTACATAATAATTAATATTAAAAAAAATTATAATCCAATATATATATATATATATATATATATATATTAATGATTACTTTAGTTACCAATTCTATTACATATTCCTCCTTTAGTTAATTTGTGTTATAAAATAATTCTAACTTATATATTAGTTATTAAAATTTAGTAGCTACCTTTTAAAACTAAAATCATAATATAAGAAAACTATTATGAGTAAATAATAATTAATATAAAAAAATTATAATATATATTACAAAATATATTAACGATTAAAATTTAGTAAACAACTTTATTTCATATAGGAGACCTTAAGTTAATTAATATTAAAAAAATCCTAACTTATATATTACCAATTAAAATTTTAATTATCTTTTAAAACTAAAATCATGATCATAAGTTATTATTTTACAATAATTTTATTTTTTATAAAATTTATTTAGTTAATTAATTATACAATATAGTATAACTAAACACTATATTTAAACTTTTAAGTTTTCACTCAACTTTGAACTCTAATTAAAAATGCATATATAAATATATAGAGGATTGATATTATAAAAACTAAACATTAAATTTTGAAACAATATAAAAACTTAATATTAAATTAAAAATAATAAAAGAATCACATCAGTAACACTCAATTATGAGTATTCGACAAATGTATATGATCTGTAGTCGTTCGTTTTTTAAGCAAAATAAATAGTAGTAAGTCAAATTAAAATTTAAAAAATATTTTATAATCACTATATAAAATAAACTATATATTAAAAATAATTTTATTTAAAAAATAATCAATAAAACTTGATTTTTTGGTGTTTGTCTTTGGTTTTTGGTGTAGACCTAAAGTTTAACTAGAAATAAAATACTTTTTATACTCTTATATAGTACTAGGATTAATTTAACTAAAACTAAAACTCTATTTATGATCCTACAAACTTTAATATTAATTTATTATTATGCAACAATTTTATTTTTTATAAGAGTCCTTTACTTACTTACTTACTCACTCATATAATAAATTTTAACTTAAAAATTATATTTATGATTTAGTTTAAGTTTTTACTCAACTTTAGTCTCTAAATGACTATATATTAAAAATATTATGAGTACATATAATAATTAATATCAAAATTATATTATATATATATATATTAGACATATATTATTGATTACTTTAGTTATCAATTCTATTACATAGAAGAGACCTTTAGTTAATTAATGTTACAAAATAATTCTAACTTATATATTAGCTATTAAAATATAGTTAGTGTGGGCAAGTAAATTGTGCCTTGCTAGGGTTAGGGTTTCGTGTTGGCTGGAGAGGAGAGAAATCCACGAAAAGCACGAAATTGATTGATTGATTGAAGAGGGGAGAAGAACAGGTGGGCGATTACTCCAATGACACGTGGCAGAACTCTCAGAATCCGGAAACCGGATTAGGGTAGCAGGGATTCCAAGAGCCTTCTTGAGTCTTCGAGTTAGGAGAAAGTTCCAAATGCAATGAGCTTCCAAGAGTCTAAGTGTAATGTCTTGAGAGCGATCCCCTTTTCTTAGAATAGAGGGGCTATTTATAGAGCTTTCTTGGGGAATAGTCACATGCTAGACACATGTTTTAAGGGAAATTCCTGAAATACCCTTTAGTCATGTTTTAAAGGAGAAATTCCAGAAATGCCCTTTAATCATCAAAGTAATGCCCAAATTGTCCTGTTCTTCTAGCCCCCAATCCAATCCCTCAATCAAATCCCAAAATGGGTCGCATCCACGAGTCTTCTGCCTTGGAACACGTGGAGACTTCCCCGGGTCTAGCACATTTATTTTCGTCTAATCTGTACATTTAATTAGGTCACATGAACCCTAATTTGTACATTTAATTAGGTTTTTGTAAACTCTAATTTGTACATTTAATTCAATTAGGTCATGTGAACCCTAATATGCACTTGGGCCCACAGTTAGCCAGCTTTTAAAACTAAAATTTTAATAGCAACTTATTATTGTACAACAATTATATTCTTAAATCACTAAATTAAAATACAATGTAATTGATTGTTAGTTAGATCTCATTCCCCCTTTATTTCAATATCCTAAACATGAAATTTAATAATATCACATCGTTTTGAACTATTAGCCAAGCTAATTAGATGTAACAACCACACCTTGTTACTCATGTATATATTGTTTCAAAAATAGTGGGAGCATATACATAATTCAACATGCAGCCAATCCAAAGTTGAATAAAAGCACCCCACTCTAATCCACAACCAATATTGTCACTCACTCTAAGCCTTTAAAATAAGATTCTCCAAGAAAAAATGCTACTGATTTTTGACAAATTTGAGCTATTTATCTAATCTTCACCAAATCTAATAATTAATGACTAAGAAAATTGTCCACCCACCACTCCCACTGCCACTACTACTACTAGTAGTAGAATCTTACCCACCTAAATCAAGTTCATTAGCTCATCACTATAAAATATATATTAGTTGCATGATTAAGACCCTTTTTAGTCATTCATAATTTTCATGTTGATATTACCGCTTGTAATGCTCCTACCAATAAATCTACGAATTGCTACAAGGGATTCTGATTCGGTTCCCCTTATTCATTATCTGATTCTTGAGGCGTTCTTTAGCCTCGAGGTCTTCCTCTTGGCAGCATTTTCTGTTTAATATAAAATGTATTATTATAACATTATTTATGTTAAGCATATATTAGAAATGCTAAAATTTAATTACTCTCGAGACACATTTAATAAAACATATTTATATTAATATGCATCTCACTAGTACATAGTACTTTACATTTCATATCATCATGTTATTTTCGTATCATATCCCACTATCACTACGAAAGTTGGGATTTACAAAAACTTCCTCCTTTACTTACCCTTACTTACATATTTTTTACCATCTATTTTACATATATATATATATATATATATATATATATACATGTAGTGCACAGCTGTGTATCGTCATTATAGTCCAAAAAAATCATCGCTATAGCCGACGGTGCAATACACAGCTGTGTACCTACATGTAGCCCATATATATATATATATATATATATATATATATATATATATATATTACACGTCGTTATAGTCCAAAAAAACCGTTGCTATAACCGACTGTACACTACACAGTTGTTTATATATATTTTTCCCTATATATATATATATACACACACACACACACTATCATCCCAAGCATTAGTCTCGCAGGCCTCTCATGACAGCCTCTGCATATTCCTCATTAGCCATAGCCAGCTTACATAGTTGTGAGTTGTGCGTTATAAAAATTCACTCAACCATTCTAAGCCACACTCTATGACTTCCATTTATAGTAAATTCTACATTACAAAATTTTTACTTGGCACAACCATATAAAGACATACAAAAAGATATCAATACATATTCAAAAGGGTGCCCCAAGTGTAAAATTATCTCTCAACAGAAGTATAAAATAAACTAGAATATTAAGTACAGTATAACAAAATACACTATATAGATACACGATACTCATTCAAAATCCATATCACAATAAACCTAAGACATGATTCTTGATAGTTTAATCAATAACCACAAACGAAGCATCACATTCAAATAGGACCAACAAAAAATTACTATCATCCAAACAAAATTTAGAATTACACGACTCATATTGGTCAACCTATAAACCAATTTTTAAACATATGAATGTATACATACATATGTATATTACGTATATAATATAATACATATATAGATATACATGTGTATATAATATAATACATATATAATATAAACTAATATATATATATATATGTCACTTCCCTAAATATTTAGAACCTATAAAATTAGTCTTCTCTTAAGCCTATACCTACTTACGCCTCTCTTTCCCTCCTCAAATCTATCACAAAATTCAAAGTCCACTATATTCTTACTACCTCCCTCTTCTCTCCAAGAAAGTTGCTACTCTTGTCAAACCTGTGTTCTCAAACAAAAATTTAAGTTTAAAAAATAAGAATAAAAAAGAAAATATATCGATACATAGTGCCTCATGTTCCAAGAGAAGTAAAGACTTTCTAAATTGAGCAATTTGCAAAATATTTTGAAAATCTCGAACAAACTTAAATCGCATGAGTACAATATCATTCAAACATAGCAAACAACAATTTCTAATTTCAATAATACCTTTGCTGTCGAAATTTATTCATGCTTGCAAATACCAATATTGATCCAATTTCAAGATGTTGAATCTCCTATCTTTAACCCCATCTTCAGTTTACATAGTTGTGAGTTGTACGTTACAAAAATTCACTCAACCTTTACAAGCTCTATGCCTTACATTTATAGTAAGTTCTACATTAAAAACATTTTACTTAGCACAACCATATAGAGACATACAAAGAGATATCAATACATATTCAAAAAGGTGTCCCCAAGTGTAAAATTATCTCTCAACGATAGTATAAAATAAACTAGAATATTAAGTATAGTATAACAAACACACTAAATAGATACACGAAAGAACTCATTTAAAATCCATATCACATTAAGCGGCATGATTCTTGGTATTTTAATCAATAACCACCAACGAAGCATCACATTCAAACAGGACCAATCAAAAAAATTACTATATTCCAAACAAAATTTAGAATTACATGACTCATATATTGGTCAACCATCAAACATTCCTTAAACATATGTAACATATTTTATATAATATAAAATATATAATATGTTACATACATGTGTATATTATGTATATAATATAATATATAATATAATACATATATAGATATACATATATGAACTTGTATATTAAATATATAATATAATATAAAATAAAATAATGTAACAATATAATATATTTATGCCACTTCCCTAAATATTTAGAACCTATAAAATTAGTCCTCTCATATGCCTATACCTACTTACCCCACTTTTTCCCTCCTCAAATCTATCAAAAAATTCAAATCCCACTACATTATTACTACCTCCCTCTTCTCTCCAAGAAGACTACTACTTTTGTCAAACCTGTATTCTCAAACAGAAATTTAAGTTAAAAAAAAATTAGATTAAAAAAAAATACCAATAAATGGTACCTCACGTTCGAAGAGAAGTAAAGACTTCTAAATTAAACAAGCTTGCTATGAATCAATACAACCTACAAAATATTTTGAATATCTCATTCGAACTTAAATTGCATTAGTACAATATCATTCAAACATAGCAAACAACAATTTCTAATTTCAATTACACCTTTGTGCCGAAATTTTTTCATGCTTGCATATACTAATATTTATCCAATTTCAATAAGCTAAATATCCAATCCTTTACCCATCTTCAGCTTACATAGTTGTGAGTTGTACGTTACAAAATTTTCACTTGGCACAATTATATAGAGACATACAAAGAGATATCAATACATATTCAAAATGGTGCTAAATAGACTAGAATATTAAGTACAGTATAACAAATACGCTAAATAGATACGCAAAAGAACTCATTCAAAATCCATATCAGAATAAGCCTAAGACATGATTCCTGGTAGTTTAATCAATAACCACCAACGAAGCATCACAATTAAGCTGGACCAATCAAAAAAATTACTATATTCCAAACAAAGTTTAGAATTACACATGACACATATATTGGTCAACCTATAAACCAATCCTTAAACATATGTAACATATTTTATATAACATATAATATATAATATATATGTATACATAGGTATGTATATTACTTATATAATATAATATATAATATAATACATATATAGATATACACGTATACATACATATGTGTATATATATATGCCACTTTCCTAAATATTTAGAACCTATAGAATTAGCCCTCTCCTATGCCTACACCTACTTACCCCTCTCTTTCTCTCCCCAAATCTATCACAAAATCCAAATCCCACTACATTCTTACTACCTCCCTCTTCTCTCCAAGAAGGCTGCTATTCTTGTCAAACCTGTGTTCTCAAACAAAAATTTAAGTTAAAAAAAGTAAGAATAAAAAAGAAAATATACCGATAAATAGTACCTGATGTTCCAAGAGAAGTAAAGACTTCTAAATTGAGCAAGCTTGCTAAGAATCGATACAACTTGCAAAATATTTTGAATATCTCGTTCGAACTTAAATCGCATTAGTACAATATCATTCAAACATAGCAAACAATAATTTCTACTTTCAATAATACCTTTGCTGCCGAAATTTCTTCATGCTTACAAAAACCAATATTGATCCAATTTCAAGAAGCTGAATCACCCATCTTCAGCTTACATAGTTGTGAGTTGTACGTTACAAAAATTCACTCAACCTTTCGAAGCCACAAGGCCTTACATTTATAGTATGTTCTACATTACAATATTTTCACTTGGCACAACCATATAGAGACATAACAAAGAGATATCAATACATATTCAAAATGGTACTCTAAGTGTAAAATTATCACTCAACAAAATTATAAAATAAACTAGAATATTAAGTACAGTATACAAACACACTAAATAGATACACGAAAGAAATCATTCAAAATCCAATAAGCCTAAGACATGATTCTTGGTAGTTTAATCAATAACCACCAACAAAGCATCACATTCAAGCAGGAACAATCAAAAACAATTACTATATTCCAAACAAAGTTTAGAATTACACTTGACTCATATATTGGTCAACCCATAAACCAATCCTTAAATAAATGTAACATATTTTATATATTATATATTATATGGGTAAAATGCAAATGTGACCATTGATCTTTAGGTGTTTTTGGGTATTGAGCCTCTTTCTTTTGGTCAACGCAAATCGAGCCCCTTTCTGTTCAAAAATTTGGATATTGAGCCCCCAGGAGCCACATGTGCGTTGACCTGCCTACATGGCGTACACGTGGCACTGCTGATGTCAACTTTAATCAAATTAATTTCTAAAAAGATGCCACTACCCAGATTTGTCCTAAAACCTCAAGTTTGAGGTTTTGGTCAAGACACCACCTGAGCACCATAAGCTTAGCTATTAAATTACCCAAAGAATATTGCTACATACTAAATCGTAAATCAATTCATAATAACTAAATAAAACAAACAGAGATAACGAACAGAGGGGGAGGGGAATTATTTTGATAAATATTTTATAACAATAACAATAACAATAATAATAATAATAAAATAATAATAATAACAACAACAATAATAACAATAATAATAATAATAACAAAAATAATAATAATAACAATAATAATAATAATAATAACAATAATAAAAATATATTTAACTCAATAATATTTTAATAATTTTTACAAGTTATTGTAATTTACAACTTATTATCATTCTCACACCGTCACAGTTTGTGTCAATCTAATTTTTAACTTACATATCGAATTAGTTTCAAATTCCCTACTTCCCATCCCCACCAACTAATTAAACTCAACGCCATGTTAAAGCTAAAGAGTTAATCCCATTCTTCCTCGCCAAACCAGACTTTCTCTCTCTCTACCTAATTAAATCATATGGCCGCCTCTTCCTCTTTCTCTCTCTACCCAAACCAAGCCCTCTCTTTTCCCACTCACCATCACCGCCAACAACTCAACTCTTCATTCTCTCAAGTAAATTACTCCCTCCGGTGCCGGAGCTCTATCTCTCTTACCCTCCGGTTGTCTCATTCTATAGCTCCCAATTGTCGAATTGATTCCAGCCGAGTGCGATTGAGGGTATGTGCAACTTCGACCACTCAAGTGATGGATCAATCCTCCAATAACACGAGGTCAATTGTTCCTACTGTCGTGGAGGTTGATTTAGGCAACCAGAGCTACCCGGTTTATTTTGGATCCGGCCTTCTCGATCAATCCGATGTTCTTCAGAGGTACCACCATTTGTTGTCTTCAAAACTTTTGGGGTCGAAACCTAGGAAATCACGTCGCCGGAGCCACGTGTGAGGAGCAGAGGAAATCATGAAAGGTGTGAGGACATCCGTATACAAATCTCCGAACTCGTCATCGTCTTCCATGAGAGAGAAATGGAGTTTGAAGGGTCCGATTTCGTGGTTTTGGCTTTTTCATATCCCCAAAACTGGCAACACTTCTTGATTTAGCGAACCCTAACTTTTGGAGATTTGAAATTGTTGAGCTTTAGATGAGAGAGACGACAATGGAGATGATGTTTTAAATTAATAGGTATCTTTGTCTTTTAATAATCTGGTGAGGCTGGGGAAATGAATTGATTTGGAATAAGATTTAATCCTTGAGATGATTTAGTAACTAGGCCCGTGGTGCTCGGATGGTTTTATGACCGAGAGTTCAAAGTTGATGTTTTGAGTTCGAATCCTGGGCTTCACAAATTTTTTAGGAAATAATTGGAAGCGTCCACGTCAGCGGTGCCACATAGGCAGCTCAATGTACATGTGGCACCTAGGGGCTCAATATCCAAATTTTTTAATAGAAAAGGGCTTGATTTGCGTTGATCGAAAGAAAGGGACTCAATACTCAAAAACGCCTAAAGTTCAGTGGCCACATTTGCATTTTACTCTATATTATATAATATGTATGTATACATACATATGTATATTACGTATACAATATAATACATAATATACAACATATATAGATATAAATGTATGCAAACAAATGTATATTACATATATAATATAATATTAAATAATTAAATAATATAATATATATATATTTATACCAATTCCCTAAATATTTAGAACTTATAAAATTAGTCCTCTGCTACGCCTATACCGACTTACCCCTCTTTCCCACGACATTCTTACTACATCCATCTTCTCTCCAAAAAGGTTGCTACTCTTGTCAAACCTGTGTTCTCAAACAGAAATTTAAGTTAAACAAAATAAGAATAAGAAAGAAAATATTCCAATAAATAATACCTCATATTCCAAGAGAAGTAAAGACTTCTAAATTGAGAAGTGCTAAGAATCAATACAACCTGCAAAATATTTTGAATATCTCGATCGAACTTGAATCACTTTAGTACAATATCATTCAAACATAACAAAAAACACTTTCTAATTTCAATAATACCTTTGCTGCCGAAAATTCTTCATGCTTGCAAATTCCAATATTGATACAATTTCAAGAAGCTGAATCTCCTATCTTTTACCCATCTTGAGCCTACATAGTTGTGAGTTGTACGTTACAAAAATTCACACAACCTTTCCAAGCCATGCCTTACATTTATAGTAAGTTCTACATTACAAAATTTTCACTTGGCACAAAACCATATAGAGACATACAAAGAGACATAAATACATATTCAAAAGGGTGCCCCAAGTATAAAATTATCTCTCAACAAAAGTATAAAATAAATAGAATATTAAGTACAATATAACAAATACACTAAAAAGATACACAAAAGAACTCATTCAAAATCATCACAATAAACCGAAGACATAATTCTTGGTAGTTTAATCAATAACCACCAAGGAAGCATCACATTCATGCAGGACCAACCAAAAAATTACTATATTCCAAGCAAAGTTTAGAATTACACGACCCATATACTGGTCAACCCATAAACCAATCCTTAAATATATGTAACATATTTTATATAATATATAATATGTATGTATACATACGTATGTATATTACGTATAAAATATAATATAATATAATATAATATAATCTAGTATAATATACACACACAGATATATATATATATATGTCACTTCTCTAAATATTTAGAACCTATAAAATTAGCCCTCTCCTATGCCTATACCTACTTACCCCTCTCTTTCCCTCTCCAAATTTGTCACAAAATCCAAATCTCACTATATTCTTACTACCTCCCTATTCTCTCCAAGAAGGCTGCTACTCTTGTCAAACCTGAGTTCTCAAACAAAAATTTAAGTTAAAATAAGTAAGAATAAAAAAGAAAATATACCGATAAATAGTACCTCATGTTCCAAGAGAAGTAAAGACTTCTAAATTGAGCAAGCTTGCTAAGAATCAATACAACCTACAAAATATTTTGAACATCTCGTTCGAACTTAAATCGCATTAGTACAATATCATACAAACTTAGCAAACAATAATTTCTAAATTCAATAATACCTTTGCTGCCAAAATTTCTTCATGCTTGCAAATAACAATCAATCCAATTTTAAGAAGCTGAATCTCCCATCTTTTACCCATCTTCAGCTTACATAGTTGTGAGTTGTACGTTACAAAAATTCACTCAACCTTTCCAAGCCACACTTTATGCCTTACATTTATAGTATGTTCTACATTACAATATTTTCAATTCTCACAACCATATAGAGACATACAAAGAGATATAAATACATATTTAAAATGGTGCTCCAAGTGTAAAATTATCACTCTAACAAAATTATAAAATAAATTAGAATTAGAATATTAAGTACAGTATAATAAACACACTTAATAGATACACAAAAAAACTCATTCAAAATCCAATAAGTCTAAGACATGATTCTTGGTAGTTTAATCAATAACCACCGAGGAAGCATCACATTCAAGCAGGAACAATAAAAAAAATACTATATTCCAAATAAAGTTTAGAATTACACATGACTCATATATTGGTCAAACCATAAACCAAATCTTAAACAAATGTAACATATTTTATATATTATGTATTATATAATATAATATGTATGTATACATACATATGTATATTACGTATATAATATAATATCAAATAATATATATATATATATTTATTATACTTCCCTAAATATTTAGAACCTATAAAATTAGCCTTCTCCAACGCTTATACCTACTTACCCCTCTTTCCCACTACATTCTTACTACATCCCTCACTTCTCTCCTAGAAGGTAGCATACTCTTCTTCTCAAACCTATGTTCTCAAACAGAAATTTAAGTTAAACAAAATAAGAATAAAAAAGAAAATATTTCGATAAATTACCCTGATGTTCCAAGAGAAGTAAAGACTAGAAAATTGAGAAGTGCTAGGAATCAATACAACCTGCAAAATATTTTGAATATCTGGTTCGAACTTAAATCACTTTAGTACAATATCATTCAAACATAACAAACAATAATTTCTAATTTTAATAATACATTTGCCGCTGAAATTTCTTCATGCATGCAAATACTCATATTGATCCTATTTCAAGAAGCTGAATCTCCCATCTTTTATCCATCTTCAGCTTATATAGTTGTGAGTTGTACGTTACAAAAATTCACTCAACCTTTCCAAGCCCCACTCTATGCCTTACATTTATAGTAAGTTCTACATTACAAAATTTTCAATTGGCACAACCATATACAAACATACAACTAGATATCAATACATATTCAAAATGTAACGCCCCCAAATCCGGGTCCCTCAAACCTCGGAACTGGTACGTCACGATACACATCTTCTTACACATTATACAATTAACGCGGAATATATAAACATACATTGTTTATTTCAGAGTATTCTACAACATTTCCCAAGGTCTACAACCTTTATCTTGATACATACCTTAATAACTCAAAAGGTTTACATGATCATTTTCATAAGGTATCATAATAGTTAACGCATATTAAGTTACTCTTGAACTTTTCCTCTTGTCTTTGTCCTTCTTGAAGCACTTGAGCTTAACTGAAATATTATCATGATATAGCAAGAGTGAGCAACTACTTTGCTCAGCAAGTTTAAATACAAGAAAGATATATCATGATTGAAAAAGAATAGGCTTTCGAATTTTCAACAATATATAATAATTGTGAAAGAATGATAATCAAATTTCAATAAATGAATAACTGAATCAATAACGCTGAGTGGCCAACAATGACCATGAATAAATTTGGTAATCAAGGTGATCAGCCTTTCATACCAGGTAAACATATGCAACTTGCACTAAGTGCGATTAACAATAAATTTCATTGAGGTGGAATAATTGATAATAATTAAACCACTAACATGCTTAAAAATATTAACTCAAGTTTGAGTTAGGAAACTTGCAATAACGTAAGAAGTTTAGGGTTAAGAACTTGCCTTGTCCGTTGATTACTGCTACGCAATCTAATTTAATCTCTTATGAAAGACCTATCATTTATAAGATTGATCTTTAAATCAGCATATCGTATCATACCACATAATACTGCTACTTCTATAAATAAATCATCTAACATTTAGCCACATAATCAAATTTAGATAACACCTTAAACCATCAATATTATTATCGTCCTTTGATAATATTTCAATCACTTAATCAACATCTTAAAACTCTCGTCTAATATTATTAATCATTTAATAATATTTTAATAATATCTTAGGCACTTAGAAATATTATTAATCATTTAATAATATTCTAATCACACTTTAATATTATTAATCATTTAATAATATTCAAAATTACTTCTTAATATTATTAATCATTTAATAATATTTTAATTCACTTTCAAATATTATTAACCCTTTAATAATATTTTGATCACTTAATATCATTTATTAATATCTTAATCATTACAAATATTATTAATCTTTTAATAATATTTTAATCATCGAATAATACTTTAATCTAATATTATTAATTATTTAATAATATTTTAATCATTTATTAGACTCATGAACAATTTAATTTAATTGTTTATCCTGATTATTTAATTTAGTTAACATACATATTTGGTCATACACATAATATTTTATTAAAAATGACCAAATCACCCATATAAAATCTTAACATATCATATTAAAGGTCATTAAGCAATAAAATAACATCCACACATTTTTTAACTTAACATAACTTAATTTTCTCATTTATTCTTAACTTAATCATAGGTATAAAAAATACCAAAACAACTTATTATTTTTTTATCTTTTGAGAAATATCAGTATATGATATTTTAGTTCTATAATAATTTTCCTGTAATTTTGCAATTTCGTTTCCTATTTTTAAATAGGCTAAAACAGTCCAAAATGGCTATATTTATCATAAATTATTCGTTTGTTCAAAAATTCTGAAATTTATACGGTAGACTCATACTACCATATACTACTTCCAGTTAAATTTTCACAATTTTCTGGGTTGTATTCATTGAGTTATAACAATTTACTTTTAAAATCGTATTGTCTTATAAAAGCCATAACTCCCTCTCCGGACATCAAAAAATTCTCATCTTTGGACAGCATCTAGTTAACTTGATATACTAATATACCACAAAAGACCAGAATTTTTAGAGTAACAAAAGTGGCCGAAACAGTGGTCGGAGCAAACTGGCCAGGTTACTTTAACAGTTTTCCAGATTTTTGTCGGCAGGAACTGTTTTACTAACAATTACACCACGGTTGATCCGTTTAATCTTTTTAAGTGATTCCACTTGGGTTCATCAGATAACTCATATATCTAACACCACTCTTTGACGGATCACAAAAAGAAGTTATAGATTTCAAATGGTAAAAGTCCAAAGTGGACTGAAATTTAGGACTTTTGAGCTTAAAAACTGTTTTTGTTCTTCTTTCATTTCTTTTCTTTCCTTGAATTCTTTTGTTGGATTCTTGCTAATCCATGACTAAACCATCACATATCAACTTAAACATATCCTCCTTACAAAAATTCCATAAAAATTAACATCTACATCAAAGGTTTAGTTAAGATTTAAGAATTACCTTTTTATTTTCTTCATTTCCTTCTTCTTCTTCCTTCTTTTCTCTCCCTCCCTCTCTCTCTCTCTCTCTCTCTCTTTTTCTTTATTCAGAATTTGGGGAAGTACGGGGAGAATGAAATGAAAAAGAAAAGGCTGATCATTACTCTTATTAGGCAAAGCCATTAATTCAACCTCACATGCCCCATCTCTTTTCCTTAGCCAATTACAAGCAAGTTAGGTGAGGGAATTTAGGGAAGACTTGGAAGCATGTGGGAAATAAATCCCAGCAATTATTCCCCCCGCTCATCAACCTTAGCCGCCCCTTTCATGGCCCACTTCTTCAAAAAAAAATTAATATTTCCTTTTATTTACTCACTTATCCAATTAATTGTCTATTTGACCATTTTGGCTTCTAAAAATTAACTTTTTCGATCTTATAGTCGATTCCTACTAATTTCGACGTTCCGAACTCAACCGTCTAGTCCGCGTCTCCAAATTCTACTCCGAACTCAAATTCAAAATTTCAAGCACTATTCTTATCTTATATGCAATTATTCGCTTCCTTAGTTAGTAAACTAAAATAATTCGTTTAAACTAACTATTAAATTACATCTCATCACTTTAATTATTAATAAATATGTAATACACATATATCCATTCACTCATCTCATTTACCCAAATAATATCTATAAAAGCTTTATTTTAAACAATTATACGCTTTGTTAGTTAGCTCAAACTAATTAAATTAATTAACTTTGATCAACTATTAATTCACATTCATTTGACATAATATTAAATATCAGACCATTATTCATATTACATATAATTATTGTAATATAAATAAAATTATCATCATTAACTAAATAAATTTCTTTATTCAATTAATTAAAACAAATATTTTAACCCACTAATTTTCGAATAGTGAATTAACTAACTCGTATACGAAATTTAGTTCATAATAATTCTATCACCGTCCAAGGCTAAATATTCAAATTATATTATTTCATAATATAATTTCAATTTATTCTCAATTAATTAATATTAATTAATTAATTAATTATACCCAATATATGTATATATTTCACATCTATATATACACATTTAATCTATTACACAAAATCACATACTTCACATTATATGAAACACATATATACATATATGTCCAAATCTACTTCATCCCTTAATAAGAATTTTATTTATTAAATTCTTATTTTAAATTTTCGAAATATCTGGGATATTACACAAAAGGGTGCCCAAAGTGTAAAATTATCTTTCAACAAAAGTATAATATAAACTAGAATATTAAGTACAGTATAACAAACACACTAAATAGATACAGGAAATAACTCATTCAAAATCCAAATCATAATAAGCCCAAGACATGATTCTTGTAAGTTTAATCAATAACCACCAATGAAGCATCACATTCAAGTAGGAACAGCCTAGAAAATTACTACGTTCCAAACAAAGTTTAGAATTACACATGACTCGTATATTGGTAAACCCATAAACCAATCCTTAAACATATGTAACATATTTTATATATTATATAATATGTATGTATACATACAAATGTATATTACGTATATAATATAATATATAATATAACACATATCTAGATATACATGTATACATACATATGTATATTACATATATAATATAATATAATATAATAATATAATATATTTATACCACTTTTCTAAATATTTAGAAAGTATAAAATTAGCCCTCTCCTACGCCTACACCAACTTACCCCTCTTTCCCTCCCCAAATCTATCACAAAATTCAAATCCTACTACATTCTTACTACCTCCATCTTCTCTCCAAGAAGGCTGCTACTATTGTCAAAACTGTGTTCTCAAACAAAAATGTAAGTTAAAAAAATAATAATAAAAAAGAAAATATACCGATACATCCTCATTTTCCAAGAGAAGTAAAGACTTATAAATTGAGCACGCTTGCTAACAATCAATACAACCTGCAAAATATTTTGAGAGTCTCGTTCAAACTTAAATCGCATTAGTACAATATCATTCAAACATAACAAACAACAATTTCTAATTTAAATAATACCTTTATTGTCGAAATTTCTTCATACTTGCAAATACCAAGATTGATCAAATTTCAAGAAGCTAAATCTCCTACCTTTTACCCATCTTCAGCTTACATAGTTATGAGTTGTACGTTACAAAAATTCACTCAACCTTTTCAAGCCACAATCTATGCCTTACATTTATAGTAAGTTCTACATTACAAAATTTTTACTTGGCACAACCATATAGAGACATATAAAGTGATATCAATACATATTAAAAAGGCTGCCCAAGTGTTCTCAACAAAAGTATAAAATAAACTAGAATATTAAGTACAGTATAACAAATACACTAAATAGATACAAGAAAGAACTAATTCAAAATCCATGTCACAATAAGCCTAAGACGTGATTCTTGGTAGTTTAATCAATAACCACCAACGAAGCATCACATTTAAGCAGGACCAATAAAAAAATACTATATTCCAAACAAAATTTAGAATTATACATGACTCATATATTGGTCAACCCATAAACCAATCCTTAAACATACGTAACATAATTTATATAATATATAATATATAATATGTATGTATATACGTACATACCTATGTATATTACGTATATAAAATAATATATACGATAATACATATATAGATATACATTTATACATACATATGAGTATTACATATAAAGTATAATATAATATATATATTAACGCCACTTCCCTTAATATTTAGAACCTCTAAAATTAGCCTCTCTTGCGCCTATACCTACTTACCCGCTCTTTCTTTCCCTCCCCAAATCTATCACATAATCCAAATTCCACTACATTTGTACATCCTCCTCCTCTCCACCAAGAAAACTGCTACTCTTGTCAAACCTGTGTTCTCAAACAGAAATTTAAGTTAAACAAAATAAGAATAAAATAGAAAATATACCGATAAATAGTACCTCATGTTCCAAGGGAAGTAAAGACTTCTAAATTGAGCAAGCTTGCTAAGAATCAATACAACCTGAAAAATATTTTAAGAATCTCGTTCGAACTTAAATCGCATTAGTACAATATCATTCAAACAAAGCAAACAACAATTTCAAATTTCAATAAAACATTTGCTGTCGAGATTTTTTCATGCTTGCAAATAAACAATATTGATCCAATTTGAAGAAGCTGAATCTCCTATCTTCTAACCCATCTTTCAGCTTACATATTTTTGTGAGTTGTACGTTTCAAAAATTCACACAACCTTTCCAAGCCACACTCTACGCCTTACAGTTATAGTAAGTTCTACATTATAAATTTTTCACTTGGCACAACCATATAGAGAGACATACAAAGAGATATCAGTACATATTCAAAAGGGTGCCCCAAGTGTAAAATTATCTCTCAACAAAAGTATAAAATTAACTAGAATATTAAGTAAAGTATAACAAATACACTAAATAGATACAAGAAAGAACTCATTCAAAATCAATGTCACAATAAGCCTAAGACATGATTCTTGGTAGTTTAATCAATAACCACCAACAAAGCATCACATTCAAGCAGGACCAATCAAAAAAATGTTATATTCCAAACAAAGTTTAGAATTATACATGACTAGGTCAACCCATAAACCAATCCTTAAACATACGTAACATACTTTATATATTATATAATATTATATAATATTAAATATATAATATATAATATATAATACGTATGTATATACATACATATGTATATTACGTATATAAAATAATATATAAGATAATACATATATAGATATACATACATATGACTATTACATATATAATATAATATATATATTTATGCCACTTCCCAAAATATTTAGAACCTCTAAAATTAGCCTCTTTTGCGCCTATACCTGCTTACCCCTTTCTTTCCCTTCCCAAATCTATCACAAAATCCAAATCCCACACTACATTCTTTCTTCCTCCCTCTTCTCTCAACCAAGAAAGCTGCTACTCTTGTCAAACCTGTGTTCTCAAACAGAAATTTAAGTTAAACAAAATAGGAATAAAAAAGAAAATAAACCGATAAATAGTACCTCATGTTCCAAGGGAAGTAAAGACTTCTAAATTGAGCAAGCTTGCAAAGAATCAATACAACCTGAAAAATATTTTGTGAATCTCGTTCGAAACTTAAATCGCGCTAGTACAATATCAATATATCCATTCAAACATAGCAAACAACAATTTCTAATTTCAATAATACCTTTGCTGCCGATAATTTCTTCATGCCTGCAAATAACAATATTGGATCCAATTTGAAGAAGCTGAATCTCCTATCTTTTACCCAACTTCAGCTTACATAGTTTGTGAGTTGTACGTTACAAAAAATTCACAAAACTTTTCCCAAGCCACACTCTATGCCTTACATTTATAATAAGTTCTAAATTACAAAATTTTCACTTGACACAACCATATAGAGACATACAAAGAGATATCAATACATATTCAAAAGGGTGCCCTAAGTGTAAAATTATCTCTCAACAAAAGTATAAAATAAGCTAGAATATTTAATATAGTATAACAAATACACTAAATAGATACAAGAAATAACTCATTCAAAATCCATGTCACAATAAGTCTAAGACATGATTTTTGGTAGTTTAATCAATAACCACCAACGAAGCAACACATTCAAGCGGGACCAATCAAAAAAATACTATATTCCAAACAAAGTTTAGAATTATACATGACTAGGTCAACCCATAAACAAATCCTTAAAGGGGGCGCTTGAATGATATATCATATAATTTATATATGATATAATATATAATATATAATATATAATACGTACGTATATACGTACATACATATGTATATTACGTATATAAAATAATATTTAAGATAATACATATATAGATATACATGTATACATACATATGAGTATTACATATATAATATAATATAATATAATATATTTAGGCCACTTCCCTAAATATTTAGAACCTCTAAAATTAGCCTCTCCTACGCCTATACCTACTTAACCATTTCATTCCCTTCCCAAATCTATCACAAAATTCAAATCCCACTACATTCTTACTTCCTCCCTCTTCTCTCCACCAAGAAAGCTGCTACTCTTGTCAAACCTGTGTTCTCAAACAGAAATTTAAGTTAAACAAAATAAGAATAAAAAGGAAAATAT